>QJPP01003381.1:0-201635 GCA_003996215.1 Jaltomata sinuosa | reverse complement strand
GGATATTGGAAGATTGATTGTTTTCATTACATTGTAAGACTTTTCTTCCTTTTATTATGAATACAACTATTTTCTCTTATTTATCGAGCATGAGTAACTAAAACTCCCGCAACTAGGGTTGTGGGAGCCATGGAAACGTAGCAATATAGATTCCGGGTAGCGTTGGGCTCGATATATGTATTGTCATGTTGTTAATCATTCAATTAGTCACGTTTTCTAGTGGTTGCAAACATTAGAACATGCCTAGGTTTAATTTGCTTGAGTAAAGAAGTTAAAACCGGGAAAACTTGATTAACGACAAGGATTCGAGACTACCAACTCTCGTCTTAAGGATTAATGCCGTAACTGGATTAGTCTACTTGATGTTAGGATTGAGAGCTAAAAAAAGCACATCTTTTTGAGATCGAAAGAAGATAAAAGGAAATTTGTTTATTTGGTCGAGAGACGTTTAGACGATACAATTGACGCAATCACATCGTGACAGGCATATAGAAAGAACCCGGTTAAGCCTAGAATCGACATTGTTACAACGCCATGGTGAACACGTCCCTAGTTCATTCTCTCCTACTGATTATTTCTCTTACATAATTGTTGCTTTTGTTCACGTTGATTACAAAACCCCCCCTATTTACTGGAAACTATTGACGACGAGTCATCTACTTCACTAAAGACTTGAATTTGCACCGTATTCTCTGTGGGATTCGACCCCAACCTTTGTTTGGGTTCTTTACTTGACAACGATCGCTTACGCTTCTTTAATTAGAAGTGTAGTTTGAGCGTTATCACACACCAAAAAGGAAACAAAAAGTGAAGTAAAGCATAAAACGATGGGTTGCCTCCCATCAAGCGCACAATTTAACGTCGCGGCGATACACCGGCTACCTCACCATCGAGATATCCACTTGGAAGATTTGAACCATAGACCAAAATTTGAACCGAGCTTCTGGTGAAATTCCTAAGGTGAAGGTATGAACATGAGAAGGCCATTTTCTTGATTTCACCTTTTGTACTTTTTTGCCTTCAAGTGAGGAAGGTCGTTTTACCCACTTGCAACAAAAAAGTTAAAATCGATTAAACCTCGATCCATTCTCCTTCCAAGGTCCTCCAAGAGCTTGATCACTTCAACTTTTGTCCATTCAACCAAGCTCAGGGTTGACAAGTGGCTGGAGTAAGATTTGGGCATCTCCATCTTCAAACTTATCTCATTTATAGCATCCTCACTTTGGAATGAACTAGAGTTTTTCACGATGAATCGTTGCAACTCTAGTATCATTATTTAATTTTAGGCATCATGATCCTTGTATGGATTAGTTGGTTGCAACAACACCTTCACGCTATGAGCTTCCCTTGTGTCTTCCTCTTTGATAGGGAACAACTCAAAACCACTACCCACAATTATGCACGTGTCAACACAAGCATTCAAATTGATGTCCAAATTTTGGATAGCAATTTCAAGCATCCTCTCTTTTTGACTTCTCTTAGCATGCCTTTTTAACAATACCTCGAACATTGGTAGCATTCTCTCTCGTTGTTCCCCATAGGCCTCAAGTTAGTGAGCTTGGTTTAACATTCATTTTAGGCTCACAACCTCACCCAATACAAATTTCTCCTCTTGTTGGGGTTCAAGCACTACCAGTACGGATTCACTTTCAGGCGATTCCATGTTTTGCAAATCATCATCATTGTCCCCAAAGTGAATTTGATTGAGCTTGATGTTTGAGACATGTTCATTTGCTTGGCTTGGAGGTTTTTCTTCATCAATTTGACCAAAATGAGTAGATAAATCTGCCATGAGTTATGTGGCATGATTTTTCTCCTCTTCTTCTTTAGCCCTTGCTTTATGGCTTGCACACCCTCCTCTGTAATGTATTGTTTGGCCAAGAGTGTTTCAACCATGGAAGATAGGCTTTTCAGGTAGGTGTCTTCGTCATCATCTTGACCAAGAGGAGTGGACAAATCTGCCATCGATTTTGTGGCAAAATTTCTCTCTTCTTATTCTTTCATTCTCATGCCTACCAAGCCTTGCTTTATGGATTTCACACCCTCCTCTTGGGTTTCTAGTGAGGCCAAGAGGTTTTGGGGCTTCGCATACATGCCTCTTTCGCTTGCTACATCATGGTTCCTATTAGGATCACAAGCACCGCTAGCAACATGGTTAGCATAAAAGAGGGGAAGAGGATAGTCATTGGGGAAATTTCTCCAATGTCCATCACGACCACCAAACAAATAAAAATGTCGCCCATCATAGAAACGTGAAGGTGAATACCTCCTTCTCCTAGGGCCAATCTTGCATTTCCACTAAAGGTGGGGTCTTCCATAATAACAACAAGGATCAATATAATAAGGGTTTCAACCACCAACACCTCTATCATTTCGAGATGCCATGAAATTAATCAACTAACTAAAACAAAACAAAAAAAAACAACTATTCACAAAATTGAACTAGAGTAAGTAAACTCAAATTCTAAACTAACTCAATACGCCAAATTGTTCCCCAGCAATGGCGCCATTTTTTATAACGCTCAAATCGTGCTATCCTATTAGGAGGCCACGGCGATCGTTAGAGCAAAATAAAATTTATAATTCCTAACGAGTGTCAGGGTCATACTCAAGGGAACAATGTAGTTGCGATCAAGCTAATAAAGAGTCCAAGTAACTTATTGAAGTTCAAATAAAAAGAAGGGGAAAGAGATATCTAAAGGTTTTTTTTAGAATAATACTAAAAGATAAAGAAAACCAAATAAAATATAGAGTGATCAATGGCTTTTACCTTGCTTTCACCAAGCAAGGATACCAAGGGAGAATTGGGAATGGGAATTCAATTCACAAGACTTGCACCCGGTTAACACCTAGGTAGTCTTGGCTAAAGGTATGCCTAACTGTCTCTCGACCAATCGAGCATATATCTCGTGTATTTTCTCTTGAACTAACATAAGTAAACAATAAACCAGCCAAATATCTTAGGTGAGTTGAGTTATCTCTAACCCCAACTCTTAGATGGGAGTTTCTGGCAACCAAGCTATATCTAGCCTTTATCTAGACTGGAAACCCCAAATCCCCACTAATGAATCTTCCCAAATTCGAGAATTTCTCTCTCGAGAAAAATTTCAAAATTAGCAAGCTAAGTTAATATTTGCAACCATTGACTATAATTTCAAGCATTGAGGATTCAACAGACCTAAATAATCAAACAAGAGCAAAATCTATATATGAATTTAATAACCCAAAAAGTATTATCTCTAATACAAACCCAAAATCTCAAGTCAGCAATACACAAATAAAATAGCAATTAAAAACAAGAGTTGAAGAATGGAAACTAAAGATTTTACAATAAAGAGCATCCAAATCTTTACTCCTATGGTGTTGGTTGATGAACTTGCTCTACAAGCTTGCCAAAAGTTCCAAAGATTAGCCAAAGATATGTTCCCAATCGGCTGGGAAGAGTTTTATGTGAATTGGTGTTTCCAAAAATGGGAATTTCCAAATCTCTCCCGCAGCTGATGAAACCTTCATCGAGATCATAGGCGTGACCTTCGCGATCTCAAGGTTCTAAAATTTCCTTCCACGCGGTCACGTAGGTTTGACTTTTTCCTTTATGCTGTCACGTGGCTTCACTTTGCGATTGTGTAGGTTTAGCACTGTCCTTGTGCATCGCGATTGCGTGGCTCCACTCTCACGATCGCGATGAGAAATATTGTGCTAGTGATCAACAGTCCCTTTTAGCTCCATTTTGACTTGTTTTCACTCCAATCTTTTCCGAACACTTCTAAAACATAGAAACCTGTAAAATATAAGAAATTCATGTCAAATTGCACTATTTATCCACTTTATACTAGCAAAGGTATAAGATTAGAACCTAAATAAGTAGGTAGAATACAAACTTATCAGTGAGCAGTGTGACCAAACTATCCAAAAGGGTGGATGTTATTGAGGGTGTTATAGCAGATATCAAGAACAATCTTTACAAGGCCAAGGGGAAGGCACCAATGGGCGATACTGATATAAGTGCTTTCGAGACAGACTTGGTTGTACCCCATCCCACTTCTGGCCCCATTGATACATAGATTGCTACCTTGGGTGGTGCTGATGAGGAGCTGTCCATGATCATAATCCAGAGCTTTAGCAGGTACTCTATGAGTCAAATCACATCGCACACTCTCGCCAGGGTGGAGAAGGCACCAGTTCAGAGAAGGAAGTAGCCCATATATGAAGTTATTTCACCCTTTCCTTACTTGTTTGAGCTTAAGCATTGAGTGCAATTCTTTATTCTTGTTAGGGAGGTGCATTATTGATTGTTGTTATGGGTGCCTATGTTGGGCTTTTAGATATTGTTTTATTGCCTTTGTCGGGCCTTGACATTTTTCTTTCGTGTTAGATAACTTATTTGGCCCTTGTTGGCATAAGTTGGACGATTGTGATATTGCCCTTGCTGGCCCTTTTCTTTCACTTAGTGCTTAATATGTTCCCTCGTTGTGCATATTTTAGGATTTATTGAGTTGGGAATGCCAGGTTGGTCTGACATGATCTATTGTTTAACTACCCGTTCCTTGTAAACACGCTTAATGCCTACGTCGAGGCTTGATTTCAAATGATTCATGAGCGCTTTTAATTATTGTCACCATGTTAATAGAATATTAGTGCATAAACTCCAAGGGTTTTCTTCATACCACGGTTCTTTCCAAAGGATCAAATTGTTTTCTTTTTTATTTTTGTGTCGAACCAGATTGGTGTTTCCTTATGATAGATTGAGAGGAAACTTTCTTAAGGAAAAATGCCAAGTTTTAGTTTAAAATTGAGTCTGTGTTTTGTTTGTCTCAAAATGGGCCCACTGAAAAAAAAACTCTTGGAAAGAAATTTTGGCAAATTAAAGGAAAGAGGGAAAATGATTTTGAGTAAAGCATTCTCTTGTCATGACTTGCACATTTCCCATTTGGCTTGATCGATTCATAAATGAGTGTATAAAAGAACTCATAATAGCTTGTCAAAAGTCATTTGTCCCAATTGATTTTGAGACTAATTATTGTGAGAATTATTGTGTTGCGATGCATTGTATGGTAAGTTTTTACCTTGTTCTTGTGTTTATGTGTTGTCCAGAACTTTCCCCAAATGTGATTCAAGGAAAAATTCCAGATATAACCGAGCTTGGAAGATTACCTTAGGGCCTTTTTGAATAGCCACTTCACCCAAATTGACTTCCCATTAGATGGATCTTAGTAAGCCCTTTTGAGCTTGTGACTTTTTTTGGCACCTTGTTAGATACCTTGCCCCTATTTGGACCCTCGAGTCTTACACCCATCCTCCTGAATTGCTTGAAACTGAAATGTAGGATAAGATCCTAAGTTTAGGGGGGATTAAATGATAACATAGGCAAAAGCCTATGTTTGGGGTGTATGTACTAATGTGGAGAAGAAAAGGGATGCATTTCAACACAAGGTAGCACCATATTCCTAAATTAAAAATTGCTTCAAATTGTCTAATGAAATGAACAAAATGAAAAGAAAAGAAGGAATTGGTGCTACCAAGTGAAGGTGATAAAAGGATGTTGAATGATCAAGTTGAAGGGAAACTTTTGGTCATAAGAGGGAGAAATAAGGTAAAGTTATTATTCAAAAATGTGACCGGTATTTTGAATGATCACAAAGAGTGTTAGGGAGTTTTAGTCACTTGAGACAAATCCAATCCTCACCTTAACCCTGGCCAACATCGTAACTCGCAAGTCCTTAGTAATTCCGAGCTTGGTAACTCTACATTAGTGGTGAATTACATAAAGGGCTAGCCTATGGTTCAATGCGTGTGCACTCGAACGTCTTTGAGAGAGTGAGAGTCTATTTGGTTCTCTTATAATCTCTTTTTATTGTGAATGGGATTCTCTCTTGTGGTGAGTGGCATCGCACATTTGCATTGAATGATTAAGTCACTATTTCAATTAAGAGGAATGAATGAGACTTGTGTGGCGAATTCCGAGGCAAACCTTGAAGGTCAATGCTAATGACTTGAGAAGCTTGAATATCTTGTTTTTAATGACAGTTTCCCTTGATTTTAAATGAGAGATAAAGTCCTTTTGATAGACGTTTTTAAATGAGCACTTGCCTTGAGAATATGGTGATACCAATTGAGATGAGCATTGTAGTTGAGTCTTTTTGTTTGTTATTTTCTTAGTTTTTAGAGTTTACATTAATCTTGTGTGCACCCTTTGTGTTTTCGAACCTAATTCATTCATTACCATATGAGTATCTTGCTTGAGGATAAGCAATAGTTCAAGTTTGGGGGTTTGATAAGTTGGTTATCTACCAACTTATTGAGCCTTTATTCATGAGTTATTGTCATGTATTGATGAGAATTAGAGGTACTTATTGCCTTTATTGATCAAAATGCAGGTACTCTTGATCTAGAGAAGCAAGCAAAGGAATTTAACCCAAAGAGCTCAAAAACAAGTGAAGTGTGAAGGTGATCGAAAAAAAGGAAGAAAATATCGAGAGGTGAGAGCCGCACAATGCATAATACGGACCGCACCTCCCATCGCACCTCATCACACAAGAAACAAGCATTACTAGTTTTGGACAAGGCAATATGTGATGTGCAGAAGTCAAGGTGCAGTCACATATTGTATCACACGTCGCATCACAACACCTCCGAAGGGTATTTTTGTCCAAAGTCAAGTGAAGTATTAAGAAGCTTTTAAAACCCATTTTGGGGTGTGTACCTGATATAGAATTTTTAGTTTTACTTTTCCCAAGAAATATATTGAGAGTACACTCCTCTCTTCATCTTCTCCCATTAGAATCACCATTTTTGTAAGGATTTGAGCTTGGATTTGGAGTTTGGCTTGAATATGAATGGAAATAACAGTTACCCATCTAGTATATCTTCTTATTTCCTTAATATGAGTAGCTAAATTCCTTTTCTATGGGTCATGATAGGTGTTTGAATTTGGGTGTGGGTATTGAGTAATTGTGCTTATTATTGATGAATTAGTATAGCTCTATTGAATTCTTCATAGTTTAATCATAAAATTGATGGTTGCAAACGTTGATTGAGCTTACTTAATTGTGTTCTTGCTTGAAAGTGGAGTTAATAATCAGGATAGGAATTCAATAGTGGGAATTTGGGATTTCCACCTTCGATTGAGGCTAGAAATAGCTTAATCGAAGGAAATACCCATCTAAGAATCAAAGCTAGAAATAGTGTGATTCCCCCAAGTTTTGAATTGGTTGGTTTAAGGTAAGGCTATAGTGCTCGAGCAAGGACTTTAGTATATATATTTGGAGGATCGAGAGACTACCAAATATAACTCAAACCAATGCTACCCGTACCTTTTATCAAGAGTTTGCATGATTAATCAAGTCCCCTAACCAACGGTAGAATCACATCGGAAGCATACCCCTAGTCTTCCATATCATTGATAAATAACTCTTGTTTACATTACGCTTTTGTGTTGAAATTGATATGTCAATTCCCTTTCAAATTTCCCGAACTTTTACTTTTCAATTGTTTGAACATATTTTTGGCATAGTGATCATTACTCGATGATTTCTTAGTGAATCATCAATCCATTCCCTGCGAATATGACTTCGATAATCCGTTGGGTGTATTTATTATTTTATAGGATGATTGTTACCATCTCATTTTGGAGATTATTTTTGAATGTCATCAGCCAACTGGGAAATATACCCACCATAGTCTGATGCAGGATAACTTGTCCCTGATGGACCACCTGCTAAAACTGATGCAAATGAATAAATAAGGCGCACAGGGTATCCCACCAACCCAGACCTTTTGGAAACTGACCACTGTAACTACCTCCAAACCAAGGCTTCTTCGAAGCCATCCTTTTTTGAACTCTTGCTTTACCCCCTCAACATTCTTTAGGAACTAAACAATTTCTTTAAATGACTTACCTAAAGATGCTACATGCAACACAGTAATATGCAACCCTGTATTGAGACCTATCACAAAGCAGCGGATCCGCTCTTTCTTTGTATTAATCAACTGAGAAGTAAAATGAGCTAAGGCATGGAAATGAGTCTCATAAGTAGCTATAAAAGAACTACGTAGCTCAATATTTGCAAACTTATCTTTCTTCCTGTCCCTCAAAATCTGGGGAATTTATATCTCTAGAAAGACCTGATAAAAGTGACTCTAAGTCACAGGGAGCGCTCTAGTAGGCCTACACTCCACGAATTCCCTCCACCATATTTTGGCATCCCCTTAAAACTAAAAAAAAACAAAGTCTACACCATGCCTCTCTACTATGCCCATCCTCCACAACCTTTCATGATAGTCTATGATGAACGGATAGGCATCCTCGAATTCTAATCCATGAAACACAAGAGGCCTTATATTTACAAACTTGCAGAAGAGCTATTGTTTCCCCCCTATCATTACCAAGCCTATCACTGATCATGGAAACGTACCTATCTTTGAAGCGGTGTCTTACCATCGAGCCATAGTTTTAGCATGCTAGGTCACAGGGTGATAGACAACATGAACTGCAATAGTAGTCCTATCCTCTGTCAATCCACTAAGAAAGCTTAGAACATACTGGATTACCTTATATGATAATGGGACATGAGATGCACCTCCCTGAAATGGGTGCACGCCCATCCCCTGGACTAGTTCTTCCACCTCGTTGTCTCAACTTGAACTTCTTCCTGTACCACAAACTCAGGAATATTCCTTTGCGGATAAAGAGATGCCGACCTTTCACGAGCCAGAGCTGTAGCTCGAGCTTCACCCCTAACGGGCGCATATCCTCTCTAATCTCTGGATCTACCTCTAATTCTTCCCTTACCATGAACTGCAGCCTCAATAACTGGATCGGGTACTGCTGCTCTAGCTTCAAATGAACATTTTCTCACCATCTGAGAGAACAAGAGTGAAAGAGTTAGATACCAATTGGAATCAAGTTATAGTACGAGGAATTAAAGAAGTTGAGATTTCCTAAAGTCCTATAGCCTCTTTTAGAGAAGTACAGAATGGGTTGTTGACGGTTTATGTCGTGAGGCATATGGAGGTAGTTGTAAAAGGCATCTTTATCAGGACAGTTTTTAAAGTTCTCAGACTCGAGGTAGGGAATTGTCCACTAGAGCTCAGTTCTATTGCTTCTTATCTAGAAGACCAATTTTAGTTGCTCCACAGGTCCCAGAGGGTGGTTGTGTAGGGCATGTTAAGTATAATGGATAGGGTCCGGGTCAGGCTCTTTGAGGTTTGCATTTAGGGTGTGTAGGTTGTGATGGCCAGTCAGGTTTAGTGAGACCTTCCTACCAGACTTTATTCAGTGGGAATTGCTTCCAGTGCGGTGAGTGTGGTCACTATATTAGGGATTGTCCCATGATCGCACATCCTAGTCGGCATGGTTGTTATGATTGTAGGGTAATTGATCACTTTTCTAGAGATTGTCCCCAGCAAGGGATGGTTGAGCCTTCAGCTTTGACTACTCAGTCTAGATATAGACAGCATCTGTCCGATGCCCCTTTTGGTGGGCCCAAGGTAGAGGTTCACGATATTATTTCTCCAGGTATGGCTTTCATTACCTTCGGCTAGTGATAGTACTGCTCGCATTGTGATTCTAACTCATTTTTTCATGTATTTTCTTATATTCTTACATGTTCTTTGTTTAGTTGCTTTACTACTTGTGTTGTAGTGCTTTTGGGAATAATTTCTCGATAGATTATTCTTTAATAGTGGATGGGGTATGTTATCCTTGAGAGGTGTTTTCCCGCGGTTGACACTCGTGAGTAAGCCTTGTAAGCCTCTTTTCTGGTTGGTTTCGTTTCTAGTTTCTTTTATGGTTTTAGACTTGGTTGAGTCTTCTTTTTCTAGCTGCTCTAGATGGTTGTTGCCTAGTCCGTTATATAGCATTGTTAGGGGTCCTTTCATTGGGTTTGTGTGATACCGGTGGTTTTATTCTAAAGATTGAGGTTCTGTCTTAAGTCGAGTGGGGTTCGTTATGCTAGTAATCATTGGTTGGTTTTACTCTTCTCAGGTGGTTAGGATCGACCCTCTTGGTTTGGATGATTTAGGAGGTGAGAAGGTATGGGTAGCTTCCCTTGTTCTTTTGCTTCAAGCCTGGTATAAGATATTCTCATTTGTTTTCTTCCAGTTCCTGTCGGGATGAGTTTTGATCATAGTATTCTGGTCGATCTTTTGATTTTGGCATTGTGGCTAAGTTTTGACTATAGTATTGTGGTTGAGTTTTGACTATGGAATTTTGGCTAAGTGTTGACTGCAGCATCGTGGTTGAGTTGTGTTCATATTTTTTTGGTTAAGTTGGGCATTCGGCCCATTCTTCTCTTGCCTTATTGAGTTCTTACAATATAGATATGGGAGCTAAGGAATTAGCTCCAGGTTTATCTAAAAAGGGGTTTTTGGGTTGGTTGCATCGTTGGAAGAGATTGTAAGGTTCAGTGTATGCTAAGGAAAGGTTTTGTTTAGTTGAAAACTGAGGGAGATGACTCTTTGTTCGTAAATGTGTTCTAGTAGCTGACTGAAGTGATGACTAAAGGTTTGCTTTGGCTTGTGTGCTAATGATGTTGTTTGGCCGACTATAGTTGTTGTGGCTTTTCCTTCAACAGGTTCAAGGCCAGATTTCCTTCTAGTATGAGATCGAGGTAGTGGTCATTTCTAGGGCTACCTTTGGGGAATTGTTGCATCGACTGTGGCTTTCTTGTTTTATTCTTTTGAGGACCCAAGTTTTAGTAGCATCTACGAATTGGGCAAATTGTGTATTCATGGCCTAGTTAGCTTCAGTTCTATTAGTGTTCTTTGATGCCGGATGAGTCTACTTGTGGGTTCGACAGGAGCATTGATTGGTAAAATTAGTGATGGATTTTACAATCGTGGCTCAGCAGACTACTTTTGGTGGTTCGTGGAAGTTTCGCTTGGGTTGCAGCATCCTTGTGCCAGAAAGCCGTGATTGCGGGAAACTTAGCTTCCCTATCTTCAATTTTGGAGTGGTCATTGGCTTTGTACATCCCGTCCTTGGCTAACCATTTTATTAGGCTGGACATTACAGATCCTAGCGGTGTTCTTATCAGTACGAGGTCCACTCCACCTTGGTTGGGTGGATTCAGTGGCATAAGTTCTAGAATCAGCTGTGGTGTATTGTATGTGAATCACGTTGTGCGGGTTAAAGCTGGTGATAAGTTGGTATTCTACTTACTTATTTAGATTTTAATATTATGATTCTGATAATATTAAGTGGGAAAATAGTGCAATTGATATGGATTACTTCTGTTTTTTAGGTTTCTGTGTCTTAGAAGTGTTCGGAAAGAATTCAGATGAAAACAAGTCAAAAAGGAGCTAATCGGAGAAATATGGAACTGGCAGCTGATTAGCCTATGGGAATGCAGCAGTCCCTCTGCAATGCAAAGGTCACATGAGCAGAAGCTACACGAACATGGTATACCACTAGCATACATGAAGGTTAACCAAATAGAAGACTCTTCGCGAACACGGTGGACCATACGCATAAGCGAAGAAGGAAATGTCAGTTGCGGGGAAGAAATGGAAATTTCCATTTTTAGAAACCCCAATTCACATAAAACTCTTCTCAGCCGATTAGGAACCCATCTTTGGCTATTTTCACCACTTTTGGCAAAGCTTGGAGAACAAGTTCATCAACCAACACCATAGGAGTCAATATATGGATGCTCTTTATTGTAAAATCTTTAGTTTCCATTCTTCAACTCTTGTTCTTAACTGCTAATTTGTAGGTGTAATTGTTGAATTGAGATTTGGCTGTTGTATTAAAGATAATACTTGTCTGGGTATTGAATTCATGCTTGATTTTGTTCTTGGTTAAGTAATTGGGTCTATTGAATCCTCCATGCTCGAATTTATAGTTAATGGTTGCAAACATTGACTTAGCATACTAATTTGGGTTTTTTCTTGAGAGAGGATTTTCATAATTTCGGGAAGGTTCAATAGTGGGGATTCAGGATTCCATTCTATATTGAGGCTAGAAATAGCTCAATTTGCCAGAAATTCCCATCTAAGAGTTGGAGCTAGAGATAGCCAACTCACCCAAGTTGAACTGGTTGGTTATTGCTCACTCGTGGTGATTCGACAGAACACATGAGATATATGCTTGATTTATCGAGAGACAGATAGGCAAACCTTTAACAAAGTCTACCCACGTGTTAATTGGGTGCAAGTCTTGTGAGTTGAATTCCTATTCCCAATTCTCCCTTATTGTTCTTGCTTGGTGAAAGCAAGGTGAAAGCCATTGATCAAAACCTATCTTTTATTTGATTTTCTTTATCATTTTTTTAGTCTAAAACCCCCATTTTCGATATCTTTTCTTTTGTTAATTTAACTTTAATAAGTTGCTTAGATTCCTTATTAGTTTGATCACGGTTACATTGTTCTCTTTGGGTTTGACCCCGACATTCGTTGGGAATTATAAATGTGTTTTGCTTAACGATCGCTGATACTTCCTAATTTGAGAGTATGTTTGAGCGTTATGAAAAATGGCGCCATTGCCGAGGAATAATTTAGTGTATTGAGTTAGTTTAAAATTTGAGATTACTTACTCTAGTTCAATTTTTATGAATAGTTGTTTTTATTTTATTTGGTCTTATTGTGTTGGATGAGTCCATGGCATCTCATAGTGAGGATGTTATAAATAAGGCAAGATTGAAAGTGTAGACTCCCAAATCCCACTCTAACCATTTTTCGACCTTATATTTGGTTGAATGGACGAAAGTTGAAATAATCAAGCTTTTGGAAGACCTTGGAAAGAGGATGGATGAAGATTTATTCGATTTTAAGTTTGTCATGGAAAGAAGGCAAAGCAACCTTCCTCACTTGAAGGCAAAAAAGTGCGAAATGCAAAATCAAGAGAATGGCCTTCTCATGTTCAAACCTTCACCCCGTGATTGTCACTGAAAGTTCGATTCAATTTTGGGTCGAAGGTTCAAATCGTCCAAATGGAGATCCAAATAGTGACATATCTTGTGTCGCATCGTGACGTTAAATTGTGCGTTTGATGGGAGGCAACCCATCATTTTTAAAATTTACTTTACTTTTTGTTTCTTTTTGATTTGTTGTTAGGTGGCCAAAGGAAGGAGAAAAGGACCCAAGTGTTGCGAAGCACCAAAAATACCTATGAAAGATGTGCTTTTCGCACCTGAAAGAGTGCGTGTCACACATGCCATAACATAAGCAACCAGTGAACTGAACAAAAAAATTGGCATGTGTGAAAGTGGTGCATTTCACACTTCCCAAAGTGCATGTCGCTCCCCACTTCGCACATCATAAATAGTAAGCTGGGAAAAATGTGAAAATCTGGTCAAGTCGACCTTCTATGCAAATGCGGTGAACTGACCGTGTACGCGATGACCAAGCAAACAATAGACCTACGCGTACGTGTTAGACCGGTCGCATACGTGGTGTTTACAATCAGTTCTCCGTATAAAGAAACCATTCAAAAATCAAAAGGCCCCAAACGTTTTTCTTTTCAAAACAAAGGTGCTCCTCTTCCTTAAGCATACAAATAAATCCCATCAAGTTTTTCCATTTCTTCACTAATTAAACCTCATCAGTTATGAACACCAATATTATTGTTCCCTTGTCAAGTGTGTTTACGGATTTATGCCCTTGTCGGGTTTTGAAGTTGTTATGGAAGAAGTTGATGGTTTAGCTCTTTATTTTCTTAGTTTTTAGCTTCTTTAGTTTATTTTATAGTTGATATGTTGGTTATTGTGGGGCAGGGGAAGTTTGAGCATCTGTTAGGCTAGATAGAACTTATCAGAGTTGGGAACACAGCATCGCACATGTCGACGTGCAAACCACACGTGCTTCACACATGCCACTACCTTGCCTGTGCGTTGCACATGCGACCCTCACTTTGACATGTGCGAATCGCATGTGCTTGTGTATTGGGTTTATTGTGTTGATAAACCTCGAGTAGCCATATACCTTTAGATAAATGAATTGGCCCAATGATAGACTGAGTCACGTCATTCTTAATGGCAAATCATCATCTTTTGAGGTTTTAGTTGTGATTTACTTGTTTGGTACTAATGAAGTTAGTATTGCATGCTAAGTGAAAGAGGCATACCCCTCCAAAAAATTTGTGAAAAATATACATGGCAAAGAATGATATTTGTGTCAACCCCTTTGATCTTTGTTTGACTCTTAACTCATTAACGGTGATAATGTAGAATGTGGCTCCTTTTTCTTCTTGTTTAGGAAAATAAAATTGATCCTTCTTGAATGATTCACATGTCATGTGTTGTGAGGTTTAATTGAATAATTCGTGTGCTTACTTGTGTTAACTAGAACTTGCCTAGTTAGTCTTTAATGCTAGTCTTGATTACTCTTAGTTGGAGAAATGATCTTAGGCCTTCTTTGTTATTATTGAAGCCTACTTAGCTTTAAAAGCCACCGTTGCACTTAAATTGAATCATTAGTTACCCTAATACCTCCTCTTTGGCAACCTCGTTACAAGCCTTGAACCATTTTGACAATGAATCCCTCTCTTGAACCCGTCCCTCCTTGAACTCCACAAGTGAGAAATCTAGGCTAAAAGCCTAAGTTTGGGGGTTGATAAAAGGTATCTTGGAGGAGTGCTAATTGAGCTTATCTTGGTTGGTTTCATAAAAAGAATTGCCAAAAAGAAGAAAGATGTTTGAAAAGAAAAGAAAAGAGGAAAGGAAAGAAACAAAATCCTCCATGGTGAAGAAAATGATAAGAATTGAGGCTTCAAATAAAAAGAAGTGAAATGGTGCTCCGTGTTGAATGAAAATGAAAGAAATGGCCTTGGTTTCAAATTGAAAAGGTTGTGTAGAGTTCGAGGAGGATGTAGTCACTTAAATCCAAATGCATATCCTACCCATCCCCGAGCCTACATTACAAGCTTAGAAAAGACCTTTGAGATCTCCAACCGATGGTTCTTGAGATAGTGGCGAATGAAAATAAGGGCAAGCCTATGGTTGATACTTGTTGGTACTTGAAACTCCTTGTGAGTGTGAGTGTTTGTATTTGTCCCTTGTGACTGTCATTATACATAATGTGTTTTTGGGACTTTCATTCTTGTGAGGGCATGTGAATTAGGATAGTTGGTGACATTGAGAAACTCCAAAAATGAGTCAATTGAGCATGTTTTGGTAAGCTAGTGTTTTTGAGTCACATCTCGAGGATTGGTTGTTGTCACCTGGTTGTTCTTAATGTTCCATTGTATCCTTGAATTGTGTTTTGAATAGAGGGGAATGCTTGGATTAAGTCATCGTGTAATTGACTAATCATTAGTACCAACTGAAGTCATACTTGGTGAATGAAATAGGTTTTCCTTGACTTGAACTGATGTCTTTGAACTTGTGTTGTGTGCCTCTTGAAATAGAGTTTTTAGTTACTTGAGGACAAGAAATAGTTCAAATTTTGGGGTTTGATAAGTTGGTATTCTACCTACTTATTTAGCTTTTAATTATGCTTTTGCTAATATTAAGTGGGAAAATAGTGCAATTGATACGAATTACTTCTATTTTGTAGGTTTATATGTCTTAGAAGTCTTCAGGAAGAATTCGGATGAAAACAAGTCAAAAAGGAGCTAATCGAAGAAATGTGGAACTGGCAGTTGATTGGCCCGTGCGAACGCAGTGGTCCCTCCGCGTATGCGAAGGTTACTTGAGTAGAAGCTACACGAACGTGGTAGACCACTTGCATACACGAAGGTAAACCAGACAGAAGACTCTTTGCTAATGCGGTAAACTGTACGCATAACCAAAGAAGAAAATGTCAGTTGTGGGACAGAAATGGAAATTTCCCTTTTTCGAAACCCCAATTCATATAAAACTCTTCTCAACCAATTGGTAACCCATATTTGTCTATTTTCACAACTTTTGGCAAAGCTTAGAGACAGAGTTCATCAACCAACACCATAGGAGTGAAGATTTGGATGCTCTTTATTGTAAAATCTTTAGTTTCCATTCTTCAACTCTTGTTCTTAATTGCTAATTTGTAAGTGTAATTGTTGAATTGAGATTTGAGTGTTGTATTAGAGATAATATTTGTTTGGGTATTGAATTCACGCTTGATTTTGTTCTTGGCTAAGTAATTAGGTATATTGAATCCTCCATGCTTGAATTTATAGTTAATGGTTGCAACTATTGACTTAGCATAATAATTTAGGTTTTTTCTTGATAGAGGATTTCCATAAATTCGGGAAGGTTCAATAGTTGAAATTTGGGATTCCATTCTAGATTGAGGCTAAAAATTGCTCAATTCACAGGAGACCCCTATCTAAGAGTTGGAGCTAGAGATAGCCAACTCACCCAAGTTGAATTGGTTGGTTATTGCTCACTCGTGGTGATTCGAGAGAACACACGAGATATATGCTTGATTTGTCGAGAGATGGTTAGGCACACCTTAAACCAAGGATACCCATGTATTAATCAAGTGCAAGTCTTGTAAGTTGAATTCTCATTCTCAATTCTCCCTTGTTTTTCCTGATTGGTGAAAGCAAGGTGAAAGCCATTGATCAAAACCTATCTTTTATTTGAGTTTCTTTATCTTTTATTTTAGTCTAAAACCCTCTTTTTCGATATCTTTTCTTTTGTTAATTGAACTTTCATAAGTTGCTTAGATTCTTTATTAGCATGATCACGATTACATTATTCTCTTTGGGTTTGACCCTAACATTTGTTGGGAATTATAAATGTGGTTTGCTTAATCATCGTCGATACCTCCTAATTGGAGAGTACGTTTGAGCGTTATCAAAAATGTCAGTTGGCTGGGCTACTTTAGCTTTCGATGGTACTTTGAGGTTTGAGTTTGCCTTTCTATTATGAGAGTTTGGAACCTTGATTAGTTAATTCTCATAGGGTTATATGTGCATGGTATTCTAGCATTGGTTAGACTCGGCCAGTGTGGACCAAAAGTTCAGTATGTTATATGATTCGGAGTTATTAGTCATGTGCGGATGCAATAGAGTGGTTGTTTCTAGCCAAGGGGTGAGTGGGAATGTTAATACCTTGCCAATAGTTAAGCAGTGACCTTGGACTTTAGACACTCTTTCCTTTGCCTTTGGGCTGTTTTGACTTGATATTCGTGGCATGGTGGGCTTTTTTCCGAGTTAAGTTTAGTAAGGCAATCTCAAAATCGAATTGTGTTTGAGTATTCAGAGTACAGCAGTGTCTCCTAGAGTTTGGAGCTTAGTTGGTGGCTACAGACTTTATGGTAGGCTTACCATACATCTTGCAAAGGCTTGGTCTTGGTTTGGGTCTTTTGGGCAGGTTTCCCTGGTTCATTCGCTTGCAGTTGATTCAAACTTGGAAAGGTTCAGCGAGGGTCGGTTCGTTCGACAGTTGAGAATTTATTTGTTGGCACAGAGTTTTCATTCATGCCTTTCCCAACCTTGGTGTGAAAGCTTCAGTCGAGTTTATACGGTTGGTTTAGGTGGTTGGTTCAGATGGGTTTAGGTAACGGGGTTGGTCTTAGCAAAAGTATCCATTCGTTGGTTGATGCTCAGTTGGGATAGGTTACTCCAGTTTTTGATGATATTCTTTGGGTAATTATCTTGGATGGCAAAGGCTAATACAATAGAGCTTAACTTGGTTAGAATTTGAGTATAAAGGTGACTTCGTTCGTGGTTAAGTATAAGCAGAAATTGTGGATCTTCGGTGGGTTAGTTAATGTTTTGAGGGTGGATCGAGTGTTTGTCTTGTGTAAAGCTTCATATTATGATGCAAAAGGGTTCAGGTAAGAATAAAGGATTTGTGTGAATCATCGGGTTCATGAGTTAGAGTTTTGGTTGGTGGCTTTTTGGGTGAACTTGGTTGTGGGTTTGAGGATTCAGGTTCTGTGTGTTTATCGCCTTGGTTCTTCGATTTTGTTGTTGTGTTGGTGCTTTCCGGTTGAGATTTTGGATGTTCATTTTGGGTTGGAAAATCCTTGGAGTTTTAGAGTTAAGGTTGGAATCTAGCTTGGCTAGTCACGAGTTAAGGCTTGGTTGCTTTTTGTGGTTTCATTTTGTTAGGTGCCGTCCTGTCGAGGAGGCTACCCGGGTTTTCAAGAGAGTGGTGCGGGCTTTATATCCGATGTTCTTAAGTCTCTAGTATTTCCTTCTTTCATGGATTTCAAGGACGAAAGTCTTTTTAGTAGTGGATGATGTAATGACCCTTTCGGTCATTTATGCATTTTCTCCTTCGTTGTATTGTTAGAGTTTGTCTGTAGCGGTCCCAAGTCATTTATGGCTTTCTGGGACTGATAGTTTGGTGCCCGGGCTGTTTGTTTGGTCTTTATGGCCATTTCTTGTTTTAGAGCTTTAAACTTTAGAAATCATTGACTTCGGTCAACATCCTTGGTAATCATGCTCAAAATCGAATTTCGAGAATTTCGTTAGTTCCGGAGCGTAGACTTTGGTCTAGTTGGACCTTTGGTTGGGATCCGAGAGTTATTCAGCTTGGAATTCTCTCTCGTTTTATGTTTTCAAGCTAGTTGGTCTTTTTTGGTTTACTTTGGTCAAAATTTGGAGAAGACGGCCTCGGATAAAAATTTCTTCAGTCCTATTAGCTTCTGGACTTGTTTTCGGCCCTTGGGTTCCATTTTGGAATTATTGGCCTAAAGGTTGATTTTGGGCGTGGGACCCACTTTTTATTAAATCGACCTCCGATGAGATTTTCATTGATTCTGTTGGATCCAAAACACTATTTTGAGTTGAATAGCTTAGGTCATTTGTGTTCACGGGACCCTAGATGCATTCCCAAGGGTTCATCGGAGTCAAATTCTCTAGTGGCATGGTTGTTGGCAGTTGGTTGCTGTCTATATCCTACGCGTGGGCATGGCCGCCAACGCATAGGGCAAGGCTATCCACCCCATTCTTCTTGGCCTTCGCCTACGCGATGCCCTAGCGGCGTGTGCACTGCCGCGTATGCGATGGCCTCGCTGCATACGCGCTAGGCAAGTGTATGGCCTATCCAACGCCTGGCCTTCGCGCGCCCGCTTACGCATGGGCCGCGTAGGCAGCGCCATGGCTGCATAGGCATAGCCTCAGCTGGCAGGCTATATTTTAGCCAACTTCTTCTCTTTCAATTCATTTTAACCCAACTCTGAAACCTCCATTAAAACAGCTCAAAACTCCAAATTTCTTCACCTTTGCGCACCAAATTCTTGGAGGAGGATTGTCATAACTTCGTGGTCGTTTTCCCGACCTTAACCCGATAAGTTCTCTTATTAATTTTCGTTGATTTCCATAAATTCCTCTTCTTTAATTTTTTGATTATGGGGTTGTTTTGAGCCCATTAATGGTCCATTTCTGCTCAAATTTTGAGCATGTTCTCTTGGGAATGTAGGGAACACATGGGTGTTTTTCATTTTCAATTTTGGGTTGCAGGGCCACAGGACCGCTTGTGACCTGGATTTCGACCCGTTATGTTTATAGCATTATGGGTATCGTTGGTTTCGTTTGGACTTCTAGATTATTGTGTTGATAGCATTTTCATGATTTGGAGCTTCTTAGAGTAGTTCGAGCTTAAGCGATGGCTTCCCCGCAGCTAGTCGGAGGAGGACAGGTAGGTTATGGTTTTCCCTACCTAGACTATGTGTATATAGGCTATAACTGCATTAATTAGCTTTCTTGGGTGGGTTTTCTAGGTTGGTACCCTCCGACCTTGTCCACTTTTTCTGTCCATTCATTTCATGCGTTAATTGTAGTTGTAATACCCCAGAAATAAGACCAGCTATCTAAGTTGAAATCTCAGAAAAATTCCATGTTTCAGGATTGACAGGTCCAAACCACGGACCGTGGTTTAAACCTTGGGTCGTGGAATGGAACTGTGATTCCTGTCTGTTTAGTTCAGCCTCTGTTCTGGAACCACGAGTGGATTCTACGAACTGTGGTTCAAACCACGGGTCTGTCCTATCCACTCGTGCAACACAGATCTATGGCTAGTCCCTCAGGTTTCACAACTCACTTCTATGGCCCGTCGTTTGAATGATGGACCATCATTTTGACTCGTGGTTCGATCCAGAGATCAGCTAAGTCCCCAACAATGATGACTCTAAATGATGACCCGTCGTTTGTTCTACGGGTCCATCTTGTTGACCAGTAGAAATGCTTTTGCAGCCTGTTGGTTTGGCCAGAAACCACAGATAGAAACCACGAACCATGGTTTGTTCTACGGTCCGTGAAATCCACCCGTGGTCACTGGAAGTCAACTTTTTAACAGCTTTTCTAAATTATTTCCCAGGGGTGTTTTAGTCATTACCCACCCTTTTAACTCCTAAGTGAGGT
Organism: Jaltomata sinuosa; assembly: GCA_003996215.1. NCBI lineage: Eukaryota > Viridiplantae > Streptophyta > Magnoliopsida > Solanales > Solanaceae > Jaltomata > Jaltomata sinuosa. The sequence goes on along the minus strand of QJPP01003381.1, from coordinate 181,402 downwards.
CGTTTTGACTATTTCAAGAAGGGTTTTCACCCTTATTATCCTTATTCTCTTCTAAATCCTTCATTCACCTCCCAAAAAGGAAAAGAATTCTCTCAAGCTCAAGGTCTCAATCTTCAAGTTCAAGTCTCCTAAATCTTTTCAATTCAATTGGGTTAGCTCCAACCAAGGTATGTGGGTATTTAATTATGGGTTTCTTTCACCCTTGTGCCCAAAACCCCCAATTCTTATTTTGAATTATGAACTTGTGAAATTAGGGTGTTGATTTAAATTGGGGAAAACTTATGAAATTAGTTTGTATGCATCAATTCATGGTTTATCTATGATTTTATTAAGATTCCTTAAGTGGTTTCAAAAGCCCATGTATTAGAGTTGAATTCTAGCATGAATCCATTGAATTGCATGATTCCAAGTGAAAGTTTACATGTTTAGATAACATGTCCTTATGTATTTACGAAATTGCAAGCCTAATTCTTCTAGTATGATTTAAGAAAGAAAAGTTTGTTTGAATTATGGCTATGCTAAGCTTCATGAACTTATGATATGAGAATTGCATGATGCCCGATGTGTTTTCATGCTTTTCAAACAAGAGTTGGCATGATATTATGCCACTATGAAATTATGAGCTAGATGTATATGTTTTTGGGAGTAGTATTTAGCACCGAGCGATGAGGGTTCGATTACCCAAGTCCAAAAACTACATTGCCAGCGTAGGTTATTAAATGATGTGCCCTATGGGCTTATGAGAGTGGATCCACATCTTGATAATGGTGTTCTGTGTCTTAGCGGGCATTAGGGAAGCTTTGCCCACTAGGGTTATATAGTTGGGGATGGTGACTTGTTCCTTGGCAGGGTTCAAGGTAGCTTTACTAACTAGGGTTACATAGTTAGATTCCATGTAGCTCACATGGTCTAATGTCGGTTATAAGAAACTCCCATAGGAATGATTTCATGTTTTCTAAGCTTATGATATCTTATGTTGAGGTTTTGACTACGAACTCATGCTTATTACTCAAATTATGATATGTACCTATGGCATCTTCGATTATGCATGAACTAAAATTTTAATTATGTTTTAAGCATGTTTTCATAGTTTACGCATATCCCGCGTACTCGGTACATCCTATAGTGCTGACGCATATCTTGCGTTGCATCTTTTGATGATACAGATTCAGGTGTACCTCCTCAGATTCATGGCTAGAGTTTCCCGTCCACTCCCAGGCAGTTATTGGTGAGTCCTCTTAGGTCGAGGACTAGTTATGTTTTAGTTTGTGTTAGCTTTTCATTCTGTACTTTCAGTTAGCTAGGGTCTTGTCCTAGCAACTCTTTATATTGAGTAGAGGCTTTTCAGGCATATACAGCTTTGAGTCTCTTTCTGGGCTTTGTATTTCCATTTGACTTGGATTATCCATTTATGTTATTATGGATTTATCTATTATTCTTCTGCTTATTTTTGTTATGCTTGAGAATGATATGACCAAGGGTTAGCTTGTGAAACTTGTGGTCCCAAGTCCCATGTTACATCTAGGGAGTCACCCCGGGGCGTGATAAACTTGGTATCATAGCCTCAGGTTTAAGAGTCCTAGGATGTCTGAAAGCCGCATCGAGTAGAGTCTTTTTCATGTGTGTGAAGTGCGCCATACGTATGAGAGGGAAGCTATGAGATTTCTTAGAAAACTTCACTTCTTCATGATCACATCGTGCGATAGAGCTTAAGTCTAAGGTTCCTCTAATACCTATGTTTTACATTTAACATTATGCCTCCTCGATGTGCTATGCCTCCTCGAGCCGCTCAAAATGTTGTTCCTCCCATTTTGGTCCCTGATGTCACGAATGAGGAGTTCAGAAATACCATCCATTTGCTAGCCCAGACTTTGGCCACCCAGGCCAATCAGTTGGCTCCTGCCCCGGTCCACCTTCAAGGTGGGGTAGCGGCCCGAGTTTGTGACTTCATCCAAATGAAACCACCTGAATTTCGGGGTTCAAAAGTGAGTGAGAACTCGCTCAACTTTATTGATGAAGTTAAGAAAATCTTTGAAGTTATGTAACTGGTTGGGGTAGATTGTGTTGAACCTGCATCCTATCAACTCAAGGATGTAGCTCATATTTGGTTCACGCAATGGAAGGAGGCTAGGGTGAGGGACGCGGTCCCCATGACATGGGAGTGTTTTGAGAGGGCCTTCCTCGATAGGTCCTTTCCCCGAGAGTTGAGGCAAGCAAAGGTGGAGGAATTCATGAACTTGAGAAAGGGGTCGATGTCGGTTCAAGAGTATAGTATGAAGTTCACTCAGTTGTCTAGATATTCTCCCTCCATGGTAGCATACCCGCATGATCAAATGAGAAAATTTATTTATGGTGTTTCTGATGTGGTGAAGAAAGAGTGTAGGTCTGCCTTATTGTTGAGTGACATGAACATTTCCCGACTTATGACTCATGACTCATGCCCATCAGATTGAGGGTGACAAGCTTAGGGAGATGGCAAGGGAGAACAAAAGAGCTAGATCTGAGGGTTCAGGATTTAGCCATCAAAGGTCCGGAGGTGGACTTCGCTCCTTATTCAAGAAGAAGTCATCAGGTCCCATTCATTCTTCTGCTAGTGCTCCTACCCAGGCTCAGAGGCCTCGTCATGATCAGGGTGGTAGAGGATCTGGTTCCTATTCCCAGTTTCAGAGTAGTGCTGCTAAGGGACCTTCCTACCCTGCTTGTGTTAAGTGTGGGAAGAGTCATTATGGTGAGTGTTTGGCATGTTCTGGTAGTTTATTCGGTTGTGGTCAGGATGGACATCGTGTTAGAGATTGCCCTTCAGCTAAGAAAGGGCAGGGAGGTAGTAGGGCTCAGTCTGCTCCAGTAGCATCAGGAGGTAGACCAGCCCAGCATGGCGTTCCCTCTAGCTTTGGTGCTCAGCGCCAGAACTGTCGTTATGTTATGTCCTCCTATCAGGATCAGGAGAGTTCTCCAGACGTTGTCACTGGAATGTTGAAAGTCTTCTCTTTCGATGTGTATGCTTTGTTAGACCCCGGTGCCTCCTTATCTTTTGTGACACCTTATATAGCATGCAAATTCGAAGTATCTCCTGAATTACTTTTAGAAACCTTTTGTGTTTCTACTCCTATCGTTGAGCAAGTCTTAGCCAAAAGAATCTACCAAAATTGCCATATCTCAGTCCTTCATAGAGTCACTTCAGCGGATCTAGTAGAGTTGGAGATGACTGATTTTGATGTCATTCTTGGCATGGATTGGTTGTATGCATGTTATGCTTCTATTGATTATCGTACTCGGGTTATCAGTTTCAAGTTTACTAATGGACCCATTTTAGAATGGCAAGGTAGCCCCCCTTCCTCAAAAAGTCACTTCATATCTTATCTTAAGGCTAGGAAGATGATTTCAAAGGGGTATGTTTATCACATAGTGTGGGTTATGGACACGGAGTCCAAAACTCCATCCCTTCAATCTGTTCCTGTTGTAAATGAATTCCTAGAAGTGTTTCCCGCTGATTTGCTAGGAGTCCCTCCTGAGTGGGAGATAGACTTTGGGATAGATCTTCTCCCAGATACGAATCTTATCTCTATTCCTCCCTATAGAATGGCTCTCGCAGAACTTAAAGAGTTGAAAGATCAGTTGAAGGACCTTCTTGATAAGGTTTCATCAGTCCTAGCATTTCTCCATGGGGTGCCCCCAGTTTTGTTTGTTCGAAAGAAAGATGGTTCCCTTAGAATGTGTATTGATTACCGTCAGTTGAAAAAGGTCACAATCAAGAATAAGTATCCCATTCTTAGGATTGATGACTTGTTCGATCAGCTTCAGGGTGCTAGCTTCTTCTCCAAAATCAACCTTAGATCGAGTTATCATCATCTTCGTGTTAGAGAGTTTGATATTCCGAAGACAGCCTTCAGGACTCAGTATGGTCATTATGAGTTTGTTTTTATGTCGTTTGGTCTAACTAATGCTCCTGCAGCTTTTATGGATTTGATGAACCGTGTGTTCAAGCAGTATTTGGATATGTTTGTGATTGTTTTCATTGATGATATCCTTATCTACTCTCGGAGTGAGGAGGAGTATGCATACCATTTGAGAGTTGTGTTGCAAACCCTCAAGCACCAACAGTTATTTGCTAAGTTTAGCAAGTGTGAGTTTTGGATGCAGTCTGTTCCTTTTCAGGGTCATATTGTGACTAAAGATGGTATTCGGGTTGATTCCCAAAAGATCAAGGTTGTGAATAGCTGGCCTAGACCTAGTTCTGCATCTGATATTAGGAGCTTTTTGGGTTTGGCTGGTTACTACAGAAGGTTTTTGGAAGGATTTTCTTCCATTGCTTCCCCTTTGACCCGATTTACTCAGAAGAAGGTAAAATTTCAGTGATCTGACTTGTGTGAGAAGAACATTCAGGAACTGAAGATTAGATTGACCACCGCTCCAGTGTTAGCTCTACCCAAGGGCCTAGATGATTTTGTTGTGTATTGTCATGCTTCTAGGATCGGTTTGGGTTGTTTTTTGATGCAGCATGGTAAGGTTATTACTTATGCTTTGAGATAGCTTAAGACCCATAAGAAGAACTATCCTACTCATGATCTTGAGTTGGCAGCCGTGGACATTACTTGTATGGTGTGCATATGGATGTATTCACTGATCATAGGAGTCTTCAGTATGTGTTCACTTAAAAGGAATTGAATTTGCGACAAAGGAGGTGGCTTGAGCTCCTTAAGGATTATGATATGAGTGTGCTTTACCATCTGGGTAAGGCCAATGTCGTGGCGGATGCTTTGAGTAGACTTTCCATGGAAAGTGTGTCTTCCGTTGAAGAGGGGAAGAAGGAATTGGCTAAGGAGGTTCATAGGTTCGCTCGGTTGGGAGTTCGCTTTATGGACTCGACAGAAGGTGGGGTGATTGTACAAAATGGTGTTGAATCATCTTTGGTAGCAGAGGTTAAGGCAAAGCAAGACAAGGATCCCATTTTCCTTAAGCTTAAGGGTGCAGTTCATCAGCAGCGGGTGGAGGTTTTCTCCTAAGGGGGACATGGTGTTCTTCGATATCAAGGTCGCTTATGTGTGCCAGATGTCGATGGATTGAGACAGCCGATTCTGACTGAGGCTTAAGATCCTAGATATTCCATCCATCTGAGTGCTACTAAGATGTACCGTGATCTATTAGAAGTCTTTTGGTAGAATGGTATGAAGAAGGACATAGCTGGGTTTGTGGCTAAGTGTCCCAATTGTCAACAAGTAAAGGTGGAGCATCAAAGGTCGGGTGGCATGATTCAATATATTGACCTTCCCACTTGGAAATGGGAAACAATCAATATGGACTTTATTACTGGTTTGCCTCATACTCGAAGGCAATATGATTCCATTTGGGTGATTATTGACCGGATGACCAAGTCATCCCACTTCTTGGTTGTTAAGACTACTGATTCAGCAGACGACTATGCCAGACTCTACATCTGGGAGATAGTTCGATTACATGGTGTTCCCTTGTCCATCATTTCTTATAGAGGTCCTCAGTTTACATCTCAGTTTTGTATATTGTTTCAGAAGGGTCTTGGTACTCAGGTGAAGCTTAGCACAGCTTTTCACCCTCAGACAGACGGTCAGGCAGAGTGACTATTCAGACTTTGGAGGATATGTTGAGAGCGTGTGTGATTTACTTCAAAGGTAATTGGGATGATCACTTACCTCTAATCGAGTTTGCCTACAACAACAGCTTTCACTCTAGCATCCAGATGGCTCTATACGAGGCACTTTATGGCCATAGATGTAGGTCTCTTATTCTTTTGTTTGAGGTAGGTGAGGCAGCCTTGATTGGTCCAGATTCGGTTCATGAGACTATGGAGAAGGTTCAGCTTATTAGGGAAAGGTTAAAGACCACTCAGAGTCGACCAAAATCTTATGCGGATGTGAGGAGAAGGGAGTTGGAATTTGAAGTTGATGATTGGGTTTTCCTAAAGGTGTCACCCATGAAGGGTGTGATGAGATTCAGCAAGAAGGGGAAACTTAGTCCTCATTTTTTAGGTCCTTATCGGATTCTGAGGAAAGTTGGTAAGGTTGCTTATGAGTTGGATTCGCCATCAGAGTTAGAAGTGGTTAGCCCCATTTTTCATGTTTCCTTGTTGAAGAAGTGTGTTGGTGATCTGAGTTTGATTGTCCCTTTGGAGGATGTGGGTGTGAAGGATATCTCACCTATGAAGAGGTTCCCATGGAGATCTTTGATCGTTAAATTCGGAGGTTGAGGAACAAAGAAGTTGCTTCAGTGAAAGTCCTTTGGAGGAATCAACTTGTAGAGGGTGCTACTTGGGAAGCGGAAGAGGCCATGAAGGCCAAATATCCTCATCTCTTTCCTTCCGATTCAGCTCCAGCTTGAGGTACTAGTTTCCTTCTTAGTTTGTCCCTCCTATTCTATTCCACCAGTTCCTCTTATGATTCTAGCATGCATCCATGTTTTACTAAGTTAGTTTATCATGTTTTCAAGTTGACAAGTTCAGTTTTTATGTTTACTCTTTGATTCCCATGTTTTGTTGTTGGTTAGGCTATTCTCTCTTCAGTTTTCCCTTATTTAGTATTCATTCGAGGATGAATGATCCCAAGGGGGAGATATTGTAACACCCCAGAAATGAAACCAGCTATCTAAGTTGAAATCTCAGAAAAATTCCATGTTTCAGGAATGACGGGTCCAAACCACGGACCGTGGAATGGAACCGTGATTCCTTTCTGTTTGGTTCAGCCTCTGGTCTGGAACCACGAGTGGGTTCTATGGACCGTGGTTCAAACCACGGGTCCATCATGTCCACTCATGGAACACAGATCAGAGGAGTGGTAAGTCCCTCAGGTTTCACGACTCACTTCTACGGCCCGTCATTTGAATGACGGACCATCTTTTTGATTCGTGGTTCGATTCAGAGATCAGCTAAGGCCCCAGCAATGACGACTCTAAATGAAAACCCGTTGTTCGTTCTACAGGTCCATCCTGTTGACCCGTAGAAATGTCTCTGTAGCCTGTTGGTTTGTCCAGAAACCACGGATGGAAACCACGAACCGTGGTTTGTTCTACGATCCGTGAAATCCACCCGTGGTCACTGGAAGTCAACTTTTTAAAAGCTTTTCTAAATTATTTCCTAGGGGTATTTTAGTCATCACCCACCCTTTTAACTCCTAAGTGAGGTCGCTTTGACTATTTTAAGAAGGTTTTTCACCCTTATTATCCTAAGTCTCTTCTAAATCCTTCAATCACCTCCCAAAAAGGAAAAGAATTCTCTCAAGCTCAAGGTCTCAATAGTCAAGTTCAAGTCTCCTAAATCTTTCCAATTTAAGTGGGTTAGCTCCAACCAAGGTATGTGGGTATTTAGCAATGGGTTCCTTTCACCCTTGTGCCCAAAACCCCCAATTCTTATTTTGAATTATGAACTTGTAAAATTAGGGTTTTGATTTAAATTGAGGAAAATTTATGAAATCGGTTTCTATGCATCAATTCTTGGTTTCTTATGGTTTATCTATGATTTTATTAATATTACTTAAGTGGTTTCAAAAGCCCATGTATTAGAGTTGAATTCTGGCATGAATTCATTGAATTGCATGATTCCAAGTGAAAGTTTACATGTTTAGATAACATGTCCTTATGTATTTATGAAATTGCATGCCTAATTCTTCTAGTATGATTTAATTAAGAAAAGTATGTTTGAATTATGGCTTGCTAAGCTTCATGAACTTATGATATGAGAATTGCATGATGCCCGATGTGTTTTCATGCTTTCCAAACAAGAGTTGGTATGAGATTGTGCCACTATAAAATTATAAGCTATATGTATATGTTTCTGGGAGTAGTATTTAGCACCGAGCAATGAGGGTTTGATTACCCAAGTCCAGAAACTACGTTGCTAGTGTAGTTTATGAAATAAAGTGCCTTATGGTCTTATGAGAGTGGGTCCATATCTTGATAATGGTGTCCTATGTTTTAGCGGGCATTAGGGCAGCTTTACCAACTAGGGTTATATAGTTGGGGATGGTGACTTATTCTTTGGCAGGGTTCAAGTCAGCTTTGCTAACTATGGTTACATAGTTAAATTCCATGTAGCTCACATGGTCTAATGTCGATTATAAGAAACTCCCGTATGAATGATATCAAGTTTTCTAAGCTAATGATATCTTATGTTGAGGTTTTGACTACGAACTCATGCTTATTACTCAAATTATGATATGTACCTATGGAATCTTTGATTATGCATGAACTTAAATTTTAATTATATTTTAAGCATGTTTTCATATTTTATGCATATCCTGCATACTCAGTACATCCTATAGTACTGACGCATACCTCCTCAGATTCATGGCTAGAGTTTCCCAGCCACTCCCAGACAGCTGTTGGTGAGTCCTCTTAGGTCGAGGACTAGTTATGTTTTAGCTTGTGTTAGCTTTTCATTTTGTACTTCGAGTTAGCTAGGGTCTTGTCCTTGCAACTCTTTATGTTGAGTCTCTTTCTGGGCTTTGTATTTCCATTTGACTTGGATTATCCATTTATATGATTTCGGATTTATCTATTATTCTTCCGCTTATCTTTTGTGATGCTTGAGAATGTTATGACCAAGGGTTAGCTTAGGGCACTTGTGGTCCTAAGTCCCTTGTTATGTCTAGGGGGTAACCCCGAGGCTTAACAGTAGTATTCATGTAGTATTGTTATTTTACCCTTTTGTACTCGTGTGGCCTTTGTATATGCCTCTGGGCCATAGACAGTGGGATATTTGGGAATGTCTGTGAGTCCCATACATCGTGAACTTACTCTAGGCTGGTTATCTGTGTTGTAGAGATTCTTGTGTCTGTGCAGGGCCGATAGGAATGTTTGTGTGCCATTTTGGGGTAATCAATTGTTGCGAGCATATCATTCATGCAAAGGATTTTTCTGTATGTTTTACCACTATTTTGGCTTCAGGCTTACTATCACCAGTTTTCTAAACTTTACATGGCCTCGAGGGCCTATTTTTTATATAAATGTTGATAAAACGAGATTTGGTACTGACTGGTGGATTTTTTTGAGATAAAAGTGGTACTATGTTGATTTTCTCACTGGTTTTCTTACTGACACTAGACTTGGCTATGTTGGAGTGTTAGACATGCTTTTACTATATATTTAGACCCGGATACGCTCCAGGCACCCTTTGAGAGGGTTATTGAGGCTTTGATTACTGATTTAGACTCGAATATACTTTAGGCACCTTTTGAGAGGGGTTTTGAGATTCCTTCAACTGTTTTAGACCCAGTTCAATTCCAGGCTTATTTTACGAGACTCTTATTATTGATCTATATCCGATCACACTCCGGATAGTGGTACTTGAGATTCGCAATTTTAGTATGTGGTCTACGAGCAGACCTCCATAGACCCTGTTGTTCCTGAGCCAATGGCTACTGGCCGACACAGTGTACCTGAAGGAGAGGTGTGCGGTGGAGTAGAGGTACACGAGCAGTGTCCTTCCATGGATCCTGCCTCTATTGGGCCTTTTGGGCATCGGAGTGGGTAACATACGGGTTACTATCATACTTGGTTTCATCATCATCATGCATATTTCATTTGGATTCCACCATTGTTTGATGTGTGCTTAGTGTATGCTCCAGTTGTATGGGCAGTCGGAGGGTTTGTTTTCACTTTATTGCGTTTCTCAGTTGTATAGGTGGCCGTTGAGACTGTAGGTAGATTATATTACTCCTTTCGTGTTATAAGGCTTGTCATAATCTTTGGTTCCAGTTGGATTGATGGTTTTAGGCCTGTTGAGGCTCCGGCTTTTGGACTTTGACTATTGAGAGGCTAGTGGGTCATATATTATTGAGGAACTATTTTTGTGGTCTTCTGAGCAGTTGTGGGTTATCGGACTTGATTCTTTAGCGCGTTTCTATATTGTGGATCTCGGTACTTTGTGGCTTAGTTATTCCATACTAGGGTTATACGTGAGAGATTTGTAACACCCCAAAATTTTGAGCTAGGATTCCAATCATTTTTCGCATGTAATTAGACCTGAACCCGGAAGATTTCATTGTAACTAGGTTTTATGGTCAAATACTATGTGTGGGAAGAGGGTTGGATGTGAATTACGGTCTTAAGGAACCTCTAGTACAAGTTAAGTTGAAAGCTTCTCTACCGACTATGTTTTCGTATAAATTTCTAACTTGGGTCATCTTCAAAAGATCATTTGTCCTATAGTATAAAGATTAAGGTTTCCTATTATCCACCTAATTAAAGGTATTTGAATCTTCTTTCCAACGCCACTGACCATTCATTAATCTGAGTCCGAAATAAAAAGGTATGGGCATTTTAGTGAAGCACTGTCAAGCTGTCAGGCCATGCGACGCATGGGTCCCTACCGTTCGTTGGTCCATGCGAAGCTTGTTGGACTGCTGCGCCTTGAGGTGTAGGGTGCACCCATTTACCCGATGAAAATTGTTTTTTTTACATTATTTCGAGGGTATTTACGTCCTTTCCTTACCTAAAATTATCCCTCATCCATTTAAAATGTTCCTAAGTCCCTTGTCCCATTCATCAGAACTTTTCTCTCTAAAGTTCCTAGAAATAACAAAGCTTAGGGTTCAAGCTTCAAGGGTCAACTTCAAGTCCTTCTTGAGTTTCTTTCCATCAAAAGGTACACAAAATACCCCTTATTAAAGTACTTTCTAAAAGATATGATTTACAAGCCCTTGAGTATATACTATCATGATTTTGAACTTAGGGTTACAAGCATGATTTTACTAGCTTTGATGAAAAGTCTTGAAATAGTTATCCCCTAACTTTTATTTGAAAATACTAAGGGTTATATGATGAATGGTATTCAAAAAGGGGATTGAAAGGTTTTTACATGTTCTTCTTATTATCCAAAAGCCTTCAAAATGATTTATGGATTTTGAAAGATATTGCTATTCTAACAGATTTTACGAATGTAATGGATTGATACAAAAATCATGGTTTTCTTATATAAATTATATGAAATAGGCTTATTGAATTGTTGATAGACCCTATGGGTTCTGTATTGATTAAATGAATGACTTTTAAGTCTTGGTATGATGATACCAATAATAGATTATCACCCTATAGAAAATTTTATGTATTATTGAATAAAACTTGGACTCTAAGAGAATTAGATGGTTAACCGAGAATATTGTGAGGCCAAAAGTCTCCACACCTGAAACCTGTGATTTGCCGACATAGGGATGGTTCGATCCTAACTTGGGACGATGATAAGTCAGTAACCTACCAACTTATTGAGCTTTCATCCATGAATTATTCCTATATTTTGAATAGATTTAGAGGTTCTTTACATGTGATCAAAGATAGAAAACAATGAAATGGACCCAAAAAGAGCTTAAAAGGATTGAAGTGTGAACTGATTGAAATGGATGGAGATTCTGCCTTGAGATGTGGAGCTTGTGTGACACACATAATCCTTGGTGCATTCCGCACCTCTCACCGCATGGAGCCTTAAATCGATTGAAGGATCTGTTATGAGGTGCGGTCATTGTGTGATGCGTACAAATCATGGTGCGAACCGTACCTCCTTTGCACAAGATTTCCTAAGTCAGTTGAGTCACTGGTTCAACTGAAGAGGGTGTGCAATGCGCACATGCTGATGTGTGAACCGCACATCACGCTGCACACCACCCGGAGGGCATTTTTGTCCAAAAATTTAGTGACGTTTTGGGAAAGTATTTAAACCCATTTTAGGAATAATTATAAATACAATTTTTCAGTGTTGAATACTCTTGAGTAATTTTTGCTTTGAGAATGAGTTTCTTCTCTAAGAAGAAGAAGAGGGTTTCAATCAATTCTCTCTTCCAATTCTTTGTTCACCATTTGTGTACAAAACTGAGCTTAGATATTGAAATTACACTTGAATGAAGAGGAATTTGACTTACCCACTTGGTATATCTCTTTCCTTTAGCATGAGTAGCTAATTTCATTGTCTAGAGATGTGTTGATAATGGGTGCTTGACAAATAAGTGTGGGTGTTGCTAATTCTTGCTTATAATTGCTTATTTGACATGGGTCTAGTAGTTTCACCAAGTTTTAATCCTAAAATTGGTGGTTTCAAACATTGATTTTCCTTACTTTGTTATGTTTTTTCTTGAAAGAGAATTTCATAGCTTCGGATGTGAAATTACTAGTGTGAACTTGGGATTCCATTTAGATTGAGGCTAGAAATAGCTCATATCGATAAAATCACCCATTTAAGGGTCTAAGCTAGAAATAGTATGACCTCCCTAAGCTTTAGCTTGGTTGTTTGTTGTTAAACTGATAGTGCTTTAACCGAGACTATTGGACATATAGTTGTTGATCGAGAGATGAAAAACCATACCTAAAACCAAGAGTACCTATGTCAATGAGCGAGAATTTGCGTGAATATGCAATCGCCCTATCCCACACTAGAGCCTCATTAGACGCACATCCCTAGTCGTCTATTCTCATTTGTATACCCATTATACCTTACTTTCTTGCTTGAATTGAGATTATTGTGACAGAATCCCAATTCCCCCCAATCCTTTACTTTTGTGTTTTCAAACACTTACTCTCTTAGTGAAGTCGTTTCATTACAATCATCATTGTGCTATCTACAAGTCTCTGTGGGTATGACCGCAACATCCGTTAGGTACTTATAAATGTGTTTTGCTTGATGATTGCCGATACCTCCATCTTGGAGAGTACATTTGAGCATTTATCAAAAATGGCATCGTTGTCGGGGACTTGATTTGATAGCTATTTTTGATTATAGATTTGAAATCACTTTAAGAGTACTTGTTGCTTTTTATTTTGTGTGTTGTTTATGGTTGAGTGCAGGCACACATATCTCAAGAATCAATGCCCAGTACTTCTCACTCAACCCGCATGCACTTGATTTTGCTACCTTGTTAGACCATATGTTGGATTTTTGGGAACCGAGGAAGCAATAGGTGCGACCTCCGCTAAAGAGATTGAGGATTGGTTAAAGAATGGTACACGAAGGTATAGAGAGCTATCAATCTCCTCCACACTTCTTGAATTTTTGGTGAGGAGTGCAACAAATGACCAAGTTGAAATAATTAATGCCATTGGTGTTGTTGGGGTTGTGAGGCTAGTAGAAGATGTTGAGAGTTAGAATGAAGGTAGTGATGAGGTGCTTGTGGTTGACCACGAGGTGGGTTCCCATGGAAGCTCCCAAAATTTGGGCATACATGATCATGGGAATCAAGGTCGAAATGAACAAAATGATAGCTCTAGGATTGAATGTATATTTGTGCAGGTGTTAGAGAATGTAGGGGCAACCTATGGAGTCATCGAGGAGTTGAGTCATGACCTTAGAAGTCTTGTCCAAACCGTGCAATCTCACTCCAGAGCCATTAACATATTGAAGATAGAATGCTTTGGCTCTACTCGCAATTCGAATCTAGAAAAACCAAGAATAAAGAAAGGAGAAGTGGTGTAGAGAGCTCACTCAACCCTGTTGATGTTGCAATGCCAATAGTAAGCAAATCGAGAAATAAGCGAGCTTGGGGAAATGGTTTGACCAAATCTATACAAGAGCGAGGTGCCTAAAGTTTTCAAAACTTTCCCTACATGTCCGCCTCCCTTCCCTCAATATTTCTTGCAAGAAAAAGTGGATGGAACTCCAAGAGATTTTGAGTATATGTTGAAAAAAATCACCATCAATTTTCCCACAAATACTATTTTTAACAAGATGCCCGAATATGCCAAGTTTGTGAAAGAATTATGCACCACTTACAATTTAGAGGATTTCGGGGTGGTTTAGTTGTCTCCTTTTAGTAGTGCAATTCTATCGGGTGACTTCACCAATGATGCAGTGATGCCGGGTGTACACACTATTTGTGACTCAAGGGGAGTTTACAAATCCACAAGGTTAGTATGCGATGAAAATGCAAGTGTCAACTTGATGTCTTTGGCCACCTTTAGACGATTGGAGTTGGGGCAGCCCACTATCAAAAACATGGAGTTATTTATGACGAATCGGTCGATGAATCACCCTGTGGGGGTTGGTTATGACATTTTGATTAAGGTAGGATGGATTGTATACCCTGTGGATTTCATTGTATTTGATTGCAAAGGGAGCTTTGAGATACCCATTATCTTGGGGCAACCTAGTCTAAAAACAAGGGGTACCTTGAGCAAAATGGACTCGGGAGAGTTAAAATTTTCTATGAATGATGAGGACCACCTTTGATGTGAATAGATCTATGAAGCAACCAAGTGATCTCCGAATGGCTTTTGCAATTGGCAAGATTGAGGAAAGCATTGACTTGCACATGAAAGAGGGATTTGTAGATGAAGTGTTAGAAGCAATACTGTTAAATCATGATGGTGAGGGGATAGAAGAATATGACGAGATTTGTTGTGCGTTAGTAGGAATGGGATTCTACTCTTACCCTCCAAAGAAACTTGATCTTGATCTAAAGAACATGCAAACTCCACCATCCAAACCCTCAATCATTGAACCACCTACCTTGGAGCTTAAACCATTACCATCCCACTTGAAATACGCCTACTTGGGTGCTAACAAGACCTTTCTGGTCATTATTTACAACAAGTTGAGCGACAAGCAAGTGGAAGCTTTTGCTTAAGGTATTGAAGAAGCACATCCAAGATTTGGGGTGGACCATTGCTGACATCATAGGTATAACTCTGGGGATATGCATGCATAAAATTAACCTCCAAGAAGAAAGCATCCCTTCCATTGAGCAACAACGAAGTCTAAACACACCAATGCAAGAGGTGCTGAAGAAAGAAATTGTTAAATGGTTGGATGCGGGGGTGGTCTTTCCCATATCATATAGCACTTGGGTTAGCCCAGTGCAATGAGTGCCAAGGAAGGGTGAAAGTACCATGGTGCCAAATGAGAAAGATGAGATGATTGCTCTTAGACCCATCATCGGTTGGAGAGTGTGCATGGACTACCGAAAATTGAACTCTTGGATAGAAAAGAACCATTTTCCTCTCCCATTCATGGATTAAATGCTAGATCGGTTGGCGGGCCATGATTTCTATTATTTTCTAGATGGTTATTTCGGATACTATCAGATTTTCAATCACCCCAAAATACCAAGAAAAGGCAACTCTCACATGTTCGTATGGGACCTTTGCTTTCAAGAGAATGCCCTTTGGGATTTGCAATGCTCCTGCCACCTTCCAAAGGTGTATGATGTCAATATCTTAAGACATGGTGGAGGATACCATAGAGATCTTCATGGACGATTTCTCTTTGGTTTGGGATGAGTTTAGCGATTGTCTAGAGCATCTAGAGAAGGTGCTTAAATGGTGTGAGGAAACGAATTTGGTATTAAATTGGGAGAAATGCCACTTCATGGTTAAAAAGGGATAGTTTTGGGGCATAAAATTTATGAGAAAGGGATTGAGGTTGATCAAGCCAAAATTGAGGTCATATCAAAGCTACCCCCTCCAAAAACTATGAAAGGCATCCAAAGTTTCCTATGCCATGCCGGGTTCTATAGGCGCTTCGTCAAAGACTTCTCAAAAGTAGCTTACCCTCTATGTAAGTTACTTGAAAAGGAGGCCAAATTTGACTTTGATGGCAGTTGCATGAAGGCTTTCCTCGCCTTGATAGAGAAGCTAACCTCCACCCCTAATATCATTGCACCAGATTAGCCTAAACCATTTGAGCTTATGTGCGATGCCAATGGTGTATCTTTAGGGGCAGTGCTTGGCCAACGAAGAGAGAAGCTTTTCCATCCTATCTACTATGTAAGTAAAACTTTGAACACGGCCCAAAAAATTACACTGTCACAAAAGAAGAATTGTTAGCCGTGGTTTTTGCATTTGAAAGTTCCAGGCATACCTCTTGGGGACTAAAGTGGTGGTGCATACTGACCATACGGCAATCAGGTACCTGATGAAAGAAAAAAGATGCCAAGCCCCGATTAATCCGGTGGGTGTTACTTCTTTAAGAATTTGACTTTAAGGTGAAGGACCGGAGAGGGTGTGAGAATCAAGTGGCCGATCACTTTTCACGATTGTAAGATGAGGGAACGTCTGTGGGGGAGATTGAAATTAATGACTCATTCCCTGATGAGTGTATCTTTGCTGCTTCCCATGACCTACCATCTTGGTTTGTGGACTTTGCTAATTACTTAGCAAGTGATTTACTTCTGGAGGGTTTGAACTCGCATCAGAAGAAGAAGTTCCTCCATGACATCCGAAAGTATTATTGGGATGACCCTTACTTATTCATGATTTGCGCCAATGGGATGATACGGAGGTGTATTCCCGAAATTGAAATGATGCCAATTCTTAAAGCATGCCATTCTTCACCCGTTGGTGGTCACTATAGGGGTATACACACGGCTTCAAAGGTGTTGCAAAGTGGATTATATTGGTCGACTCTATTTCAGGATGCCCATGATTTGGTGAAGGAGTGTGATAAGTGTCAATGCGAAGGGAGCATATCTCGATGCCATGAACTTTCTTTAACTCCAATCCTTGAGGTAGAATTGTTTGATGGATGGGGTATCGATTTTAGAGGTCCCTTTGTGAGTTCACATGGGAAAACCTACATCCTAGTGGTTATGGACGACGTGTCCAAGTGGGTTGAGGCGGTGGATTTACCAAATAATGAAGGGAGAAGCATTACTACTTTTCTTAAAAGGCATATTTTTGCTTGGTGATGGGGGATCACACTTTTGCAACAAGTTGCTTAGCGCGCTACTTGAGAAATATGGAGTCAAACACAAAGTGGACACTCCCTACCATCCATAAATGAGCGGACAAGTTGAGGTATCCAACCGAGAAATCAAGTCCTTCCTTTAAAAATCTGTAAATGTTCATCAAACGGATTGGACACAAAAATTAGATGATGCACTATAGGCATATAGGATAGCTTACAAGACCCCGATTGGTATGTCCCCCAACCAACTAGTCTTTGGCAAGGCTTGTCACCTCCCAGTTGAATTGGAACACAAGTCAATGTGGGCCTTGAAGAAACTGAACTTGGATTGGGATAGAACTGCTCGTGCTAGAGTGGAAGACCTAAATGAAATGGGTGAGTTTTGGATGCGGGCTTATGAAAGCACCTCTATCTACAAAGCCCAGATGAAGTGCTATCATGATCAATAAATCTTAAAGAGAGAGTTCTACCCGATAGATTGGGTGCTCTTATTCAATTCTAGACTCTGGATTTTCCTAGGAAAACTAAGGTCCAAATGGTCGGGCCCTTTCAAAGTGCTTTAAGTCTTCACTAATGGAGCCATAGAATTGGAAAATGAGGATGGCTTGGTCTTCAAAGTCAATGGGCAGCGAGTAAAGAAGTACTTGGGCATTTCGGAGGATGTCGCATTCTTAGAAGTCATTTACCTTGATGGGCCTTGAGTGGGAGGTACCTTCGTCGAGCCATGACATTAAACCAAGCACTTCTTGGGAGGCAACCCAAGCATTTTAATTCTTTTACTTTATGTATTTTTCAGGTTTTACGTTGTGTATTATTTTTGTTAGCCTTGTAGTTGGAAACCAAGTTAAGGATGTGTGGGCTATTATCAGGACATGTGATGAACCATGAAATTGCATGTTAGAAGGTGCGCCTTGCACAGTTGGTTACATGGGCAAAACAAAAAGCTGGGAATTTGGGCTCCACGGTATGCGACTAGTGCGCAGTTGCATAAGTGATTGTGCACATCGCACATCAGTTTCGCACCTCATAACAGAGAACTGGCAGTTTCCCCAAAAATCTGCTCCACCATGAGATCGATGGGGCAATTCACATGTCTCAAAGTGTGCACCGCACGTCTTTCGTATAAGTAACAAGTAGAATCATGGCTCTAATACCAGATTTGTTTATGCACTTGAGGTGTGGTCGCCCCCACTTTAGTGCACTTCGCACAAGTACCTCAGGGAGTACTCTATTTTCTTTATTTAGTATCATTGAGTACAATGCTCCATTTATGTTTGGGGGTGCTCAATTTGGACATCGCCTTGTTAATAGTAGTTTAGCAATAAACTCCGAGGGTTTTCTTAATACCATGGTTGTTTCCCAAGAAGCAAAAGTTTTGTTTATTTTCTTTTTCTTTTGTTTTTGTGTTGAACCGGGTTGATGTTTCCCTATGATAGATTGAGAAGCGACTTTCTTAAGGAAAAATGCCAAGTTTTAGTTTAAAATTGAGTCTGTATTTACTTGTCTCAAAATGGGCCCACCAAAAAAAAAATCTTGTCAAGTTGTTTTTGGAAATAAAAGGAAGAAGGAAAATGAATTTTTGAGGAAAAGCATTCTCTTATCATGACTTGCACACTCCTACTTTGGCTTGATTGAATCACAAATGAGTGTGTAATGAACTCAGAATAGCTTGTCGAAAGTCATTTGTCCCAATTTATTTTGAGACTAATGAGAGAACTCTTGTGGCATGATGTCTTTTATGGTGAGGCTTTACCTTGATTCTCGTGCATGCGTGTCATATAGAACTTACTCCAAATGTGATTTAAGGCTAAATTATAGGTGTGACCGAGCTTGAAAGATGACCTTAGGCCCTCTTTGATAGCCACTTCACCCAAATGACTTCCATCAACATCAATCTTAGTGAACCCCTTTGAGCTTGTGACCGTTCTTTGGCACCTTGTTAACACCTTGACCTTTGTGGAACCTCTATCTTGGCACCCACCCTCTCTAATTGCTTGAACGTGAAACGTAGGCTAAAAGCCTAAGTTTGGGGGGGAATGAAAAAGACAACATAGGCAAATGCCTAAGTTTGGGGGTTTATATGATCAAATGAGGAGAAGAAAAGAAATGCACTTCAAGTGCAAGGTAGTACCTTAAGTTTGAATTGAAAATTTCTCCAAAAGTTCAATCGAATGATCAAAATGAAAAGCAAGAATAGGTGCTACCAAATGAAGGTGATACAAGGAGTTAAATGATCATGATTAAAAAAGAGAAGCTTGGGTTGTGTGAGGGAAAATAAGGTGAAGTTGAATTTAAAAATGTGAGCGGTATTTCAAATGATAACAAAGAGCATTAGGGAGGTGCAGTCACTTGAACCAAATACTTTCCTCATCTTAGCCCTAGCCAACATCGTAACCTGCAAGTCCTTGGTGATTTCGAGCTTGGCTACCCTACATTAGTGGCGATGTACTTAAAGGGAAAGCCTATGGTTCAACGTATGTGCACTTGAAATTCCTTGAGAGAGGAGAGTCTTCTTGGTTCTCCTATAATCCCTTTGTTTTGAAAATTTCATGCTTGTGAGTGGGATTCTCTCTTGTGGTGAGTGGCATCATGCACTCAAATTGAAACATGAAGTCTCTATTTCAATTGAGAGGAATGAATGAGACAAGTTGTTGTTGTTAAAAGAGAATTTCATAGCTTCGGATGTGAAAATACTAGTGTGAACTTGCGATTCCATTAGATTGAGGCTAGAAATAGCTCATATTGACAGAATCACTCATTTAAGGGTCTAAGCTAGAAATAGTATGACCTTCCTAAGCTTTAGCTTGGTTGTTTGTTGTTAAACCAATAGTGCTTTGACCGAGACTGTTGGACATATGGTTTTTGATCGAGAGATGAACAACCATACCTAAACCCAAGGCTACCTATGTAAATGAGCGAGAATTTGCGTGCATAGGCAATCACCTTATCCCACACTAGAGACCCATTGGACGTACATCCCTAGTCATCTATTCTCATTTGTATACCCATTTTACTTTACTGTCTTGATTGAATTGAGATTATTGTGAGAAAATCCCAATTACCCCTAATCCTTTACTTTTGTGTTTTCAAACACTTACTCTTTTAGTGAAGTCGTTTCATTACAATCATCATTGTGATATCTACAAGTCTCTGTGGGTATGAACCGTACATCCATTGGGTACTTACAAATGTGTTTTGCTTGATGATCTTTGATACCTCTATCTTAGAGTGTACGTTTGAGCGTTTATCAAATGGCCTTATCTTTTCCTCTATGAGGATGATAGTGTTGGCCATATTATATTGAAATATTGACTCATATTGCAAACATAGGTTGGGGCTTAGCCGATCGAGCATTGATTGGACCCACATAGCCCGTGGTGTTGAATAGAAGTCGGTGATATAATCTAGTTCAAAAGTAAATGATAGAAGTCTATTGTTTTCTCCTAATGGAATTTACTATAGATATTTATTGTTTATTGTATTGGAAGTATTTAAATGTCAATTGTTCAGATAAAGTATATTGTATTTATTTTTCTGTTTTGTGTACAA
The DNA here is from genome assembly GCA_003996215.1 of Jaltomata sinuosa. Taxonomy (NCBI): domain Eukaryota; kingdom Viridiplantae; phylum Streptophyta; class Magnoliopsida; order Solanales; family Solanaceae; genus Jaltomata; species Jaltomata sinuosa. Next base: position 161,226 of record QJPP01003381.1, on the reverse strand, counting down.
CTACATTCCACGTACTGACCGTCTTCGGGCGGCTACATCATTGTATAATAAGTCCAGAGGCACCTTCTCGTGGTACTATATAGCACTAGATTCGATCAAACAGGTCCAGCTTTTGGTAAGCCCTCCATCTTTCGGAAGGCGATATAAATTCTTATTTGACTCTGGTTTTAGTGTTATGGTATTGTCAGGGCCATGTCCTGGCATAGATGTTTCATTCTTATATTAGAGGCTTCGTTGACCTATGTAGATATTGTTTAAATGTTTTGGTTCCCAACACTTTGTAAAATTTTAATTATGTTTTCAATAATGCTCTCAAATGGGACCTTTTTCCGCAAATAATTATTTTAACACTCATGATGTTATGCTAAGGGGTCTTCTCAGACCTTCATTGGTCTGGGTTGCCTGTTACATCTGGGCCTAGTCTCAGGTCGTGACAAACTTGGTATCACAGCACGGTTTATGGTCCTAGGGTGTCTATGAAGCCATGTCGAGTAGAGTCTTGCTTATGGGTATGTTGTGCACCACACTTATAATCAGGAGTCTACAAGGCATTTAGGAAATGTTTCTCATTCTTTCATACTCCAGATCATGCAAAAGTGTTGTCTATAAGAAACTTATCTAGATTCCTACTCTGCTCTAACTCTGGTGACTACACCTTAATTTCAAGGTTATAGAAGTACAGAGCTTAGACTCGTTACGACATAATCCTACCTATTTGAGTCATTCAAAAGGTTGGGAAACTGCACAAGGACTTGAGAGGAGTCCATTAGTGCATCAAAGTCTATTGATTCTAAGTGTAAACCTCCATTTTCTTGAATCATGCATTTGAGCCAAGGTGAAAAGTGTTGTCAAGAGCCTTTCAAAAAATTTGTCACAATTGTCACGCTCATGGGGGAAGGGTATGTATGCGAGTGTTGGGATAGTATTTCCACCTGAGAGAAAGTATAAACTAGGGTGTTATGAGATGAGTGGTGAGATGATCCTAAGGCCAGGGATATATAGAGTCATGAGTTTAAAAGCCGGAGAGTGCAGATTGTGAGTGATCAAAAAATATAGCTAGAGTCTTGCACCCACTAAGTGAGTGAATAGAGGTGGTATACCCGTATGGTGTGGGTTCTAGATTACCAAATTTTATGGATATTGGTAGAAGTAGTGTGGTTAGTTAAGAAGTTCTTTTTAATTATTTGAAATTGGGAAGGAGCTTATGGTGGCTTGCTATTGTAGTAATATAGACCAATTATAGGTTGTGGACATAAGGATAGAGTGATTACGAGTTTGTAAATTTGTGCTTCAATTTGGGGAAATTTGGAGAGGGAGACGTAGTGATGTTTATAGAACCTTGAAGATAGTTTAAATATATGCAAGGGTAAGTAGATATGATGTGAGAAGGGAGGATGTGCTAATGTACTATAATGGTTTATATTGTAAGATTAAGTTCGATTACCCTTATCATGTGGTTTTAGTAGATCCAGAGTTTGTCAAATTTTTATAGTAGTTGTAACCCAATATAGTAGGTTAGAAGATGTGTCATAGATGTTAGGGTGCACTAGTGATGTGGTGAAGGGGATTGTGCTTGTAAGCCATAATTATGTTTAAAAAGGAGTTAAGATCGACCACTCTGTCAAAGTTTTGGTGGATTAGTGTTTCTTGATTTTTTTTCTCTTGGAAGTTGTAAGCCCGAATAGCATGCTAAGTTATGATGTTAACTTTACCTAGTGTTATACACTAAATTTGAGTCAGGTGGTGGTCATCAAGGTAGAAAGAATGATAGTCATGGATGATAATGTTGCTTTTATGATACTGAACTAGTAGGCTTGACATGGTGCGTGAGAGGGCTTAGGTTGATAACATAGGGTAAGTTTGAATATGTAAGCATGATGTATACATGAGAACTAGTGTTGATGCAATGAATTGGGACTAACTCATTAGATGAATAAGAGCCTTAAGTTTATAAGAATGAGTTGTACCGGAGGTAATATGATGCTAGACGGGGTTTTATGTTGTTAAGGTGTGCTAGTTATTCCTGATTAGTGTTCTTGAGTTTCTTTATAAAGAGGAAGCTAAGTAGTTATTATTTGGTATTCTTTGGAATGAAATTGAGGGAATTATAGATCTAAAGGGGCATTGTTGAGCCTCTTGATATAATTTTAATATTTCATTGAACTGGGCAAATATGAGATTAGAGGTTTAATGCTAGTAGACTAAGGAGTGGGAATAGATTATTAAGTATTACAGAATGTGAACGTGTGTGACCAAGAGAGTTAAGTTTTAATATTGTGTCTATACAGGTTGGAGTAAGTTAAGAATAGTGTCTCTGAAGGAATGACCTAGAAAGGAGTTAGTATTTCTTTTCAAATATAATGTCTGCGTGAGAGTAGCATTCATGTGTATAGTGACACCCCGCAATGCCGAGTGTTGTACTCATAGATCTTTTTACAGCATAGGTCTGCAAGCCTAAGATAGTGACCTTTGCTCTAAGAGGGAGATAATGAGGTGTTGACCCAATGAAAATCTTCAGTTTCTAGTGGTGATGAGTTTCAAAAGAAAGTCGTGATGTGTGCCATAATGACCCATTCTTATTCTAGCATATTCCTTATGCTTCAACTTATGAGGACACTTTACCCATTTCTTTTGCCTTTGAATCATGACTATGTCTGAGGGTCGAATTTTCTATGTAATCTCTTATCAATGCTCTGTCATTTGAAATGGAAGCGATAGCGTCTCTCAGTGGTATAAATCTTTCTCTAAGGTTCTAGGGATCCAAGATCTATGTTACGATGCTCATGATCCATGAAATCATATCTCACATTATGCTCAGTCCTATGAACTCATGCTTCATGATATGTCCAAAATGGCTATTGAAATTATTCTACATCATGTACATACTCAGATCAGACTTCTTGAAAGATTCATGCTTTTGATTTCCTTTCTCTAAGCCATGTGTATGTCCACCCTTCATGGTTATAGAAGGTTATGGAATGTCTATGCTTAGAACACCCTTAGTTCGCACCTTGTGCGCTTAGTGTATATGAAGTACTCGCACTCATCGCACCAGATTTGCAGATCTCATCTTGAGTGATAAGGTCACTCTAAGTAAAAGTCAACATTGAAAAACATCCATCTATCCCCAATGCTCATGCTCTTATTAAATATGTTCAGTTTATACTCCATGTTTGTGGTCAAAAGTTAGGCCTCTATTTGCAGGTCATGCATTTCATGCTCTAAATATATTCCTTCAGTAATGTTTAGTTTATGTCTGGTCAACTGTCAGTAAAGCGAGCTAAGTAGTGGTTTAGATGGAAGGTAGTAAAGGTTCATTTTTTAGTAGTGGCTACGGTGTGATTATGTCACCTAAGTCATTAAGTGTGGATGATGTGCGAGATAAGGATTATTATGTGAATTAGTAAGGTGGGAATATATGATGTGTCTCCTTGTAGAAGTTTGAGAATTGTTGATTATGGGTATGCTTGAGAGAATTCTTTGATAGTTAAGCTATATACAAGTCGGGAAGAGAATATAGTAATAAGCTTGAATGTGATGTTGGATGCTTGTGGGTAATTGCTTCTTGTGGAAAGTGACCTCTTGTTAAAAGCTTGAGCTTGATTGATTAAGGTGATAAGGAGAAGTAGTATTCTTGGAGGATAAACCTAGATGTAAAAAGAAACTTTGTCGAGTTTATAAACCTAAGGGCTGATCATGTTAAGGGAAGAAGGTTCCTATAGGAGTATGGCGTATAAAATCTTGAAATTCAGACTAGTAGGACCACATTAGATGTAGCACTTTATGCCTTCAAGTTAGGCTTGAATGGGGGGAGAGCAAGATATTAGATGCAGAGTTTAGAAGTTATATGCACCAATGTGAAAATTTCAAGTCGTAAGTGGTGATGTGTAGTATACGGAGGAGGTTATATAGTTGAAAGGTTTTGCTAAATCTAAGGGCTATTATCCATATCATTTAAGGTGAGGATACTTCTATTCATACGTCCAAAACCTTATTTCATGCCATGTATCAATCTCAATTCATGTTTATGGTTTCCAAAATTTCATGTCGTACATTAAGTATGATCATGTTCTATAAAACTTATGTCCTAGATCATGTCTATGCCAAGTCTCATATGTCTCACGATTCCTACTCTCATGATTTACTTGATGTTGTCATAGAGAGCCTCTTGATGTCTTTCTATCTTTGTTTAAAAGAGAATTTTTGATGAGAAGTTATTTCCTTTACTTTCTTACTTGTACGGCTTCAATAAGTCCCTACCCATCATTCGAGGATGAATGATCCCAAGGAGGAGATATTGTAACACCCTAAAATTTCGAGCTAGGATTCCAATCATTTTTCGCATGTAATTAGACCTTAACTTGGAAGATTTCATTGTAACTAGGTGTTATGGTCAAGCACTATGTGTGGGAACAGTGTTGGATGTGAATTAAGGTCATAAGGAACCTTTAGCACAAGTTAAGTTGAAAGCTTCTCTACCGACTATGTTTTCGTATAACTTTCTAACTTAGGTCATTGTCAAATGATCATTTCTCCTAGAATATAAAGAGTCATGTGGCCTATTATCTACCAAATTAATGGTATTTGAATCTTATTTCCAACGCCACTGACCATTTATTAATCTGAGTCCGGAATAAAAAGTTATGGGCATTTTAGTGAACCATTGTCAGGTTGTCGGGACATGCGGCGCACGGGTCCTTGCCGTGCATTGGACCATGCGAAGATTGATGAGATGATGCTCCTTGAGGTGTTCGGTGCACCCCCCCCCCCGGTTTACCTGATGGGAATTGTTCTTTTTATATTATTTCGGGGGCAGTTTGGTCCTTTCCTTACCGAAAACCATCCCCCATCCATTTAAAACGTTCCAAAGTCCCTAAGAATGTCCCATTCATCAGAACATATGATACTTTTCTCTCCAAAGTTCCTAGAAACAACAAAGCTTAGGGTTCAAGCTTCAAGGGTCAACTTCAAGTCCTTCTTGAGTTTCTTTCCATCAAAAGGTACGCAGAACGACCCCTTATTAAAGTACTTTCTAAAAGATATGATTTACAAGCCCTTGAGTATATACTATCATGATTTTGAACTTAGGGTTACAAGCATGGTTTTACTAGATTTGATAAAATGTCTTGAAATCATTATCCCCTAACTTTTATTTGAAAATACTAAGGGTTATATGATGAATGGTATTCAAAAAGGGGATTGAAAGGTTTTTACTTGTTCTTCCTAATATCCAAAAGCCTTCAAAATAATTTACGAATTTTGAAAGATATTTCTATTCTAACTGATTTTACGAATGGAATGGATTGAGACAGAAATCATAGTTTTCTTACATGAATTATTTGAAATGGGCTTATTGAATTGTTGATAGACCCTCTGGGTTCTGTATTGATGAAATGAATGACTTGCCAGTCTTGGTATGACGATACCAATAATGGATTATGCCCCTACAGAAAGTTTTATATATTATTGAATAATGTTCTTAATGATATTAAAAATGTTAATAACTTGGGCTCTAAGAGAATTAGATGGTTAACCAAAAAGGTGTGAGGCTAAACGTCTTCGCACCCGAAACCTGTGTTTTGCCGACATAGGGATGATTCGATCCTAACTTGTGATGGCATTATCTTTTCCTCTATGAGGATGATAGTGCTGGCCATATTGTATCAAAATCTTGACTCATGTGGCAAACATCGATTAAGGCTTAGCTGGTCGAGCGTTAATCGGACCCACATAGCTTGTGGTGTTGAATAGAAGTCGGTGATACCATCTAATTAAAAGTAAATGATAGAAGTCTATTGATTTCTCCTAATGGAATTTACTATGGATATTTATTGTTTATTATATTGGAAGTATTTAAATGTCAACTTTTCAGATAAAGTATATTGTATCTATTTTTCTGTTCTGTGTACCACTACATTCCACGTACTGACCATCTTTGGGTGGCTACATCATTGTATGATGTAGGTCCAGAGGAACCTTCTCATGGTACAATACAACACTAGATTCGATCAGACAGGTCCAGCTTTTGGTGAGCCCTCCATCTTTTGGAAGGCAATATAAATTCTTATTTCACTCTGGTTTCAGTGTTATGGTATTGTCAGGGCCATGTCCCGACATAGATATTTCAATCTTATGTTAGAGGCTTCGTAGACCTATGTAGATGTTATTTAAATATGTTGGTTCCCAACACTTTGTAAAATTTTAATTATGTTTTAAATGATGCTCTCAAATGGGTCCTTTTTTCACAAATAATTATTTTAACGCTCATGATGTTATGCTAAGGGATCTTCTCGGGCCTTCATTGGCTTGGATTGCCCGTTACGTCTGAGGCCTAGTCTCGGGTTGTGACAAGATTGTTTTACATCTATTCTTTTCTTGAAATTGATGTCTTAAGCATGATTCTGTTAGTGTATGACTTCTAGTTGATTTTGTTGGCTTGCTTTCCTTCCTTCCCTTTTTTACTTGAGGTTACTGGTATACCGCCATGCTTCCAAACTCTCTCTTTATATATACTTTTGTTGCAAGGATCCTAATTGTGTTATCTTTTCTTTCACCTCTGTTTCTATGTATGTATAGCTTCTATTCTAGCATCGTATGTTTAAATCTTGGTTGACTATTCTACGTGCTAGTTCCATGTGATTTTCTCTATTGCTTCAGTGATTATTTTCTTTCTATCTACTACTTACTATTTTTATATCTTATATGCACTCACTCGGCCGATGATGCCTATTGGGTACCCGTTGCTTAGAAATTGGTGCTCATACTACACTTCTACATCTTTTTGGTGCAGATATTAGTGTGAGCTTTTGCCATTGATCACATGGAGACTCGTGCAGCTATTGGATATTCGAGACTAGGGTAAGCGCCTGACGATCGGGGATTGACCACATCTCATATGTTGGCATTGTTTCTCCTTATACTTTCGGAGACAGTTGTATATTCTATTTTGTTACTCCTAGCACTTGTATTCAATTAGAAACTTTTGTACTATCGATACCTAGTCTTGGGGTTGGTGTAGTTCTCTTGTATGTATATATATTCAGGTTATTGCTTTCGCTTGTCTCTATCTTATTTTGCTTCCATTTATTTCTGCTTATTATGCGTATTGGTTACGTAGTAGACCATTACTAACCATTCGGGGCTACGGGGATTGGTTTTCCTACTGGGGGGTTATAGGTGCCATCATGACCTAAGAAATCAGGTCGTGACAGCCTCTTCAATTCCTAAACACCGATGTTCATAGATTCCACTTTCTTCAAGACTTTTGCCAACATCTCTTCAACTTTAGAACTTATGCGATTACTAACACCCATTTGGATGGGAGTTGCATCAACTTTTGGATGGGGAACATACGGATTTGTACTCCGGTGATTATACCTATCTTCATCTCTACCACGAATCTCCAATTTGTATCATGATCCATATCTCTCTCACAATCTATCCAAGGTGCATCTCTCTCTTTGTTCCAACCTTGGTTCCCATCCCTTGGTCACCAAGGGCCTTGGTTTGAACCTTGGCTAATTCGGGAAAGAACTCTCCACTTGATCAGAAATATAATAGGCTTCCTTATAAAAAAGCATATGCATCATACTATTCATGAGATCTAGCTCCTTGAGCCCCGATAGCATTCACGTTGTTTTTTCCAACTCTCATTACATATTTTCCAAGCAACTCAATTTGTGTCATCATCTTTGCAATTATTTCTTCCCTCTCTTCCTCTTTTTGCCTCATCTCTTTAGACATAATTGAGGAGATAACAACCATTATCACCTCGGTTTCCCTAGTATGTCATGCATGATTGGTCTTTGTCATCCTATCCAACAAAGCTTTGGCAAGTTTAAAAGTTTGGTCCATTAACAAACCACCCGCCAAGTTATTTGTCATGGATTTGTTTGTAGAATCAAAAGATCGATAGAAGTTTTAAAGCAAGACCCTATCGGGAAGACTATGGGTTGGACAATCTTCTTCTTAAACCTCAACCATGCCTCATGTAAGGCCTCACCTGGCAATTGTCTAAAGATAGTTATTTTATCTCTCAATTGAAGTATCCTAGAAGGTGGGAAGAACCGGTCAAGGAAAGACTTGGTCAGTTTATTCCATGAGGTAATGGAGCCTTTGGGAAGCTCCTCTAACCATTGTGTTGCTTCCCTAATTAGGGATAAAGGGAATAACCTCAATCGGATTGAATCTTTGGTGATTTTGTGTCAAGACCCAATTTCTCTGTCATGATGGCACCTACGACCCTCCAGTAGGCGAACCAATCCCCATAGCCCGGAACAGTTAGTAATGGGATACTATCAACCAATTAAGCGGGAGAACAGTATAAATATGTGGAAGCAAGGGAAAATAAGTAAAAAAAAGGGACAACAAGAATATATATATATATATACATATATAGAAGCTAAACTAAACCTTAAAACCTGGTATCATAGTACAGAGCCAGAACTACATATGAGGAGTACAAATGATCCTAAATAATATATACGAATGTCTCCGAATGATAATAGAGTACATAAAGTAAAAGATAAACTAAAGGTAAGCTCCGATCACCAAGAGCTCACCCTCAGTCTGAAGTAGTCACCAAAAGATCTATGAGCACAAATCACAACAATCTAGCGGTGATGGCCCACACTAGGATCTGCACCAGAAGAGGCATAGTGTAGTATGAGCAGCAATTGCGAAGCAACTAGTACCCAGTAGGTATCATAGGCTGACTGGGCACATATAAGATAAAAGAGCAGTAATAAGCAGAATAGAAACAGGTTGTCACTGAAAACAATGAAGGAGCACCTGAAAGCTAGAACGGAAGGAATACAACCAAGATAACACACATGGCTAGCTACTAGAGTACCAATCACATGCGAAAGAAAGAAATATATACCCGGGATCCTTGCAATAACAAGTATATAAAGAAGGGTCTAATAAGTAGGCGGTATACCGGTAACCTCAATGAAAAGAGAAGGAGCAGGTGAATAACGGAAGTCATGCTCGGATACAGAATACTATCAACTGAATAAGCATACTAATCTCAATCATGATATACCAACTGGAAGCCAAAGTACAACCTTATCAAATCCAATGTCGAGTAACCATAATAAGGACAATATTACGAGTTAATAAAAAATAGCCTACCTACAGTCCCACGGGCACCCATACACCCGAGGAACACAAGCAAGTGAAGACAAACCCTCTGGCATCCCATATTATCGGAGCGTACACTTAGCAAATAGCAAACAAGGATGGAACCTCAAACAACATGATAATGTGATGAACTAGGTGTAATAATAGTAATGTATGCTACCCACTTCTGGCGTCCTATAAGGCCCAGAAGATAGGATCCATGGAAGGTCACACCCGTATACCCCTACTACATCGTATACCCTCCCTCCGTCACTCCCAGCACGTAGCCCCTGGTCCAGAATGGTGAGGTCCATGGAGGCCCCCGACCACATACTAAATGCCTCGCAATCTAAAAAATCCCCAAGTAAAGCTGCCCGGAGGGTATCCAGGTTTAAATCAGTAAACCAAATGGTTCTAGTGCATGGCCCATCGAGCCTAGTATTATCACGGAAGCTGTAGTAAAACAAGTCTAGCCCTCGGCCCCGCCGAGCCTAGTATTAGTATAAATAGTGATAAAACATCCTTTTTATTTTCTCTTACCCCACGAAGATCCTTTAAAATGGTACCAAACCTCTTTGCAATCATTTTTACCAAAAACAAACCCCACAGGCCATGCAGGTTTTTAGAAATCAACAGTAGAAGTCCCGAAGCCAAAACCGTAGTGAAATAAAGTATAAAATCCTTTATATGCATGACATGACGTGCTCAAACACAAACAGTACCCCAACGGCTCACAATCAACCTATCGGCCCTGCACAGGCTCCAATCATTCTACAGCAAAGATAGCCAGCTCTATATCAATAATAACGATGTACAGGACTTATGGACATTCCCAGTATCCCACCAGCTATGTTCCAGAGTCAATATAAGGCCACACAGAACCACAAGGGTGAATAGAGCGTATAAAACAAATACTACAAACATCGATGGAAGAAAAGTAATCGGACATGAATAAAGCGGTCAAGGTCTGTGGTACCAAACTAGTAACCCAACCCAAGGATGCCCATTAGTACAATTTTATTCTATATATGTAAAGTCTAAAGAGTTTAGACCATAACCTACCTGTCGTCCGACGACAAGCTGCTAGAATGACGATGTCCAAACAAAAGATTATCTCACAAAAATCCTTCTGTATGTGAGTAAGTATGCAAACACACAATTATATATAGCTCACTTTTAAATGGTTGAAAGTTGTAGAACAAATTAGAAATGAAAGCTAATAAATAAATAGTTACATATATGTGAGGCGGTCCATTATGACCAACACAATTAATTTTAATTAGTTAACACATTGAAAGTTATAACTTTAGGGGGAAAAAAGTAGTAGAAACATTTAATGAATACAATAGGTGCCATCCACGTAGAAGCCTTTGGTGTCAACACCCAATTTTTATCTTATCCATTCACTTTGATGAGTCCACAATATATTTATACTCAGGTATTGCATAGATTTGTGGTAAAATATATATAACTTTTTGAATATATCATAATTAATAAAAAATTATTTCAAATAAAACCTACTATATTATAATAATAATTTTCAACATAGTTAAGTCTACTATCTCCGTTAAATATTAATAATTTATAAAACTCTTACAAAATAAATGCATACCCAAATATATCATAACAAAAGTATTTTTCATAAACATTTAAAACATTTTTAGAGAAACAAAACTTTTTACAAAATTCAACTTTCAAATCAAATATTTTCAAATACACGCGTGTTAATAAAATTCTCAAATGAAAACACCCCATTCTCGGGAATGCTACGACACCACAAATCAGGATTGACCTTTCCACAAGGCTTGGTGAGGTCATACGATTGCAAATCACTATTGCATGATTTCGATAACTCAACTCCTAAGACTCAGCTCTAAAATAGGGGAACGACCATAACGACCAAACGAACGGCCAGGGAACCAAACCACCGGACCCAGCAAGCTATAAATGACTTGGGGCCGAGGCAAGCTCTAACAATACAAGAAAATCATAAATGTGGGGATGACCGAAAGGGTAATTACATCATCCACTACTAAAAAGGACTTTTGTCCTAGAAATTCAAGGACAAGGAAATACCTGAAGGGTCAAACAGTTGCGGATACTGAGTCCGCATATCTCTCTCGGTCTCCCAGGTAGCCTCCTCAACTTGACGGTGCCTCCACTGAACCTTAACAACTAGGATCTCCCGAGACCTCAATCTCCTGACATCTTTGGCCAAAATAGCTACCGGCTCATCAACAAAGGCTAAACTCTCATCCAACTGAACTGAATCCCACTGCAACACATGAGACTCCTCTAGAACATACCGCCGCAACATGGATACATGGAAAACTGGGTGCATAGCTGAAAATATCAGAGGCAAGGCTAACTGATAGAGAACACTACCAACCTTCTGGAGAATCTCAAATGGCCCACTGTCCCTGGGGCTAAGCTTGCCCCGCCGACTAAATCTCACCGCGCTCTTCATGGGTGACACACGGAGGAATACCAAATCACCAACACTAAACTCCAAGGCACGAAGTCTACGATCAGCGTCGCTCTTCTGCCTACTCTGAGCTGCTCAAAGTCTATCTTGGATCACTCTGACTCGATCTAAGGAATCTTAAAGTAAATTTGTACTCTGTGGCCTAGACTCCAACCCATCAAACTAACGAACCGGCAATCTGCAATGCCTACCATACAATGCCTCAAAAGGTGCCATGTCAATGCTTAAATGGAAGCTATTATTATATGCAAACTCGGCCAAAGGCACAAACTGATACCAAGAACCTTCAAAGTCAAGAACACAGGCCCAAATCATGTCCTCCAGGACCTGAATGGTCCTCCCATGCTGGCCATCTGTCTGACGGTGGAAAGCAGTACTAAGTTGAACCTCTGTACCCAAATATTACTGAATAGACCTCTAGAATTGAGATGTGAACTGAGTGTTGCGGTCTAAAATGATAGAAGCTGGGACCCCATACAATCGAAAAATCTCACGAAAGTAGATCTGAGCTAACCTGTCTGCACCGTAAGAAGTCTGAACTGGCAAGAAATGCACTGACTTAGTCAGCCTATCAACAATCACCCAGATGGAATCAAATCTCCGAGAAGCATGATGCAAACCAACAATAAAGTCTATAGTAATCCATTCTCACTTCCACTCAGGGATGGGAAGTCATTGCATCAAGCCACTCAGTTTCATGTGCTCAAACTTAACCTGCTGACAGTTCAACCACCGAGATACGAACTCCGCTATATCCTGCTTCATACCATTCCACCAGTAAAGCTGTCTCAAGTCTCTATACATCTTTGTTGCGCTAAGATGAATAGAGTATCTAGAATAATGTGCCTCACGAAGTATCAACAAAATCAAATCCCCAACTATCAGAATAAAAAGGCAGCTGTTGAACCTCAGAATACCATCAGAACCCAACGTAGCCCGACTGGCCTCACCCCAAACTACCTGATCACAAAGGTCACACAAACTCTGATCCTCAAGTTGTCAGCTCTGAATCTGATCAACTAGAGTGGAATGAACTTCAATACTGGCGAGAACTCTGCTAGGATCTGACAAGTCAAGCCTAACCAAATGGTTATCCAAGGACTGGATGTCCAAGGCCAATGGTCACTCAGAAACTGAAAGAGAATCTAAGTTGTCCATTGATGAATGCTCAAATCATGCTACCCAAAGTTGGAGGCTACGTCGATTGTGTAGCAAAACAAAATTTATAATCCCAATGAGTGTCGGGGTCGTACCCAATGGACTTGGAGTAGCGAAATAGAGATTGTATTGAGTTGAGTTCAAAGTGAGAGTAAATGCTCAAAATAGAAAGTAAAAGGATGGGGGAATTGGGATGTTGTCACTACAATTACAATTCAATTAAAGAGCAATAAAATGAAGGCGAGTGTACCAATTTGACTAGATGACTAGGGATGTGTATCTGATGGGGCTTTAATCATGGGATAGGGTAATTATTAATTCATACTTATTCTCGCTTATTGAAATAAGTAGCATTGGTCATGGGTATGGAATGTTTATTTCTCGATCAACATCCATATTTCTGATGATTTTGGTTATAACATCATTGGTTTGATCAACAAATAACCAACATAAACTTGGGTAGGTCACACTATCTCTAGCTTAGACCCTTAAATGGGAAATTCCATCGATAAGAGCTATTTATAGCCTCAAATCTGAATGGAGCCCCAACTTCCCACTAGTAATTTCACATCTGAAACCATGAAATCCTTTCTCAAGCAATCACATAGTCAAGTAATGAAAATTAATATTTGCAACCAACAATTTTAGGATTAAAATTTGGTGAAATTACTAGACCCATGTCAAATAAGCAATTATAAGCAAGAATAAATAACACCCACACCCATTAACTAAGCACCCATCATCAACACACCCCTAGACAAGAGAATTTAGCCACTCATAGCAAGAGAGAAAGAGATACCAGCTGGGTAAGTCAAAATCTCTTCCATTAGAGCTGAATCTCAAGTTCTAGATTAAATTTGAGCACATAAGTGTTAACCAAGAGAGTTATATTGAAACCCTCTTCTCAATGGATGTGAAAACTTAGTCTCAAAGCAAAAAGCTCTTCAGAATATTCAGGACTGAAGAAAGTTATTTACAATAGTGCCTAAATAGGTCTTTTATAGTTTCCCAAAATGTCACTAAAAATTAGGACAAACATTCCCTTTGGGAGGTGTGCGGCGCGACATGCGATTCGCACATTGTGATGCGCGCATCACACACTACCTTCAGTTAAACCAGTGACTTCAGCTATCTTTGGGAGCTTCGTGCGAAGGGGGTGCGGTCGCACCTTGAGATATGTGTATCGCACAGCGATCGCACCCCTTAACAGACTCTTTAGGATTTTTGCAGCTCTATGCGGAGGAGGTGTGGATCGCACCTCTGCTTGTGGGTGTCGCACGGCCACCGCATCTTCAGTTAGAATCTTCAGCTTTTACGAACACTTCACACTTCACTCCTTTTGAGCTCTTTTTGGGTCCATTTCCTTGTTTATCATCATCTATCAAAAGTACCTGCATAGACATCAATAAAGCCATAAGAACCTCTAAATCCATTCAAAACATAGCAATAATTCATGGATATAGGCTCAATAAGTTGGTAGATTACCGACTTATCAAACCCCCAAACTTGAACTATTTCTTGTCCTCAAACAAGATACTCACAAGGCAAGGAATGAATTATGCTCTAGGCTTAATCAAGGCACAAAAGAATAATCTACACTAAAAAATTAAGAAGAAAAAAGGAATAAACAAAAGGCTCAAACAAAAGACTTAACTATGATGCGCATCTCAATTTTGAACCACCACAAATTTAAGGCAATTGGTTATTTCAAAACCTTTTCCAAATGGACATCATTTCTCATTCAAATTCAAGGGAATTTTGCCATTCAAAACAAGACATTTAAGCTTCTCAAGTCATTGACATGGACCGTCAAGGTTTTCCTCGAGATTTGCCACACAACTTGTCTCATTCATTCCCTTTAATTGAAATAGAGACTTTATGTTTTGATTTGAGTGCATGATGCCACTCACCACAAGAGAGAATCCCATTCACAATCATTCAATTCACAAAACACAAGATTATAGGAGAGCCAAGAAGACTCACACTCTCTCAAGGAAGTTCAATTGCATATGCATCAAACCAAAGGCTTGCCCTTCATATATATCGCCACTAATGTAGGGTGGCCAAGCTCGGAATCACCAAGGACTTGCGAGTTACGATGTTGGATAAAGCTAAGGTGAGGATATCATTTAGTTCAAGTGACTACACCTCCCTAATGCTCTTTGTTCTCATTTTGAACACCGCTCACATTTTTCTATTTCAACTTCACCTTATTTCTACCTCTCACAACCCAAGATTTCTCCTTTTTACTCATGATCATTCAAACTCCTTATACTGCCTTCACTTGGTAGCACCTATTTTTGCTTTTAAATTTTCTCATTGGATTGATCTTTTGGAGCAATTTTCAATTCAAAATTAAGGTACTACCTTGCACTTGAAGTGCACTTCTTTTCTTCTCCTTATTTGATCACATGCACCCCCAAACTTAGGCATTTGCCTATGTTATATTTCGTTCCCCCCCAAACTTAGGCTTTTAGACTACATTTCATTTTCAAGCAATTAGGGAGGATGGGTGCCAAGATAAAGGTTCCAAAAAGGCCAGGTGTTAACAAGGTGCCAAAGAATGGTCACAAGCTCAAAGGGGTTCACTAGGATTTGATGTCATGTGAAGTCATTTGGGTGAAGTGGCTATCAAAGAGGGCCTAAGATCATATTACAAGCTCTGTCACACCTATAATTTTGCCTTGAATCACATTCGAGGCAAGTTCTAGATGAAACTTATGCACAAGAATCAAGGTAAAGCCTCACCACACAAGGCATCATGCCACAAGACCTCTTTCATTAGTCTCACAATTAATTGGGGCAAATAATTTTTGACAAGCTATTCCGAGTTCATTACACACTCATTTGTGATTCAATCAAGCCAAAGCAAGAGTGTGCAAGTCATCATTTCCCTTCTTCCTCTTATTTTCAAACTAATTTGCCATTTGCCAAGAGAAATTTTTCGGTGGGTCCATTTTGAGACAAACAACTGCGGACTCAATTCTAAACTAAAACTTGGAATTTTCCCTTAAGAAAGTCATCTCTCAATCTATCATAGGGAAACACCAATCCAGTTCGACACACAAAAACAAAAGAGAAGAAAAAAAAATCAAAACTCTTGCTCCTTGGGAAAGAATTATGGTATTAAGAAAACTCTCAGAGTTTATTTCTAAACTACTATTAACAAGGTGATATCTTAATTGCGCGCTCATGATTTTTTAAAAATAAGCCTCGGCGCAGGCCTTTAGCGCATTTGCAAAGCACGGGTAGTAAGACAATGGAGCATGTAAGACCAACCCGGCAACACAATCTCAATCAACAAAAATCAAGCCTGGTAAGGTCACAAATAAGCTCAAGGTAAAAACAAAACATGAAAACAAAATGTAAACTAAAGGCCCGGCGAGGGCAATGTCAACACAACAAGCATTATTATGTCAATAGATACAGGCTTTCGCAAACCTAAAGCAAGCATAGCTCCGATGCATAAAAAGTTATACACATAAGAATGAGTTCCAAAAACTCCTTGAGTAGGCTAATGATGACGACTGCACCTCCTTGAATAGAATCAATAAGGTGGTCAGGTTGCCGGTGGTGGTATGTAAGCATGTGCTGGATCTATCTGAAACTCTTCCAATGGAGGAATCGATGGGTCGCATCAGACCTAAATGAGTCCCAAAGGCTCCACAACCCACCTGTCTTATTAGGTCATCAACTCATGGTACGAGAACCTCGGCTGAAGTTCCCATTCTCTCACATATGTCATTGGCGGCTCTGGTTGATGTTGGCTGATTGACTTTGTAATGTCGAGGGCATTCTAAACTGGTGCCTCATTCTCCTGTACCTCAGATATATTCTCTTTATCAACCAGGTCCCAACTTGTGCACCAATCATCAGGAGGGCTAGCACATCTTGGAGGAGAGTTCGAACTTGGGGCCGGTAGGTTAAGATCCCAAATTGCTTCAACATGCGGGATCATTTGTGTGAGCTCCTCAACCTCTAGTTCCATGGTTTCCACTCTAGCACAAAGCTTGCTCACACTTGACATAACTGGGTTTAGGGCCGACATGATCACAGATTGAATCAAAGTTGTAATGTCATTGGCCAACTTATGTAGAGATGTCTCATTTTCATTGGTAAGTTGAGCAAGTTTGAGCAAATTACCTGAAGATGTAGCTCTTGATGCTCCTTGTACAGTGCTCAAGGCTCGTTGAGACAAGGGTGTGGTGGCATTAGAAGTTTGTTTGAGCTGTCTCTTTTTTATGTGTGGAGCATCTTTATCCCTCTTTGTGTCCAAGTAAACCATGCCTTTAGCTTGACTAGCCTTATTAAATGCTCAAAACAAGGGGCATTTGGTTTGGATACATAGAAGAGTGATGAGCACGGGGAATACCATGGATGTGGATTCATGTCGCACTTTTCTCTTGAGATGTTCAGCTATGATCTTACCTTCATTCAAACGGAGGTCTCTCATAATGTATGCAAGGAGAATAGCCATCTCTATGGTCACTTTAGTGGTGTGGCTGATCAGTATGAGTCTTGTGCTCACAAAGTCGAGCCACATGCGCGTTTTGAATCTGAGATCCGACCGATAGATCTGTCCCTTTGAGGTGGCCCAAAAGGGGTCTCCTTCCGCAATCACACTAGAAACCCATTCGTATTCCTCATCCTTTCTCGCCACACATTCAAAGTACCTTGATTCGGGGATTGGTTCGTCGTCCCATATGGCAAAATGAATGGCCTCCGAGGAAATGTCCCCTTCTTTACCCCATACCAACATTGACTTGAGGCATGGCAACTTGCTTAATAGGCCTTTGTAATTTAGCATGTCAAGGCAGGCCCGTTACGAAGCATAGAATTCTCGCACCAACTCAGAAAACTAAAGGCCTGGTGTGTTGGCAAAATGTTCCCAAGCCCTTATGCGAAATTACTTTGGCATGTTTGAGAATTCCTCTTGGAGATCTTTTATATTGAACCCCTTTTCCTCCAAGAATGGACACTTTCGGAACCTAAGATATTAGGCTTCCGTTCCCTTAAGCCCAAAGCAAACTCCCGACTCAATGTGCTCTGCCTCTTGTATAGGGACACCTGTATTTGGAGTATGCTTCAGGGAACGTCTCTTTTGATGGTTCCTGTTGGAAGACATGTTCCTGCGAATGGGCATTAGTAGCATGCACTATAAATATATACACAACAAAAAAAAGTTAGGAATTCAGTAAAGTGGAACACAAAAGAGGAAGATGTTGGCTCGTGCGAACCAGATGCGGATTGCACTAGAGAGAATGTGCATCATATATGCCATCGCACGAGTTAACAAACTTCTGCAGGTGGTTTTCCATTCTGGTGCAAAGCTGGTACGAACCGCACAAAGGCACAATTTAGAATTTGAGGTTCCTTGTGTTCTTGTGAGTTACGCATATGATCCATAGAGCAAGGCGTGCTTAATCACTTGGCACCACAAAGAAAACCAATCAATAATAAGCAAAGGGGACAAGGAATATCATAATCACAACTTTTGGGTACTCAGACTTCCCCGGATTCCCATTAACACAATAACAAGAAAGAAGGGAGCTCAATGACTTCCCTTAAGATGGAAATTACCCCGTCTATCATTTAGAATATCAAGCCCTCACTCGCAACAGTGGGTATCATAATTCTTTAGAAATAATTAACCCCTCTCCATCATAAGATCACACACCCCAAATAGAGTTTCAATAAAGATCAAGGGCAAACAATCAGTAACATTCAGCCTTACTAATCGATGTTCAGTAAAACCTCATGACAAATGATGACTTGCCCTTAAGATCGACATCACCCAATCTATCATCGAGCCAAACCATTCATTCATCACAAGTATGTTACTCAGACTTCACCCCAAACATAGATTTCAAGGCTAAAAATTTCTATCAATCAATATGCATTAACAAGATTTAGGTTCTACCAAGTTGACACACAACAATATCATCAATACAACTCAAAATTGGGAACCCAAAATTTTCGGATCTCGCCCAAAATCAACATGGCAATTCTACTAAACATGCTTTACAATATGAATTCCCAATCTTCATAAAAACAAGTATTTAACGTTGGAGAACTTACCACAAGTGAAGATTATGAAGAAAGGAGTGAAAATTGAAGCTTTTTGTTCTTCAACAATGGTGACCCACGAAAATTTTCTGGAGAGATGATGATGGAAGTAGTGATGGAGTGGTGGAGATGGTTGGGTGAGAGGAGGAGAAGATTTTGGGGAGGTTTGAGGGATGTAGAGAGAGTTTTGGTAGAAAATTTTAAGATTTTGACGGAAAAGATGGTGGAAGAAGAAGAAAAGAGGCGGTTTTAAAAGAAAAAGAAGAAGAAAAGTTGGCCGAGTCATCTCCATGTCGAGTCGGTCAATGGGTTAGGTCAATTAAAATTTAAACTAACCGCTTGTGCGCCGCGATATGTCATTCGCACCAGACAAGGTGCGGACCACATGGCATATCGCACATGCCTCTTTTTCTCCCCTGGGTTTTCCTAGGCATCTGTATCACCATGTGATTGGAGGTGCGATGTGCACTTGGGGTTGTGTGGTCCACATAGCCCAGTGCACGTTGCCTCCTATTTTTAAATTTCTTTTAGGTAGTCTGCTTTTGCATGCGCTGAGCTGTGCGACATGCACAATTGTTTATGCGGTCCGCACAGTCCACCGCACACCTCTGCTTAGCCTAATTTTTGTGCTTGTTCATTTTCCACTTCATGTATTCCCTGAAAACACCAAAGACAACAAAGGGTGAAGAAAATTAAAGAAAAGACACTTGGGTTGCCTCCCAAGAAGCGCTTGATTTTACATCGCAGCTCGACGATGGTGTATCAATCCTTAACTGTTGTCAGAAGGCATGCCAATCCGGTTGGCATGGCCCCATCCCCAGAAGGGAAAATGCTCCATTAATATCTTAGAGATGCAATCATGTTGCTCACTTAGCAATGAATCAAATGCGCGCATCTTTCCCACTTCACACTCTCCAAAAGCATCGTCCCACTTCCCCTCCAATTCTATCACTGATATTACTCTCAAATCATCCGGAGCCCTCGTGGGCTGGCAAATGTTGAACATCACTATCTCATCCCCCACTCAAAATTTGAGTTCGCCAAGCTCTACATCAATAAGGGCCCTTCCCGTAGCCAATAATGGTCATCCCAAAATAATGGGCACCTCCACATCTATCTCACAGTCCAAGATGACAAAGTCTGCAGGAAGAATTAGTTTGTCCACCTTTACCAATACATCAAACATGATTCCTACAGGGTGCTTAATAGACCTATCGGCCATGAGTAGCCGCATAGAAG
Source organism: Jaltomata sinuosa (assembly GCA_003996215.1). Taxonomy (NCBI): domain Eukaryota; kingdom Viridiplantae; phylum Streptophyta; class Magnoliopsida; order Solanales; family Solanaceae; genus Jaltomata; species Jaltomata sinuosa. The sequence goes on along the minus strand of QJPP01003381.1, from coordinate 141,158 downwards.
TAGGCTTGGGAGTACCTAATCCTAGCTTCTTGAAAATCATAAGGGGCATCAAGTTGATTCTTTCCCCCAAGTCGCACAAGGCCTTTCGGAATACAAACATTCCAATTGTACATGGTATAGTGAATGCACCCGGGTCTTCTCTCTTCGTAGCCACATTGCTAGTCATTACTGCACTACAACTATTTGAAATCTCAATCGTTCCCATGTCAACCACCTTCTTATTTTTAAGTAACTCCTTCATAGATTTGGAGTATCCTGGCATCTGCATTAGAGCTTTGACTAAAGGAATGTTTATGGACAGCTTGTTGAACATGTCAACAAACTTGCTAAAAAAAAATTCTTCCTTCTTCTTATTTAGCCAATGAGGGTACGGAGGAGGTCCTTTAGGAGTTGTGGTCGGTATTCTTTGCACAAGAGGAAGGTCTACCTCGTCATCGATGGCCACATGGGGAAACGGCTCTACCTCTTCCTTATCATCATCACTTTCAACATTTTCTGGGGCACTCGATGGACCAAGTTCTTCCCTTACCTCCGGAGTTTTGACCATATTTTCATACACCACCTCTTCATCTTTGTCTCTTGGCTTCTTGCCTACTTCAAGAGTAGGCTCCTTTGGGTTCACAACTGGTTCTACAATGGGTCCTCTTAACTCACTGGTTGTTCGTCCACTCCTAGTAACAATAGCCATGATGTGCCCATCAATTTTAGAATTGGTAGTGGCGCTACTAAGAAGTGACATCTTCATCTCTGGGCTCATTTGAATGGAAAGGTGATCCATTTGGGCTTCAAGTTGCTTGATGGAGGTTGAATGAGAGATCACGGTCCAATGAAGTGTTGAGACTTTGCTTTTAAGCTCATGTACCCCGGCGTGTGTTGTGTCCACTTTTTTTAGCACCAAGGACAATATTTCCTCTAACTTGGAATGCCCGGGTTGCTTGTGGTTGGTTGGTAGAGGGAGTCAGCTCTGTTTGGGGTTACATAAGGACTTTGGTAATTGTATCGCTCACCATACCTGTCCCAATCATCTCTTATCCAACCTTGGTTCTCTTCCCTGGGGCGATAATACTCGGGATGAGAACCCACCAACACAAAACATAACTTGCCATCAACCACAACATAAGCTCATAATCACTAGCTCTTATTTCCGGCACATTCACAGTATTCACCCCCTTAGCACCAATCACATACTTTGCCAAGAGATCAATTTGGGTCATCATCTTGGGCATTGCTTCATCTTGATTTTCCCCTCTCTTTCTAATTTCATTAGCCAAGATAGATGAGGCTGCCCCCTAGGTTGGCACATGTGCCTCTCGTGTATACCAAGCATTGTTGGTTTTTGTCATTCATTTTAAGAAAGCCGAGGCAATAGGAAATCTCATATCCATGAAGGTGCCACCTCCAAGGTTATTAGCCATTGCCTTGTTCATGGAATTCAACGATCGATAAAAACTTTGAAAAAAAACATTGCTTGACAACCCATGGTTTGGGCATAAGATAATCTTATTTTTAAACATCAACCAAACCTTATGTAAGGGTTCATCCAGGAGTTGCCAAAAATTGATGATTTCATCTGTTAGTTACATCATGCAAGACGGCGGAAGAATCTTGAAGTGAACTCTTTAACCAATTCGGCCCAAGATGTTATGGATCTGTCCGGTAATTCTTCCAACCGCGTCGTGGCTTCCTCCATCAAGGAAAAGAGAAATAGGCGCAATTGGATGGATTCTTGGGAGATATTTTGAATAATGTATGGTTGGCAAATCTCTACAAAATTCCGGATATGCCGGTTAGCATATTCATGGGCTGCTCCACCAAATAGGCCCTTCATCTGAATCAAGTAGAGCATGGTGCTAGTCACGTGAAAGACAGCATTTCCCACTGTGGGGGGTAGGCAAATTATACCCACACCCCATTACATCATAGGCTTAGCAGCGTTGGCATTGTCGAAGCCATCAATGTTCTCGTTGTCATCAGCTTTGCTCATAGTTAGCCTATTCAATCAACCACAAACAACAAACAAAAGTAAAAGAAGCAAGCACTCTCAAATTGATTTCAAATCAAAAATCAAAAATAGCTATCAAATCAAGTCCTTGGAAACAACGCCATTTTTGATGAACGCTCAAATTGTGCTCCCCAAAGTTGGAGGCCACGACGATCGTGCTACAAAATAAAATTTATAATCCCAATGAGTGTCGGGGTCATACCCAAGGGACTTGGAGTAACTAAATTGAGATTGTATTGAGTTGAGTTCAAAGCGAGAGTAAATGCTCAAAATAGAAAGTAAAAGGATGGGGGAATCGGGATGTTGTCACTACAATCACAATTCAATTAAAAAGCAATAAAATGAAGGCGGGTGTACCAAGTTGACTAGACGACTAGGGATGTGTATATAATGGGTCTTCAATCATGGGATAGGGTAATTATCAATTCATACTTATTCTCGCTTATTGACATAAGTAGCATTGCTCATGGGTATGGAATGTTTATCTCTCGATCAACATCCATATTTCCGATGATTTTGGTTAGAGCATCATCGGTTTGATAAACAAACAACAAACATAAACTTGGAGAGGTCACACTATCTCTAGCTTAGACCCTCAAATAGGTGATTCCGTCGATAAGTGCTATTTCTAGCCTTAAATCTGAATGGAGTCCCAAATTCCCACTAGTAATTTCACATCCGAAACCATGAAATCCTTTCTCAAGCAATCACATAGTCAAGTAATGAAAATTAATGTTTGCAACCACCAATTTTAGGATTAAAACTTGGTGAAATTACTAAACCCATGTCAAATAAGCAATTATAAGCAAGAATAAATAACACCCACACCCATTAGCTAAGCACCCATCATCAACACACCCCTAGACAAGAGAATTTAGCCACTTATAGCAAGAGAGAAAGAGATACCAGCTGGGTAAGTCAAAATCTCTTCCATTAGAGCTGAATCTCAAGTTCTAGATTCAATTTAAGCACACAAGTGTTAACCAAGAGAATTAGATTGAAACCCTCTTCTCAATGGAGGTGAAAACTTAGTCTCAGAGCAAAAAGATCTTCAGAATATTCAGGACTGAAGAAAGTTATTTACAATTATGCCTAAATAGGTCTTTTATAGTTTCCCGAAACGTCACTAAAAATTAAGACAAAAATTCCCTTCGGGAGGTGTGCGGCGTGACGTGTGGTTTGCACGTTCTGATGTGCACATCACACACTGCCTTCAGTTGAACCAGTGACTTCAGCTATCTTTGGGAGCTCCGTGCGAAGGGGATGCGGTTCACACCTGGAGATGTGTGCGTCACACAACGATCGCACCCCTTAACATACTCTTCAGGATTTTTGCAGCTCTATGCGGAGGAGGTGCTGTTCACACCTCGGCTTGTGCGTGTCATATGTCCACCGCATCTTCAGTCAGAATCTTCAGCTTTTCCAAACACTTCACACTTCACTCCTTTTGAGCTCTTTTTGTGTCCATTTCCTTGTTTATCATCATCTATCAAAAGTACCTGCATAGACATCAATAAAGGCCATAAGAACCTCTAAATCTATTCAAAACATAGCAATAATTCATGGATATAGGCTCAATAAGTTGGTAGATTACCGACTTATCACCCATACTCACTGTCTTCCAACTCAAGGCATCCGCTACCACATTTTCCTTGCCCCAATGATAAAGAATGGTGAAATCATAGTCCTTCAGTAGCTCAATCCACCTCGTCTGCCTCGAGTTCATCTCTCTCTAACTCTTAATGTACTGAAGACTATGATGATCAGTGAATATCTCACAATGAACTCCATATAAATAGTGCCTCAAAATCTTGAGCCCGAAGACTACTGCCGCCAACTATAAGTCATGAGTGTGGCAGTTGCGCTCGTGAACCTTCAACTGCCTCGACGCATATGCTATCACTCGACCCTGTAGCATCAACACACAACTAAGACCAACCCCAGAAGCATTACAATACACGGAAAAGTTCTGACCCTCAACCGGCAAAGTCAAAACTGGAGCTGAAGTCAATAAGGCCTTAAGCCTCTGGAAGCTATCCTCGCACTGATTCGACCACTGAAATGGGACATCCTTCCTAGTCAGCATAGTCAAGGGTGCTGCTATGGAAGAAAATCCCTGAATGAACCATCTATAGTAACCTGCTAACCCAACAAAGTTACGGACCTCAGTAGCAGTAGTAGGTCTAGGCCAATCACAAACCGCTGAAATATTTCCCAGATCAACCCTAGTCCCATCCTTAAACACCACGTGCCCTAGGAATTCAACTGTCTCAATCCAAAACTTGCACTTTGAGAACTTGACATAAAGCCGATGATCTCTCATAGTCTGGAGTATAATCCTCAAGTGCTGCTTATGCTCATCTCTACTCCGCGAGTATACCAAGATATCATCTATGAAAACTATCACGAATGAGTCCAAATACGGGCCAAGCACCATGTGCATCAAGTTCATAAAGGCTGCGGGGGAATTAGTCAACCCAAAAGACATCACCAGGAACTCATAATGGCCATAACATGTCCTGAATATTGTCTTAGGGATGTCCTTCTCCCTAATCCTTGATTGATGGTACACGAACCTCAAATCAATCTTCAAAAACATGGCTGAACCCTGAAGCTGATCAAACAAGTCATCAATCATCGGCATCAGATACCTATTCTTCACTATCACCCTATTCAGCTGTCGATAATCAATACACATCCGCATCGACCCATATTTCTTCTTCACAAACAGAACAGGAGCACCCCAAGGTGACACACTCGGTCTAATAAACCCCTTAGCTAACAGATCCTGGAGCTGCTCCTAAGCTCTCTCAACTCAGCAGAAGCCATATGGTAAGGAGAAATAGAAATGGTCCTGGTGCCCGGCTCTAACTCAATAGCAAAATCAATATCTCTCTCAAGTGGAAGTCCTGGTAGGTTGGTAGGGAACACATCTAGGAAATCTGTAACCACAGGAACAGACTTAGGAGAAGAAGGGTCGGCACTAGCATCTCGTACATATGCTAGATATGCCAAACACCCACGAGAAATCAACTTCTTAGCTCGAAGACAAAAGATGATCCCAGACGGTGCGCGGCTAATAAAACCCTGCCACACAATCGGGGATAACCGGGCACGACTGTGGTAATGGTCTTGGCATAACAATTCAAAACTGCACGGTGAGGGGATAACCAGTCTATGCCCAGTATCACATCAAAATCTAGCATATCAAGGATCATCAAATCACCCCAAGTCTCCAAATAACCAACAGATATCATACAAGATCTCACAATCCAATCCACTACTAAAGAATCTCCTACTGGGGTCAAAACAGAAACAGGCACAGATAAAGGCTCACTAGACAACCCCAAACAAGGCACAAAGTAGGTAGATACATATGAACAAGTAGATCCAGGATCAAACAAAGCCAAAGCAGACTGATGGCACACCAAAATCATACTTGTGATCACAGTATCCGAGGCCTCTGCCTCTGGTCTCCCAGGGACTGCGTAAAACTGATGACGACCTCCACTTGCCAGACCGCCATCCCTACCACCTGCTTTGCCACATAGGGCACCACCTCTAGCTTGACCACCACCCCCTCTAACCGGTGGCTGAACTGCTCGCATGGGTTGCGCCGACTGAGCTGCGAGCTAAACTGTACCCCTCTGGGGGCAATCTCTAGCAAAATAGCCAATGACACCATAATCATAGAAAGCTAAACCTACTGAGGGTAATCCCTAGCATAGTGATTGCTAACACCACAATAATAGTAGGACCCTGACGGCCCACCCTATCGATATGAACAATATGAACTCGTGTGGCTACCCTGGCCTGATGCCCCAGAAGTAGTACCTCTCAAAGACTGCCCCTGCTCAAACTGAAAACTACCCGAAGTCTGAAGTGAAGCCTGAACTGGTCTACTAGTCTGACCCTGATGCTGATGTGGTTGATAACCTTGACCCCACTGGCCCAAACATCTACCACCTTGTCAAGAACCACTGAAGCTACCCTGATAATGAGGTCTCTTATCCCTAGCCCCCTGATTATGTCGATGCAAGTCCTCCATAATATATTTATAATCTATAATAGCCTGAAATGATCGACCACTAGCAATTAATATCTCATATGGCTCTCTCAGCTCTATCTGTAACCCCCAAACAAATCTGTGAACCCTGCCCGACTAATAGGAATGATCATAGCCCCAAATGGAGCAAGCTGATGGAAATAGGTCTCATACTCAGATACAGACATGTGCCCCTGAATAAGCTTAGTAAACTACTCTCGGCGACGCTCACGATCACTCTGAGACAAGAACTTGGCCATAAAGGCCTCATAAAACTTAGACCAAGTCAAAGGAGGTGACGATGGTGGTCTGCAAGCAACCTGGGCCCTCCACCATAACTTCATTGGGCCCTCTAGCTGATAGGTAGTATATCCAACCCCACGAGTCTCCAATAAACCCAAATGATGCAACATCTCCTCGCAGGTAGTAATAAAGTCATGTGGGTCCTTTCCAGAGGTACCAGTAAACCTAGGAGGTGCTAATCTCAAAAACCTACCCAACGCCTTCTGATTCGACTCTATCATAGCTGCGCGAGGAGCAAGAGGTTGTGCAGCTAATGGGACCAGAATAACCTCTGCATGGGGAGTCACAGTAGCAGGCTGCGCTCTTAAACTCTGTGCACCCAGGACTGCCCCCTGAGAAGATGTCTATGCTACCTCAGAAAGCCGCTCTCCAATCATACCCAAAAGCTGTAATAGTAAACCCTGAATATCTGAAGACTGAGTTGGGGATAAAGCTGGCACAAAAGTGGGTGCTGGAGCTAGTATTGGAGCCCTTGGTCCACATGTTGCTGCTCGGGAACTGACTCTGGCTCATACTCATGCTCGGGCTCTATCTCCACTCTAGCAGTTCTAGCAGGTGCCGCTGCTCGAGGACGTCCTTGACCTCTACCTATACGACCTCCCTGGCCCCTAGCTAGTGTGGGGGATGTTGGAGTCAGAGGATCATCTCCACCTGATGTCGATTCTCTCGTATGAACCATCTGCGGAAGAATGAACTATAATAAGTAAGATTTCAAGAAACTTCTAGGGTACTACATACGATACATAAGCAATAAAAGAGTCATGTTTCCTAAAATGTCACTATAGCCTCCCGAAGATTGAGTATGGATGTCTTCGCCCCAATCTGCAAGACTCTACTAAACATTATCTCCCATACCGATGACACCGGTGAACCTAGAGCTCTGATACCAAGCTGTCACAACCCAATTTCTCAGTCATGATGGCACCTATGACCCCCTAGTAGGCAAACCAATCCCCGTAGCCCAGAACAGTTAGTAATGGGCTACTATCAACTAATTAAGCGGGAGAACAGTATAAATATGTGGAAGCAAGGGAAAGTAAGTAAAGAAAAGGGACAACAAGAATATATATATACATATATAGAAGCTAAACCAAACCCCAAAACTTGGTATCATAGTATTGAGCCAGAACTACATATAAGGATTAAAAATGATCCAAAATAATATATACAGATGTCTCCAAATGGTAATAGAGTACTTAAAGCAAAAGATAAACTAAAGCTAAGCTCCAGTCGCGAAGAGCTCACCCTCAGTCTGAAGTAGTCCCCAAAAGATCTCCGAGCATGAATTACAATGATCTAGCGGTGATGGCCCATACTAGGATCTGCACCAGAAGAGGCAGAGTGTAGTATGAGCACCAATTGTGAAGCAACTGGTACCCAGTAGGTATCATAGTCTGACTGGGCACATATAAGATAAAACAGCAGTAATAAGTAGAATAGAAATAAGTAGTCACTGAAAACAACGAAAAAGCACCCAAAAGCTAGCACGGAAGGAATACAACCAAGATAACACACATGGCTAGCTACTAGAATACCAATCACATGTGAAAGAACGAAATACGTACCTGGGATCCTTGCAATAACAAGTATATAAAGAAGGGTCTAAAAAGTAGGCGGTATACCAGTAACCTCAATGAAACGAGAAGGAGAAGGCGAATAACAGAAGTCAGGCTCGGATACAAATACTATAATTCGAATAAGTATACTAATCTCAATCAAGATATACCAACTAGAACCCAAAGTACAACTTTATCTAATCCAATGTTGAGTAACCATAACAGGGACAATATTATGAGTTATTAACAATAAGCCTACCTACAGTCCCATGGGTGCCCATACACCCGAGGAACACAAGCAAGTGAAGACAAACCCTCCGGCATCCTATACTACCAGAGCATACACTCAGCAAACAGCAAAGAAGGATAGAACCTCAAACAATATGATAATGTGATGAACTAGGTGCAATAATAGTAATGTATGCTACCCCCTTCCGGTGTCCAATAAGGCCCAGAAGACAGGATGCATGGAAGGTCACACCCGTATACCCCTACTACACTGTATACCCTCCCTATGGCACTCTCAGTATGCAACCCCTGGTCTGGAATGGCGATGTCCATGGAGGCCCCTGACCACATACTAGATGCCCCGCAATCTTGAAAATCCCCAAGTAAAGCTGCTCGGAGGGTATCCGGGTCTAATTCAGTAAACCAAATGGTTCTAGTGTATGGCCCTGCCGAGCCTAGTATTATCATGAAAGCTGTAGTAAAATAAGTCTAGCCCTCGGCCCCGCTGAGCCTAGTATTAGTATAAATAGTGATAAAATATCCTTTTTATTTTCTCTTACCCCAAGAAGATCCGTTAAAATGGTATCAAACCTCTTTGCAATCATTTTTACCAAAAATGGGCCCCATGGGCCATACAGGTTTTTAGAAATCAAAGGTAGAAGGCCCAAAGCCATAACCACAGTGAAATCAGTAGAAAATCCTTTATATGCATGATCATGACATGCTCAAACATAAACAGTAGCCCAATGGCTCACAATCAACCTATCGGCCCTGCACAGGCTCCAATCATTCTAGAGCATAGATAGCCAGCTCTATATCAATAATAACGATGTTCGGGACTCACAGACATTCCCAGTATCCCACCAGCTATGTTCCAAAGTCAATATAAGGCCACACATGTCATGCCCTGAGGCTACCCTCTGGGCATAACATGGGACCCAGGACCACAAGTGCCCCAAGCTAACCCTTGGTCATAACATAACTCAGGTATATCAGTTAAGCATAGCGGAAGCATAATACGAATTAGATAACTCAATCCATAAGATAAAGTTAAAAGAACATAATTCGAAGAAGACTCGAATACCGTCCATGTCTAAAAGCCTCTATACATGACATAAGGAGTTGCTAGGACAAGACCCTAGCAAATTCAAAGTAGGAAGCAAATAATCAAATCAACCTAGAGTCATAACTAGCCCTCAAACAATGAGGACTCACCAACACTGACTGGATATGGCTTGCAACCATTAGCCACGTGCCTTATGGGAGACACCTGAATCTGCATCATAAAGAGGATGCAGTGCAAATATGCGTCAGTACTATAGGATATACTGAGTATGTAAGATATGCATGATCATGATAAAAACATACTTAAAAAATGCTTAAGGTGAACTTATTCATAAAAGAAATAGTATGATAAAGTATTAAGATATAAGACATGAAACATGAAGTAAAGGTAAGATTCAAAGTGTAATATCATATAACTTCATAGCTTGAAAATAATCATGTGGGAGTTTATCTTAATCGACGTTAAGCCATGCTGAGCTATATGAAGTCTAGTGTCATGCACCCACACTGAAAAAGGTTGTCCTAATCGGCCAAAGTTAGAACCATGTTCATAAGGTTCCTTTCATAAGCCACGGAGGGCAACCTACGATGGCAACGTAGTTTTGGACTTGGGTTATCTAGAACCCTCATCGCTCGGTGCTAAATACTACTCCCAAAATATATAACATAAGGCTCATATACATGTGACATATCTAGATGTCAAGCTTGTTCATAAACATGATCATACCCCGGATCTTCATACTACTCACGGACCTTGGTTTTAGAAAATGGTTCATGAGCATTGATGGTACATCGGGTGTCTTGTCTTGCATAATAATTCATAACTTGAAAACTTGCATGGCCTTAGTAAAATTTCGTAATAATATATACATTTATAAAACAAAGGAACTAGGCATGCATTTACTTGGAATTCATGAAATCATGTTATCAAGTTGCCCAATTTTCCTAAATCACTTCATGCATGTAGGATTTACCATAATCAACCTTCAATTCATGAAATAGGAAATCATATGTAAAAACCTATGAAAAATCATATAATTTAATGAAATTTCATAATAAAATCATGAGGAGGTAATTTATAGCAAAACCCATAAGAATTGGGTAAGAACCCTAATTTGAAAGTTCATAAAATCACAATTTGAAGTTTGGGGTTTTGGGCACAAGGGTAAAAGGAACCCGTTGTTGAATACCCACATACCTTGATTGAAGTTAACCCATTTGAAATTGAAAAGATTAGGAGACTTGGACTTGGAGCTTGATACCTTGAGCTTGAGAGAGTTCTTTTCCTTTTTGGGAGATGAATGAGGTAATGAAAAGGGACTTAGGCTAATAGGGTTAGAATTCATGCTAAAAATGGCTAAAACAACTTCACTTAGGAGTTAAAAGAGTGGGTAATGACTAAAATACCCTTGGGAAATAATTAAGAAAAGCTGATAAAAGGGGTCGGCTTCAGGAATCACAGATCGGTTCTGTGGGTTGTCATTTAAACCATGACTCATGGTTCCCACTCGTGGTTCTTGGCCAATAATCAAGCTGTAGAAGGCAAACTACGGGTTAACAGGATGGACCCATAGAATAAATCAAGAGTTGTCAACCTGACTCGTCGTTCCTGAAGGACTTGGCATGTCTCTGATCAGGTTCCACGAGTCAATAGGATGGTCCGCAGTTCAAACTACAGGCTGTAGGCTGGACTCGTGGTTCCCGGGGATCTGTCAGCCCTCAGGTCTGATACCATGAGTTGATAGGATGGCTCTTAGAATGAACTATGGTCCGCAGAACTAACTCATGGTTCTCAGACCAGAGTCTGAGCCTGGCAGACTTAAACCATGGATCCATTCTATGACCCGTGGTTCAAACCACGGTCCGTGGTTTGAACCCGTCATCCCTGGAAACTTGAAATTTTCTGAGATTTTGATTTTTAAAAGCTGAATAGGTTTTAGGGTGTTAAAATATCTCCCCCTTGGGATCATTCGTCCTTGAATGAAGACTAAACCAAGGAAAACTGAAGAGAAAATAGCCCAACCAACAATAAAACATGGAAATCAATGAATAAACATGAAAACTGAACTCTTCAACTTGAAACATGATTCAACCAACTTCGAAAACATGAATGCATGCTAGGATCATGAGAGCAACTGATGGGATAGGATCGGAGGAAAATACTAAGGGGGGAAACTATTACCTCAAGATGGAATGGAATCCGAAGGAAAGACATGAGTGTACTTGGCTTTCATGGTTGATTCTGCTTCCCAAGTAGCTCCTTCAACAAGTTGATTTCACCAAAGAACTTTTACCAAAGCGACTTCTTTGTTTCTCAACCTCTGAATCTGACGACCAAGGATTTCTACGGGGACCTCCGTATAGGTGAGACTATCCTTCACACCTACATCCTGTAAAGGAACAATCAAGGTCGGATCACCAACACACTTTTTCAACAAGGAAACATGGAAAATCGGATGAACCGCTTCTAACTCCATTGGCAAATCCAACTCATAAGCAACGCTACCAACTCTCCTCAAAATCTGATAAGTACCTACAAAATGGGAATTAAGTTTCCCTTTCTTGCTAAATCACATCACACCCTTCATAGGTGACACCTTTAGAAAAACCCAATTATCAACTTTGAATTCCAATCCCCTCTCCTCACATCTGCATATGATTTATGTCGACTCTGACCGGTGTTCAACCTCTCCCTAATAAGCTGAACTTTTTCCATAGTCTCATGAACCAAATTTGGGCCAATCAAAGCTGCTTCACCTACCTCAAACCAACCAATAAGAGATCTACACCTCCGACCATAAAGTGCCTCATATGGAGCCATCTGGATGCTAGATTGAAAGTTATTGTTATAGACAAACTCGATAAGAGGTAAGTGATCAACCCAATTACCTTTGAAATCTCACACAAGATCTCAACATGTTTTCAAAAGTTTGAATAGTACGCTCTCCCTGGCCATTTGTCTAAGGGTGAAAAGTTGTGCTAAGCTTCACCTGAGTACCAAGACCTCTCTGAAACGATCTCCAAAACTGAGAAGTAAACTGAGTACCCCTATCTAAAATGATGGACAAAGTAACACCAAGAAATCAAACTATCTCCCGGATGTAGAGTCTGGCATAATCGTCTGCTTAATCCGTAGTCTTAACAGCCAAGAAATGGGATGACTTGGTCATCCAGTTGATAATCACCCAAATGCAATCATGTTACCTTTGAGTACGAGGCAAACCTATAATGAATTCCATATTGATCTTTTCCCACTTCCAAGTAGGAATGTCAATATCCTGAATCATGCCACCCAATCGATGATGCTCTACCTTCACTTGCTGACAGTTGGGACACTTAGCCACAAAACTGACTATGTCCCTCTTCATACCATTCCCCCAATAGACTTCCTGTAGATCACGGCACATCTTGGTGGCATCGAGGTGAATGGAATATCTAGAACTATGAGCCTCAGTCAAAATCTGCTGGTGCAACCCATCTACATCTGGCACACATAGTCGACCCTGCTAACGAAGCACACTATCTCCCCCTTGGGAGAAAACCTCAACCCTTTGCTGATGGACTGCACCCTTTAGCTGAAGCAAAATAGGATCATTGTCTTGTTTTGCCTTCACTTCAGCTACTAAAGATGATTCAGAACCATTCTGAACAATAAAACCACCTTTTGTTGAGTCGATAAGGTGAACTCCCAACCGAGCAAGCCTATGAACCTACTTAACTAGTTCCTTCTTTCCAACTTCAACTGAAGACACACAACCCATGGACAATCTACTAAGTGCATCCACCACAACATTGGCCTTACCCTGATGGTAAAGCACACTCATGTCATAATCCTTAAGAAACTCAAGCCATCTTTTTTGTCGCAAATTCAATTCCTTCTGAGTGAACACATACTGAAGACTCTTATGATCGGTGAATACATCTATGTTCACACCATAGAAGTAATGTCTCCAAATCTTCAAATAAAAGACCACGACTGCTAACTCAAGATCATGAGTAGGGTAGTTCTTCTCAAGAGTCTTAAGCTGTCTCAAAGCATATGCAATCACTTTCCCATGCTGCATCAAAACACAACCCAACCCAATCCTAGAAGCATTGCAATACATAACAAAATCATCTAGACCCTCGGGTAGGTCCAACACTGGAGCTGTGGTCAATCTAGTTTTCAATTCCTGAAAGTTCATTTCACACAAATCAGACCACTGGAATTTTACCTTTTTCTGAGTCAATCAAGTCAAAGGGGCAGCGATGGAAGAAAACCCTTCCACAAACCTCTTGTAGTAACCAGCCAAACCCAAAAAACTTCTAATATCATACGAGGAGGTGGGTCTAGGCCAGTTCTTCACTGCCTCTATCTTTTGAAAATCAACTCGAATACCATCCCTAGTTACAATATGACCCAGAAAAGCAACAGACTACATCCAAAATTCACACTTGCTAAACTTAGCAAATAACTGCTGGTCCTTGAGAGTTTGTAACACGACTCTCAAATGGTCCGCATGCTTCTCCTCACTCCGAGAGTAGATGAGGATATCATCAATGAAAATAATCACAAATATATCCAAATATTCCTTGAACACACGGTTCATCAGATCCATAAAAGTTGCAGGAGCATTTGTTAGACCAAAAGACATCACAACAAATTCATAATGACCATACCGAGTCCTGAAGGTTGTCTTCGGAATATCACACTCTCTAACATAAAGCTGATGATAACCGGATCTAAGGTCAATTTTGGAGAAGAAACTAGCACCCTGAAGCTGATCGAACAAGTCATCAATCCTAGGGATGGGATACTTATTCTTAATTGTGACCTTGTTCAAGTGACGGTAGTCGATACATATTCTGAGGGAACCATCTTTCTTCCGAACAAATAAAACCTGGGCACCCCATGGAAAAATATTAGGCCTGATGAAACCCTCATCAAGAAGATCCTTCAACTGATCATTTAACTCCTTAAGTTCAGCAGGAGTCATCCTATAGGGAGGAATAGAGATAGGATTTGTATTCGGAAGAAGATCTATCCCAAAGTTGATTTCCCTCTCAGGAGGAACTCCAGTCAAATCCTCGGGAAATACTTTTGGGAACTCATTCACAATAGAAACAGACTAAAGGGAAGGGGTTCCAGACTCCGTGTCCATAACCTGAACTATATGATAAACATAACCCTTAGAAATCATCTTCCTAGCCATAAGATAAGATATAATATGACCTTTCGAGAAAGGAGGACTACCTTGCCATTCTAATACGGGTTCATTAGGAAACTTGAAACTAATAACCCGAGTACGACAATCAACCGAAGCATAACAAGCATGCAACCAATCCATACCAAGAATAACATCAAAATCAGGCATCTCCATCTCTACTAAATTCGCTGAAGTGACTCTATGAAGGACTGGGATAGGGCAATTTTGGTAGATCCTTTTGGCTAGGACTGACTTACCGATAAGAGTAGAAACACAAAAGGGTTCTAAAAGAAAGTCAGGACATACTTCAAATTTACATGCTATATAAGGGGTCACAAAAGATAAGGAGGCACCGGGGTACAACAGAGCATACACATTAAAAGTGAAGACTTTCAACAAACCAGTAACAACATCTAAGGAACCCTCCTGGTGCTGACGAGATGACAGAGCATAAAGGTGATTCTGGCGCTGACCACCAGAACTAGAAGTTGTGCCCTGCTGGGCTGGTCGACCTCCTGGGGATGCTAGAGCAGACTGAGCCCTACTACCTCCCTGCCCCTTTTTAGCTGAAGGGAAGTCTCCAATCATGTGTCTAACCTATCCATACCTAAATCATGCACATGTGCTCAAATGACACTCTCGCGGGTGATTTTTCCCACACTTGCTACAAATAGGGTGAGAAGATACCTTAGCAACACTCCCCTAAGACTGTGAATATAAACCAGATCCTCTACAAGTCTGATCATAACGAGGCTTCTGGTCCTGGGTAGCAGCACTAGCAGAAGAATGAACGGGTCCTGATGACTTTTTTTAGAACAAAAAGCGATGTCCACCACCGGACCTCTGATGACCAAACCTTGAACCCTCGGTTCTATCCCTCTTATTCTCCCTAGCCATCTCCCTAAGCCTTTCTCCCTTGATCTGGTGAGCATGGGTCATGAGTCTGGAAATTTTCATATCACTCAATAGCATAGTAGACCAAGACTCCTTCTTCACCAAATCTAAAACCTCGTAGATAAGCCTGCTCATCTGATCATACGGGTCCGCTACCATAGAGAGGGCATACCTAGACAACTGAGTGAAATTCAAATTGTACTCCTGAACAGTCATAGATCCCTGTCTCAAGTTCACAAACTCTTTGGCCTTTGCTTGCCTCAACTCTGGGGGAAAGAACTGGTCGAGGAAAGCCCTCTCGAAACACTCTCATGTCATAAGGACCTCGTCCCTAGCTCTAGCTTCCTTCCATTGCATGAACCAGATATGAGCTACATCCTTGAGTTGATAGGACGTGAGCTCCACACAATCAACACCAATCACTTGCATCACATCAAAGATCTTCTTCACTTCATCAATAAAATTTAGCGGATCCTCATTCACTTTCAAACCCCAAAACTCCAGTGGGTTCACACGGACAAAATCACAAACTCGGGTCATTACCCCACCTTGAGGGTGGACAGGGATAGGAGATGGCTAGTTGGCCTGAGTGGCCAAAGTTTGGGCTAGCAAATGGGTGGAATTTCTAAACTCCTCATTCATGACCTCAGGGGTTGGAACTAGAGGAGCGGCATTCTGAGCGACTCAGTGAGGCATAGCACATCGAGGCATGATCTGAAACGTACAAGGTAAGGATTAGAGGAACATTAGAGTTAAGCTCTATCGCACGATATGATCATCAAAGAAGTAAAGTTTTCTAAGACACCTTGTAGCTTTCCTCTCATATGTGTGGCACGCTTCACACACATGAAATAGACTCTACTCGATGCGACTTTCAGACATCCTAGGACTCTTGAACTCGAGGCTCTGATACCATGTTTTTCATGGCCCGAGGCTACCCCTAGGCTTAACATGGGACCCAGGACCACAAGTGCCCTAAGCTAACCCTTGGTCATAGCATAACTCATGTATATCAATTAAGCATAGTGAAAGCATAATACGAATTAGATAACTCAATCCAGAAGATAAAATCAAAAGAACATAATCTGAAGAAGACCCGAATACCGTCTATGTCTGAAAACCTCTATACATGACATAAGGAGTTGATAGGACAAGACCCTAGCTAACTCAAAGTACAAAGTAAATAATCAAATCAAACTAGAGTCATAACTAGCCCTTGGACAATGAGGACTCACCAATAGTGACTAGATAAAGCCTGCGGTCACTAGCCACGTGCTTGATGGGAGACACCTGAATCTGCATCATAAAGAGGATGCAGCGCAAATATGCTTCAGTACTATAGGATGTACTGAGTATATGAGATATGCATGATCATGATAAAAATATACTTAAAATATGCTTAAGGTGAACTTATTCATAAGAGAAATAGTATGAGAAAGTATTAAGATATAAGACATGAAACATGAAGTAAAGGTAAGATTCAAAGTGTAATATCATATAACTTCATAGCTTGAAAATAATCATGTGGGAGTTTCTCTTAACCGACACTAAACTATGCTGAGCTACAAGGAATCCAATTTCATGCACCCACACTAAAAAGAGTTTTCCTAACCGGCCAAAGTTAGAACCATATTCATAAGGATCCTTTCATAAGCCACGGAGGGTAACCTACAGTGGCAACGTAGTTTTGGACTTGGGTTACCCTCATCTCTTGGTGCTAAATACTGCTCCAAAAACTTATAACATAAGGCTCACATACATGTGACATATCTATATGTCAAGCTAGTTCATAAACATGATCATACCCCATATCTTCACTACTCACGAACCTTGGTTTTAGAAAATGGTTCATGAGCATTGATGGTACATCGGGTGTCTCGTCTTGCATAATAATTCATAACTTGAAAACTTGCATGGCCTTATTTCAATTTTATAATAATATATAGATTCATAAAACATAGGAACTAGGCATGCATTTACTTGGAATTCATGAAATCATGTTCTCAAGTTGCCCAATTTTCTTAAATCACTTCATGCATGTAGCATTTACCATAATCAACCTTCAATTCATGAAATAGGAAATCATATATAAAAACCCATGCAAAATCATGCAATTTAATAAAATTTCATAATAAAATCATGAGAAGGTAATTTATAGCAAAACCCATAAGAATTGGGTAAGAACCCTAATTTGAAAGTTCATGAAATCACAATTTAAAGTTTGGGGTTTTGGGCACAAGGGTGAAAGGAACCCATTGTTGAATACTCACATACCTTGATTGAAGTTAACCCACTTGAAATTGAAAAGATTAGGAGACTTGGAGCTTGAGACCTTGAGCTTGAGAGAGTTCTTTTCCTTTTGGGGAGATGAATGAGGTAATGAGAAGGGACTTAGGCTAATAGGGTTAGAAATCATGCTAAAAATGGCTAAAACGACCTCACTTAGGAGTTAAAAGAGGGTAATGACTAAACTACCCTTGGAAAATAATTAAGAAAAGTTGATAAAAGGGGTCGACTTCAGGAATCACGGGTCAGTTCTATGGGTCATCGTTTGAACCACGACTCGTGGTTCCCACTCATGGTTCCTGGCCAATGATCAAGATGCAGAAGGCAAACTACGGGTCAATAGGATGGACCCGTAGAATAAATCACGAGCCGTCAACCTTACTCGTTATTTTTGAAGGACTTGGCATGTCTCTGATCAGGTTCCACGAGTCAACAGGATGGTCCATAGTTCAAACTACGGGCCATAGACTGGACTCGTGGTCCCTGGGGATCAGTCATCCCTCAGGTCTGATACCACAAGTTGACAGGATGGGCCGTAGAATGAACTACGGTCCATAGAACCAACTCGTGGTTCTCAGATAAGAGTCTGAGTCTGGCAGACTTAAACCATGGATCCATTCCACGACCCATGGTTCAAACCACGGTCCGTGGTTTGGACCCATCATCCCTGGAAACTTGAAATTTTTTGAGATTTTGATTTTTAAAAGCTGAATAGGTTTTCGGGGTGTTACAACACAGGACCACAAGGGTGAATAGAGCATATAAAACAAATACTACAAACATCGAAGGAAGAAAAGTAATTGGACATGAATAAAGCAATCAAGGTCTGTGGTACCAAACTAGTAACCCAACCCAAGGATGCCCATTAGTATAATTTTATTCTATATATGCGAAGTCTAAAGAGTTTAAACCATAACCTACCTGTCGTCTGATGATAAGCTCCTAGAACAACAATGTCCAAACAAAAGATTATCTCACAAAAATTCTTGTGTACGTCAGTAAGTATACAAACACACACTTATATATAGCTCACTTTAAATGGTTGAAAGTTGTAGAACAAATTCAAAATGAAAGCTAATGAATAAATAGTTACATATATGTGAGGCGGTCCATTATGACCAACACAATTAATTTTAATTAGTTAACACTTTAAAAGTTATAATTTTGGAAAAAAAAGTAGTAGAAACATTTAATAAATACAATAGGTGCCATCCACGTAGAAGCCTTTGGTGTCAACACCCAATTTTTATCTTATCCATTCACTTTTATGAGTCCACAATATATTTATACTCGGGTATTGCATAGATTCATGGTAAAATATATATAACTTTTTAAATATATCATAATTAATAGAAAATTATTTCAAATAAAATCTACTATATTATAATAATAATTTTAAACATAACTAAGTCTACTATCTCCGTTAAAATATTAATAATTTATAAAACTCTTATAAAATAAATGCATACCCAAATATATCATAACAAAAGTATTTTTCATAAACATTTAAAACATTTTTAGAGAAACAAAAACTTTTTACCAAATTCAACCTTCAAATCAAATATTTTCAAATACGCGCGATGTTAATAAAATTCTCAAATGAAAACACCCCATTCTCGAGAATGCTACGACACCACAAATCAGGATTGACCTTTCCACAAGGCTTGTTGAGGTCATACGATCACAAATTACTATCGCACGATTTCTATAACTCAACTCCTAAGACTCAGCTCTAAAATAAGAGAACGATCATAAAAATCAAACAAATGGCCAGGGCACTAAACCACCAGTCCCAGAAAGATATAAATAACTTGGGGCCACTACAGGCAAGCTCTAAGAGTACAAGAAAATTATAAACGCTAGAATGACCTAAAGGGTCATTACATGTTGGTTATATTAACGATCGTCAAATCATAAAAAAGTTCCTTATATAGAGATTTGTGTCTTCATGTGGGAGACCATCGAAGAGACCCTTCATTTGTAAGAGGTGTAGCTTGGTGCTTGTAATGGGAAAGACCGTGTAACACTTCGTACCTTTCAAAACCTATGTGACTAAGTAAATATCGATGAAGGTATTTGAGCTCGAGATTGTGAAGGGCTACTTTGGCCTAGAATTTTAAATGGTCAAATGTATATAAGTGTTAAGTTAAATTATAATGATGAGGGTTTTGAAAATGAGATAAAACAAGTGAGGTACTTGCTCGACTTATCTAAGCTCTTAGGTGACAAGTAGGTGCATCACCTACCTACGCTAATGAACTAAGTTCCGAGGGCCAATTACGGGAAGCAACACCATGGATTATTAGACCTAATGGTAGCCCAAATGAATCTTAAAGTTGGACCATCAAATCACAACCAAATCTGGCCCAAACAACTACAAAAGGTAGCCACCAATATTGACCACATTTTGACCCAAGAGAAGCCCAAAATCAGCCACAAAACATAACCCTTTTGAGGCCCAAGCAAAGGGTAATTTTGGCCCAAGTTTCTTGACCCATTTTGGCCCAAATATACTCAAAAAAGTCGGCCAAAAAGTTCCCTTTATACATACCTTTTGTTGATCAATATTGATCACAAAAAGCTGGAAAAATTCTCTCTTATCTCCTTTCCTTTTGGCAGCCCTTCTCTCTCTTTAGGGTTCTAAGAAGGTCAAGATTCATTCAATCTTAAGTTGAGTTAAACAACTTTTTATCTTGGTATTAATCTATTACATATAGCTAGGATATCCTATGGTAAGAAATACATGAACTATGGCAGCCCCTTTCTTAAGATTTAACACATAGAAATTGTGTAACAATTAAGAGATTTCTTCTTCTCTTGTTGGTGTATGTGTAGGGGTACTTAAGCTTTTCAAGGCATAAATAAAAAGAGGATAAAACACACCTTCAAGTGTGGTAAGTACTCTGCCCATAATCATATTTTTGGATTGATTTTCGGATGGACAATTGTTGTTGAATTGTTGTTAAGAACTCACGGGACGGCGATCGAAAGCCGTGGGTTCAATGTGTTGCTATTGTATTTAGGCATGGTGAGTTGTGTAGGGGATGTTTGATGTGTTTTGTATTATTGGAGGCAGTATGTTGGTGTGTGTGTGATGTGTATTGCACAGGGGAGAAAGGTGTGACGATACACCTTTAATTAATGCAAAATACATAAATCTGCCCGGGAAATGTTTAGCTACTGTTTTGGAAAGGTTGCATCAGGTTTAAGAGCTAATATTAGCTTTATTATACCCTTGTGTTGTAGATTAACTTAATAAAGGAAAGCCCATGTTCTGGTAAGCACAATCTTCGGAAGGAACGAGGTATGTTAAGGCTTCTTTATTCCTTATCGGCATGAATCTAGAAATAGAACTCTAAATCTCTGAAAGAAGGAATTTGAGTATTCTGTTGTAAGAGAGCTGATTTGGTAACTCAAAAAGTCTTAAGGAACTAAGTTATACATTATGGTGATTGAAGTCGCCTTCTTATAAAAATCTGATTCTTTTTGCACGAAACGTAAGTTATCCTTTTGTCAAGTTTCTTCTTTGTAGTGTGATCCCTAATCAAGCTTTAGAAAGTATACAAGGAAAGTTAGAAAGTCAAATCCCCATTTATATGTGTTTGGTATGTTGAGTCCAACACCTAGTAATCCAAGGCTAAAGAAGTTATCTAAATGAACCTTCATAAATAACAAGAATAGCTTTAAAGGTCAATCTAGTAATACACTTATTATATGTGGTTTGCGTGTTAGTGTGCACCGAGGTGCTACTGCCATATTAAGGCCATTATATACATAGTGTGCACCGAGGTGCTACATCTATATTGAGGCCATTATATACATAGTGTGCGCCGAGGCGCTACTGCCATATTGAGGCTATTATATATAGGGTGCACCGAGGTGCTATTGTGGTTCAGTGTGGGTTATAAAGAGTGAGTTGCAGTGTGGGTTAATGCATGTGTTGTATTCTAAAAAGAATAAAGGAGAACGAGCTTAACGAGTCTTACCAATTATAGTTTACAAGTTTCATATTATATCTTGTTCAGATTTACTACTTGCGACTTGCTTTTATGCTTCTACCTTACATGCCAGTACATTATTGTCGTACTGACGTCCCCATTTCCTGGGGGCGCTGCATTCATGCCTGCAGGTCCAGACAGAAACCCAGATAGACCTCTTCAGTAGGAGTTGAAGAGTTCAGCCATTTTGGTAAGCTCCATTCTTCCTGGAGCTGACAAGTCAGAGGTCTAGCTTATATTTTGATCAGGTTATGTATATGTACAGCTTATGGGTAGTCCAGGGCCCTATCCTGGATATGAGATATTTTACTTACTCCTAGAGGCTTGTAGACATGTATATGTACATCAGTGTTGGGTATGGCCTTGTCGGCCTTGTTATTAGCTATCTACTATGATAATAGCCTTGTCGGCCTTGAGTTGCTTACCTACTATTGAGCTTTCAGTGTTTCAAATTGATATTCTTAGAGACCTTGTCAGTTTCAGACCCCCAGCAGGTTCAATAGAGATACACTCTATTTTGGCACCCTCGGCCTTTTGGGGCTCCGAGTGTCGGTCATGCCTCCCATGGTTTGGGGCGTGACAGACCGCATTCCCTACCATTGGAGGTAGGCAAATGGCACTCGGTACACCATGACCCATTGGGTCATACTCATCATCTATAAAGCCGTCAGTACTAGCTTGTTCACTAGAGTGACTCATATTTTCACCCTAGCACAAAACAAAAACAACAAACAAGGAAAAACTAAACAAGGCACAATACTAAAGTGAATCAACACACAAGATAAGGTAATCAAAAACTAATCCCTGACAATGGTGCCATTTTTTATAATTGTCACGCCCAGAGGCTAGCCCCTAGATGCAACATGGGACCTAGGGTCACAAGTAAACCAAAGCTAACCCTGAATCTGGTGAATCACAAGCATACTGAAATAATTCTAAACAAGTATAAGCATAACTGAATGATGAATATAATCTGAAAGAATCCACTAAGAATATCTGAAGGAAATAACCGAGTTTAAAGTAGAACAACCCAAATCAACTGAGTTTGACTCTATGTCTGAAATCCTCTAATACTGATGAGCTGAAGGGACAAGCCCCCCAGCTAACTCCAAATACTGAAAGTAAAGACAAACTGACTAACTCAAAAAGCATGTAAAAGATATGTCATCGGATGATGAGGACTCACCCCTGACTGTCGTTTATATGGCACTAGGTGAGCTAATCACGAGGCTGATGCTGAGAACCTGAGCCTGCATCATAATAGGATGCAGCATAGAGTATGCATCAGTACTTTAGATGTACTAAGCATGAGGGATATGCAAAGCTGACTGAATATATATACATGCTGAAATATTAGTCAACTATGTAATCTGAACTGAGCTAAAGTACATAGGCCCAATATACAATAATGCATAAATATTGGAAGGCAAGAATAACTGAAAGCAGGCTTAAAACAGATAATAATTATAACTGCAGGCCCTAAGTAGCTTACTAAAATTGATACTATGGGAGAGTTTACTAACCGACATAAACCATGTGAGCCAGACGTAGAGTTCGATGTGTACGCCCCATCGAGAGAACCCAATATACCTTGCCAGGGTACAAAGGCATGACTATGGCATGATCACTAAAAATGAGGCCCAACATAGGGAACTTATAAACCTATGATAGCACGTAATTTTGGGACTAGAGGGTACACTGAATCCTAGTCCAACTCGGTGCTAAATACTACTCTCAAATTAAATACTCTAGCTTATTTAATCTGTTGTCCTGAATTCATGAGACAGAAATAAACTGATCTGAAAACATTGTTTTTTTGAAATACTGTAGTAACCTAAAAATCTGAATGACTTCTTGATTTCTAACTCCAAACTAGTAGTCTAGGTTCAATTTTGAAAAGGACTAACACGTTTAGTAAAAGGCTATAATTTAGGGCTAAGTTCATGATTTCTAAAGACCTTGTAACTATCTAAGAATTTCATTGAAAATCTGTATGTGTTATCAAAAATAGTGTGAAAATCATATATGAATCATGAGCTTGGATTTCTAAAACAATCTGCAAAAAGGGACAAGGACCCTAGTTCTAAATTCATGAAAATCATTTAAAGAGTGAGATTTTTGGGCATAAGATCAAACTAAGCCCTTACTTAATTCCCACATACCTGGTGGATGAAAATCCTTGCAAGGAATCTGAAGTTGAAGCTTGGAGGAGAGAACCCTAGGCCTGGAAATTGGAGAAGACGCTTCTTTTCTACTTGAGAACTGATTTTGGAGGAATTGATTTGTTTTGGGGTTTTTTTTCTCTAAATAAAATAAGCCTAAGACTATTTATAGTCGGAGCTAAAAGAATTGGGAAAAGACCGGAATGCCCCTGCATAAAATTGGAAACTTCAGAAATAATCACCGCCGGACGGGCCACACGACGGGCATCGGAGCTATGATGGCCCATCGGCCAAGGCATCAAGATGGGGCAGGCTGAGTTGGCCCCCTTTACCATTCCCACGGGCAGACCCATGGCCCGTCGCATCGGCGATGCCCGTGGCGATTTGCTCATTGGGGGAGGGGAACCTGGGACTAGGGCACTGGCTCCTCCTCATGGGATGCTCGATGGCCCATCAGACCTTCGATGCCTGTTGGGTCCCCCGTTTGGCTAGATCCAGCTTGGAATGAGCCCCTGGGCCCTTCCCACGAGGATCTCTGATGAGCCGTCGTGTCCACAACGCCCATGGGTCAGCCCGTGGGGCTTGACTGGAGATTAAATTTTCTTAAGTTTTACTGTGATTTGGGCGTTAAAAGCTGGTTTGAATTCTGAGGTGTTACAATATCTCCCCCTTGAGATCGTTCATCCTCGAATGGAGACTAAGTAAGTTGAGTTTGGAGGGAAAGAGCTGCAATCCCTACCAACTGATTACTAGAAGTTGATATCTGACAGATTCTAATTTTGAGTACATGGGAACATGTTGGAAACACTGGAATAGTTGGGAAAACATGATTCTGGGACTGACATGCATAAGAGGAAACTGAGAGACTGGAGAGGAACTATTACCTCAAGCTGAAGCTGAATCAAAAGGAAAGAGGTGAGGGTACTTGGCCATCATTGGTTCTTCTGCTTCCCAAGAAGCTCCCTCTATGGACTGATTCCTCCACAAAACCTTTACTGAAGCAACCTCTTTATTTATCAACCAACGAACCTGACGGTCAAGAATCTCATCTGGGACCTCCTAATAGGTGAGTCTATATTTCACAGCCACACTCTCTAAAGGTACTATCGATGCCGGATCACCCATACACTTCTTCAACAAGGAAATGTGAAAGACTAGATAAACCGCTGCTAGTTCTGCCGACAACTCTAACTCATAAGCCATATTACCAACCCTCTTCAGGATTCTGTAAGGACCTACATACCTGGGACTGAGCTTCCCTTATTTCCAAATCTCATCATCCCCTTAATGGGTGACACCTTCAGGAAAACCTAATCATCGATTTCAAACTCTAAGTCTCTTCTCTTCACATCTGCATAGGACTTCTGATGACTCTGAGCCGTCCTTAGTCTATTCCTGATGAGATGAACTTTCTCTGTAGCCTCATGAACTGAATATGGCCTAATCAAGGTTGCTTCACCTACTTTAAACCAACCAACCGATGACTTGCATCTACGCACATAAGTGCCTTATACGGGGCCATCTGAATACTGGAATAGAAGCTATTATTATAAGCAAACTCTATGAGAGCTAAGTGATCATCCCAACTACCCTTGAAATTGATCACGCTAGCTCTCAACATGTCCTCTAAGGTCTGAATGGTATGCTCTGCCTGACCATCCATTTGCGGATGAAATGATGTACTGAGTTTCACCTGATTACCAAAACCTTTCTGAAAAGACTATTAGAAATGAGAAATAAACTAAGGACCTCTATCTGAGATGATAGACAAGGGAACCCCATGCAACCTGACTATCTCAATGATGTAGAGTCTGGCAAAATCCTTCGCTTAATCTATAGTCTTGACTGCCAAAAAGTGAGCTGACTTAGTGACTCTGTCCACTATCACTCAAATGGAGTCATGTTGTATGCGAGTACAAGGTAATCCCGTAATGAAATCCATGTTGACCACTTCCCATTTCCAAGTAGTAATGCTAATCTCCTGAGTCACACCTCCTAGTTTCTGATGTTCTACTTTAACCTGTTGATTGTTGGGATACTTAGCCACAAAATATGCGATGTCCCTCTTCATGTCGTTCCACCAATAGACTTCCCATAGATCACGGTACATCTTAGTGGCACCGGGATGAATGGAATATCTAGAATTATGGTCTTCTGTAAGGATTTGTTGCCTCAACTCACCCACCTTAGGAACACATAAGCGACCCTAATAATGAAGCACACCATCTCCCCCTTGGGAGAAGACCTCAACTCTCTGCTAATGAACTGCACCCTTCAGCTGAAGCAATATAGGGTCACTATCTTGTTTCTCCTTAACCTCCGCTATCAATGAAGATTCTGATCCATTCTGGACTATCACACCACCATCAGACGTGTCCATAAGGCAAACTCCTAAGAGAGAAAGCAGGTGAATATCTCTGGCTAATTCTTTCTTCTCTTCCTTAATATGTGACACGCTACCCATTGACAGTCTGCTGAGAGCATCAGCCACTACATTGGCCTTACCCAGATATTAGAGCACATTCATATCAAAATCTTTGAGGAAACCAAGCCATCTCCTTTGACGAAGATTCAACTCTTTCTGGGTGAACACATACTGGAGGTTCTTATGATTTGTGAACACATCAACATGAACACCATACAAGTGGTGTCTCCAAATCTTTAGGGTAAACATAACTGTTGTAAGCTCGAGGTCATGAGTTAGGTAGTTCTACTCATGGATCTTAAGCTGTCTGGAAGCATAAGTTATAACCTTACCCTGTTGCATCAAAACACAACCTAGGATGACCCTGGATGCATCGCACTAAACCACATAACCATCTGAACCCTTTGGTAGAGTCAAGACAGGAGTTGTAGTCAACCTGGTCTTTAGTTCTAAGAAGCTTTCCTCACACTCGTCTGACCACTAGAACTTGACCTTTTTCTAAGTCAACTTGGTAAATGGGGCAGCTATGGATGAAAATCCTTCAACAAACCTCCTATAGTAACCAGCCAAACCCAAAAAACTTCTGATATCAGTCAGAGAGGTGGGTCTGTGCCAGTGCTTTACTGCCTCAATTTTTTAAGAATCCACTCGAATCCCTTCGTTGGATACCACATGACCAAGGAAAGCAATAGAATGCAACCATAATTCACATTTGTTGAACTTAGCAAATAACTGGCGATCCCAAAGAGTTTGTAGAATAACCCTCAGATGAGTCGGCTCCTCCTCATTCCAAGAATAAATAAGGATATCATCAATGAAGACGATGACGAATAAGTCCAAATACTATTTGAACACCCTGTTCATTAAGTCCATGAAAGATGCAGGAGCATTGGTTAGTCCAAAAGACATAACAACAAATTTGTAGTGACCATACCGAGTCCTAAAGGCTATCTTCGGGATGTCACTATCTCTGACTCTGAGCTGATGATAGCCAAATGTGATGTCTATCTTATAAAAACAACTAGCGCCCTGAACCTGGTCGAACAAGTCATCAGTCCTGGGGATGGGATATTTATTCTTGATTGTGACTTTATACAATTGACGGTAGTCAGTCACATCTTGAGAGAACCATCCTTCTTACGCACGAGTAATACTGGAGCACCCCATGGAGAGATGCTGGGGCTGATCAAGCCCTTATATAGAAGGTCTTTTAGCTTTTCTTTCAATTCCTTAAGCTCAGCTGGAGCCATTCTATAAGGAGGAATCAAAATAGGCTGGGTATCTGGAAGGAGATCTATTCCGAAGTCGATTTCCCTTTCGGGAGGAACTTTGAGAAGATCTTTTGAGAACACTTTTAGAAACTCACTTACTACTGGAATTGACTGAAGAGTTGGGGTTTCAGGGTTTGAATCCTTAACCCGAATAAGATGATAGATATACCCTTTGGAAATCATTTTTCTTACCTTAAGGTAGGAGATGAAATGACCTACAGGCACTGAGTTATTACCCTTCCATTCTAGACTGGCTCGTTTGGAAACTAAAATTGAATGATCCTAGTTCTACAATCGACTAAGGCATGACAGGAATGTAACCAATCCATGCCTAGAATGATATCAAAATCAACCATTTCTAACTCTACAAGATCTGCTGAGATGACTTTCTGGAAGACTGTGATAGGGAAATTTCTGTACACCTGTTTTGCTATAACTGGGTCACCAACTGGAGTAGAGACTGAGAAGGGTTCTGGAGAATTTCTAGACTAACATCAAAATTTACTACTATATATGGAGTTATAAAAGAAAGTGTAACCCCTGGATCTAACAATGCATAGACATCAATATTAAAGACTCGTAACATACCTGTGACCACATCAAGAGAGTCCTTCTGATCTTGTCGAGCCTAAAGAGCATACAACCTGTTCTGGTGCTGACTACCACCCATACCTTATGAGGCACCCTGCTGAGTAGGGCAACCCGCTAGAGCTGCTGAAGTAGTAGACTGAGCTTTGTAACCTCTCTGTCCCTGCCTGACGGAGGGGCAGTCCTTCAACCTATGACCGAGCTGACCACACCTAAAACACCCCTCTCTGCCAGCAAGACACTCACCCGGATGGTTTTTACCACACTTTGGGCATGATAGAAAAGTACGGTTACCTGAAGTACTACCCTGAGACTTAGAGCCTGATGCTTCTCTTTTCAGGTTTTGTCAAGGCATGGGAGATGGAGCACTAGCTGTTGAAGGCGCTAGGGTTGCGGACCTCTGCTGAAAGTGTAAGCGACTCCCACCACCTGACCTCTGCTGAGAATATTCATAGTTACCTGTCCTAGCTTTTCTGTTATCTCTAGCCATTTCCTTAATGATCATGGAGGTCTTACATTTTTTGACCATATCATCAGACACACCAGACACGAAATTGCTCATATGAGCTCTATAGTCAGCTACCACTGGAGAATACTTGGATAATTGTGTGAACTTCAGAACATAATCCTTCACACTCATGTCATTCTGCATTAAGTTAATAAATTCCTGGACCTTGGCTTCCCTGAGCTCAAGTGGGAAAAACTGGTCCAGAAAAGCAGTCTTGAAAAGGTTCCAACTCACTGGGCCTGAATTAGTACCACAAGATTCTTTCCACTGCTGGTACCAAGTGTAGGCCACTCCCTTCAAGTGATAGGTAGCCAAATCTGCACCCTCAACTGGAGTGACACCCATAATGTTTGTTACCTTCTGGATGTCATCTAGAAACTCTTACGGATCCTTTTCTGACTTAGGCCAATGAAATTTCAGAGGGTTCATCCGAGTGAAGTCCTGGATTCTTGCTGCAGTAGTGTTAGTCTAAGGCGGAGCTGGTGCTACAGCCTGCTGATTAACCTGGGCGGTCATGGCCTGAGCAAGCACTTGGAAAGCAGCCCTAAATTTGGCATGCGTGACTTGATCATTCAATGGGTCTGCTAGAGCTGATGGTGTTGGTTGATTCCTGGCGTTAGCTCTTCTGGGAGGCATTTTTTTAAAATGCGGAGAGCAGGAGTTAGAAAGAGGTTAAATAGAGTTCATACTCCATAGCACGATCTGGAAAAGAAAGAAGGGAAGTTCTTCCTAATGACGTCACATAGCTCCTTTCCCATAAGTGTGGCGCGCTTCACACCCATGAAGAAGGCTTTACTTGACACGGCTTTCAGACACCCTAGGAAACTTAAACCTAATGCTTTGATACCAAGTTTGTCATGCCCTGAGGCTAGCCCCTAGATGCAACACAGGATCTAGGGTCACAAGTAACCCCAAGCTAACCCTGAATCTGGTAAATCACAAGCATACTGAATTAATTCTACACAAGCGGAAGCATAACTGAATGATGAATATAGTTTGAAAGAATCCACTAAGAAAATCTAAAGGAAATAACCAAGTTCAAAGTAGAACAACCCAAATCAACTGAGTTTGACTCTATGTCTGAAAGCCTCTAATACTGATGAGCTACTGAGACAATCCCCACAGCTAACTCCAACTACTGAAAGTAAATACAAACTGACTAACTCAAAAAACATATAAAAGATATGTCCTCGGATAATGAGGACTCACCACTGACTGTCGCCGATATGGCACCAACCGAGCTAATCACGAGGCTGAAGCTGAGAACCTGAGCCTGCATCATAATAGGATGCATCATAGAGTATGCGTCAGTACTTCAGATGTACTGAGCATGAGGGATATGCAAAGCTGACTGAATATATATACATGCTGAAATACTGGTCAAGTATGAAATCTGAATTGAGCTAAATTACATAGGCCAAATATATAATAATGTATAAAGATTGGAATACAAGAATAACTGAAAGCAGGCTTAAAGCAGAGAATAATTATAACTGCGGGCCCTAAGTACCTTACTGAAACTGATATTGTGGGAGAGTTTATTAATCGACATAAACCATGTGAGCCAGACGGGGAGTCCGATGTATACGCCCCATAGAGAGGACGCAATGTACCTTGATAGGGTATAAAGTCATGACTGTGGCGTGATCACTAAAACTGATGCCCAATAGAGGGGACTTATAAGCCTACGATGGCACATAGTTCTGGGACTTGAGGGTACACTGAACCCTAGTCCTACTCGGTGCTAAATACTACTCCCAAACTGAATACTATAGCTCATTTAATCTATAGTCATGAATTCATGAGACAGAACTAAACTGATCTGAAAACATTGTTTTTTCTAAAATACTATAGTAACCTGAAAATTTGACTGAGTTCTTGATTTCTAACTCCAAACTAGTAGTCTAGGTTCAATTTTGGAAAAGACTAACACATTTAGGAAAAGGCTATAATTTAGGGCTAAGTCCATGATTTCTAAAGACCTTGTAACTATCTAAGCAATTCATTGAAAAATTGTATGTGTTATCAAAAATAGTATGAAAATAATATATGAATCATGAGCTTGGATTTATAAAACAATCTGGAAAAAGGGACAAGGACCCTAGTTCTAAATTCATGAACATCATTGAAAGAGTCTAAGGCTTTTGGTCATAAGAGCGAACTACTCCCTTACTGAATTACCACATACCTGGTGGATGAAAATCCCTCCAAGGAATCTGAAGTTGAAGCTTGGAGGAGAGAACCCTAGGCAAGGAATCTGAAGTTGAAGCTTGGAGGAGAGAACCCTTGGCCTGGAAATTCGAGAAAACTTTCTTTTCTGCTTGAGAACTGATTTTGGAGGAAATGATTTGTTTTGGGGTTTTTTTTTCTAAATAAAATAAGCCTAAGATTATTTATAGTCGGAGCTAAAAGAATTGGGAAAATACCAGAATGCCCGCACTTAAAACTGGAAACTTTGGAAATAATCACCGTCGGACGGGCCACCAGACGGGCGTCGAACCTGCGATGGCCCATCGGCCAGGGCATCGAGATGGGGAAAGTTGGGATGAACCCCTGGACCACTCCTATGGTCAGACCTACATCCAGTCACATTGGCGACGCCCGTGGCAATTTGCCTGTTGGGGAAGGAGAGCCTGGGACTAGGGCGCTGGCTCCTCCTTACGGGCTGCTCGATGGCCTGTCGTACCTTCAATGCCCGTTGGACCCCCCGTATGGTGGGAGCCGTCTTGTACTGAGCCCCTGGACCCTTCCCATGGGGACCTCTGATGGTCCATCATGTCCACGACGCCCGTGGGTCAGCCCGTGGGGCTTGACTGGAGATGAAATTTTCTTAAGTTTTGCTGAGATCTGGGTGTTAATAGCTGGTATGAATTCAGAGGTGTTACAATAATGTCCAAAGGTACCTTTCACTTAAGAAGGTGGAAATGGTCACATTAAAAATAATATCCAACTTGGAGTCGGGGTCGAATCCCACATAGATTAGATTTTAGACTCACCGAACATTGTATGTCAAATCACTTTTAGCGTGTATATTGTCTAAAATAGCAAAAAAAAAAATAGGGGTCCATTTAAACTAGTAGTTTGTAGCAACAGTAAGCAAGTAACAAGTTAACACTATAGTTGAAGTTTATCAAGATTAGAAAATTAGGAGTGTTTGCGATAGGGTAATCAATTGTGATTGGGATTGAAAACTTGACTTAGGCTTGAATGGTGGGGATAGCATTGGTTCATGTTATGTCAATCATTTCTCAACTAATAAAATATATCCTTTAGGTTTTCTCAAACTCCAAAGCCTTCAAAATTAACCAACCAATTAGCTTAAGTAGGTCAAGCTATCTCTAGCTTCAATCCTTAGATGGAAAAATTCCAAAATCCTTACCATGATTCCTTACCCAATTTTAATCTTCTTTCTCAAGCAAGACTAAAATTAGAGAACTAAATCAATGTTTTCAACCATCAATATTATAACTAAAACTTAAGGGATCCAAGGCTATCCGAACCATAAACAATCCTAAGTCAAGTTTTCAATCCCAATTATAATTGATTACCCCATCGCAAGCACACCCCTAGTTTCCTAGTCTTGATAAATGTTAACAATTATGTTAATTTGTTACTTACTTACTCTTGTTACAAACTACTAGTTTAAATCAACCCCTATTTTATTTTTATTGTTATTTTAGACAATGTGCATGCTAAAAGTGATTTGACATACAAAGTTTGGTGAATCTAAAATCTAATCTCTATGGGATTCGATCCCGACTCCAATTTGGATATTGTTTTGCATACGAACTTTTCCACCTTCTTAAGTAAAGAGTTCCTTTGGATGTTATCAAGAGGCTATACAGTTGTGATTTATTAAGGATAATATCCCATAATGGCATTGTGATTGCATTATATTTGTAGCATTTGTGATGACTTTTATGTCTGTTTTGTGACTTATATGCCCTATATTGATTGACATTGATATATCTGAATTTGATTTATTTACCTATTATTGACTACTTGATTTATAAGATTAAGCATATATGTGTTATTGTGTTTGTTGTTGTCGGGTTGACTATAATAGTGGGTGATGTCTCTGAGAAAATGATAAGTGTCATGAACTTAATATTCTATGATAATTGAAATATTGGATAAACGATAATAGACGTGTTTAATCATGATGGTTCTAAGTATTAGAAATTATATTGGGGATCCTTGTAATTATTGCAAGTGTAAAAGAAATGTCTAGGAATCATAGCTATAGACTGATTTAAAACAAGAAAGATAATTTCAATCTTTTATAGACTTATGGAGGTAATATGGTGAGGTTTGAATAAGTGGCATAAAGTTATTGCATGAAGCTGACTCTATTGATTTTTTTGATTTTATAATGTGTTACGTAAACTAATCTTAGTCAGTCGATGATGGCTATCAGTACGTGTGATGTACTGATACTACTCTTTCTACATCCTCTTTGGGATGTAGGTGTGTTTCATGTTGTTTGGAGTTTTAGCTGAAGTGTCTGATATTCATCCTCACCTTTTGCATATATAACTCCTCAGGTGGAAGTTGTGTCTTTTACCTTGTTATTACTCTGTATTAGAAACTCTTGTACATGTCTAGACTAGGTCTTTGGGAATTATTATATTGTATCGAAAGAAATAAAGATGTGTTTACGTTTTCGATTGATAATGTTTATTTTAAATATTGTTCTTCTTAAAAACTCACTTTTTAAAGGGGATGGATGGTAATGGGTTCTCTTATTGAGTTAGAGTCGAGTAGGTTCACACACGATCCAGTAAATTGGGTCATGACATTCTGTCGTATGGATTCTTGAGTTACAGTGGTTATGAAGGTGAATTTATGGTATGTAAAGGATATTCCTATCCTTTTTGGAATTATTCTTTGAGTTTTCTGATTTTCGATTCTTGTATAATTTTTAAGGAATTTTCCTTTGAAACTTTCAACTTGGATGAAGCATATCTTGCCCTGACAATGTTTCTCTACCGACAAGTTTTGTTCAAATTGTTTTTGCTCTCTCAATTGCAGCCGTAATATAATATTTTCCTTCCCCTACTTTAAAAAAAATAAAACATAAAAGTGACATACAGAATTAGTATGTCGATATCAATATGAATTTTACTTGTTTATTTGATTTATACGACAATTTAGTCTGAATTAATAAGGTAATGAAGCATTAGAAGAGAAAAGTTTATTAAATATCTTTAAATTAGTGTTATTTTTGTCAAAAACTCCTATTCGGTGATGTTGGTCTCAAGTAAAATTAGGGAGTATGAGGTAGTTGTATATATTGTCGTAATATTTAGATTCTTTTGATGCTTGGGTTGATCACAGAATTATAGTTGTGGTACAGAGGAGGTACGGTTATATACGGGTTACCTGAGGTTGCTATTTTGCATACATACATATTCATGTTTTACGTGCTTTTAGATATTATGGTGGTCTTGTCAATCTTCGCAGAGATTTACATACTTTTAGACATCATGGTGATCTTGTCGGTCTACATTACAATTTACATGCATTTAGATACCATAGTGGCCTTGTCGGCCCGCATAGCGATTTACCTATTTCTATTATGAACCATTGGGTTAGTTAAGATTATTGTTGTGGCACGATTTCCTTATAATTTTCCACCTACACGGATGGTGCATATGTATTGTGTTTCATTACCTTGAGGATGGTATGGAATGTTTGTCTACACCACATGCATTCATGCCCTTGAGAATGGGATCGAGGTTTTCGCCTACACCACATCTATTGCATTGAATTTCATACGGTTGTGTATTGTAGCTTTGATTTGTGGTTGTCAGTTATGTTTGGGACCTCTTAGGCTGAGTGTGTTATTAGCACCAGGTGATATAAGACAAGATGAGAATAGGTAGATTTGGCTGCAATTTATCAGTAACAGGGTATTATGTTGTAGTTGCTATGATTGGGTGATCTGAGGTAGGGGCAGGTAAGATTGTTTGAGGTTGTCGTTTGTTTAGTTCTGATTGTGTTGCATTTCATTACATTCATTATCAAATGATTGTGGCTGACACCTACCAAGCTTATGAGGTCCCGAGTAGGTTTTTGTTTAATGGTTGAACTACTGGTTATTTGTGTGATTTATGTGAGGAACAGGAGAAGTGGATACAAACCACGCAGGTAGTATAGTCTCTATTTTGGATTGTGCTATTTCGGTTATTTTGTCATCGTGCATGCTTGGTACATTATTTCATACTGACATCCTCATTTTCCATGGGCACTGCATTCATGCCTGTAGGTTATCGAGTATATTAGGATCCTCATTACGTGTGGTCGAGTTTAGTTTGATAGGTTGTACACTCTGTTCTTTCTGAAGTTGCCGAATTTGGAGTATCATTTTGCTTGGTATAGCTTATGGGTATGTCAGGGGCCTGTCCCGACTAGGTGTTAGTGATTTTTCAATTAGATGCTTGTAGATGGTTGTTGGGGGTCTTGTAAGTCTATTGTGGCCTTATAGACCGTGTTGTAGTTATGGTTTTCAGACAATGGCCAAGACGGCCTTGTATTGTGCTTTTGTTATATTTTGAATTTTTTATTGCATTTCTTTTGTTAAGAAAAGGAAGGTACCTGAAGGCTAAAAAAGGCAAGGATATTGGGCCCACATATCATGCTCGGTCTCCCAGGTAGCCTCCTCGATAGGATGATGTCTTCACTGAACCTTAACCACCGAAATCTCCCTATACCTTAACCGCCTAACATCCCAAGATATAATACATACTGGCTCCTCCTCGAAAGTCAACCGGTCATCGAACTGAATTGACTCCCACCGAAGCACGTGAGACTCATTCAGAATGTAACGACAAAGCATCGAAACATGGAAAATAGGATGGATAGCAGAAAAATCTGGAGGCAAGGCTAACTCATGTGCAACATCACCAACTCATTGTAGAATCTCAAACGGCCCAATATACCTGGGGTTGAGCTTTCCCTTCTTGCCAAATCTCATCACATCCTTCATGAGAAACACTCGTAGGAACATACAGTCACCAACTCCAAACTCCAAAGCACGATGCCTACGTTTAGCATAACTCTTTTGCCTACTCTGAGCTACCCAAATTCTATCCTGAATCACTCGAACACTATCCAAAGACTCCAGTAATAAGTCAGTACCCTGCCGCCTGGCCTCGAAAGTATCAAACCACCTAATAGGAGACCGACACCGCGTACCATACAACGCCTTGAATGGAGCCATCTGAATACTCGAATAGTATCTGTTATTATAAGCAAACTCTATTAAGTCTAGAAACTGGTCTCGCTGGCCTCCAAAATCCATAACACAAGCCCAGAGCATATCCTCTAGAACCTGAATAGTCTGCTCGAAATGGCCATTGGTCTGGGTGAAATGATGTGCTAAGATCAACCCAGGTACTCAACTCCTCCTGAAATGCCCTCAGAAAGTGAGAGTTAAACTGAGTACCTCTTTCTGAAATAGTGGAAACCGACACACCATGAAGATGGACAATCTCTCGCACATAGATTTGAGCCACTCTCTCGATACTATAGAAAGACTAAACGGGTAAGAAGTGAGCAGATTTAGTCAACCAATCAACAATGACCCAAATTCTATCAAAACCTTGGAAAGTATATGGCACCCCAATCACGAAATCCATACTAATTCACTCCCACTTCCACTCAGGTAAGGGTAACTGATAACGCTCAAATCGTGCTCCCAAAGTTGGAGGTCACGGCAATCGTCAGAGCAAAACACATTTATATTCCCAACGGATGTCGGGGTCATACCCACAGAGAACAATGTAGTCGCGATCGAGCTAATAAAGAATCTAAGCAACTTATTGAAGTTCTATTGACGAAAAAGGGGGAAAGATATCTATAAGGGGGTTTACGAACTACAACTAAAGATAAAAGAAAATAAAATAAAAGATAGATTGATCAATGGCTTTCCTTGCTTTCACCAAACAAGGATAACAAGGGAGACTTGGGAATGGGAATTCAATTCACAAGACTTGCACCCGATTGACACATGGGTAGTCTTGGCTAAAGGTGCACTCAACCATCTTTTGACCAATCAAGCAACAATCCTCATGGATATTCTCGAACCACCACGAGTAAGCATTAACCAATAATTAACTTGGGTGAGTTAGGTTATCTCTCACCCCAACTCTTAGATGGAAGTTTCCGGCGACCAAACTATCTCTAGCCTTGGTCTAGAGTGAAAATCCCAAATCCCCACTATTGAATCTTTCCGAATGTAGGGAAATTCTCTCTCAAGCAAAAACCCAAATTAGAAAGCTAAGTCAATGTTTGCAACCATTGACTATAAATTCAAGCACGGAGGATTCAATAGACCCAAATAGTCAAACAAAAGCAAAATCTATATATGAATTCAATATCCAAACAAGTATTATCTCTAATACAAACCCAAATCTCAATTCAACAATTACACCAATAAAATAGCAATTAAGAGCAAGAGTTGAAGAATGGAAACTAAAGATTTTACAATAAAGAGCATCCAAATATTCACTCCTATGGTGTTGGTTGATGAACTTGCTCTCCAAGCTTGCCAAAAGTTGTGAGAATAGCCAAAGATACCTTCCCAATTGGCTGAGAAGAGTTTTTATGTGAATTGGGGTTTCCAAAAGGGGAAATTTCCATTTCTGCCCTGCAGCTGCCCTTTTCTTCTTCGCCTACGCATAAGGTCCACCGCATTCGCTAAGGGTCTCTGTCTGGTTGACCTTCGTGGCGGATTGTACGATGCGTTCGCATAGCTTTTGTTTGAGTAGCCTTTGCATATGAGGCAGGATGTTGCGTTTACATAGGCCATTTAGCTGCCAGTTCCAAATTTCTCCGAATAGCTCCCTCTTGACTTGTTTTCATCAAAATTCTTCCCGAACAATTCTAAAACACAAAAATCTACGAAATAGAAGTAATCCGTGTCAATTGCACTATTTTTCCACTTATTATTAGCAAAAGCATAAGTTTAAGATTTCAATAAGTAGGCAGAATACCAACTTATCAAACTCCCAAACTTGAACTATTTCTTGTCCTCAAGCAACTAAAAATTCTAACTCAAGAGGCACACAACTCAAGTGCAAATGACAATACCACAAGCCAAGGAAAACTCATTTCAAGCACCAAAAATGACTTCGTTGGTACTAACGATTAGTCAATCACATGATACTTACTCTAAGCATTCCCCTTGATTCAAACACAATTCAATGATGCAATGTCACAATAAGAACAAGTAAGTGACAACAACCAATCCTCAAGATGTGACTCAAACCACTAGCTTACCAAAACATGCTCATTTGATTCATTTTCCGGAGTTTATCAATGTCACCAACTATTCTAATTCGTGTGCCCTCACAAGAACGAAAGTCCCAAAAAACAATTATGTACAAAGACAATCACAAGGGACAAATACAGACACTCACACACACAAAGAATTTCAAGTACCAACAAGTATTAGCCAAAGGCTTGCCCTTATTTTCATTTTGCCGCTAGCTCAAATACAACCGGTCGGAGATCTTAAAGGGCTTTTCTAAGCTTGTAATGTAGGCTCGGGGACGGGTAAGATACGCATTTGGATTCAAGTGACTACATCCTCTTCGAACTCTACACAACTTTTTCAATTCGAACCCAAAGCCATTTCTTTCATTTCATTTCACATAAGGCACCATTTCACTTCTTTTTATTTGAAGCCTCAATTCTTATCATTCTTTTCACCTTGGAGGATTAATTTCTTTTCTTTCCTTTCCTCTTTTCCTTCCATTTTTCTTTCTTTTTCAAATTCTTCCTTCTTTTTGACGATTCATATTAAGCAACAAACCATGATCTACTCATTTAGCATTCCTCTAAGGTACCTTTTATCAACCCCAAACTTAGGCTTCTAGCCTCGATTTCACACTTGTGGAGTTAAAGGAGGGACGGGTTCAAGAGAGGGATTCATTGTCAAAATAGTTCAAGGCTTGTAACGAGGCTGCCAAAGAAGAGGTATTAGGCTCAAGAGGGGTGACTAATGATTCAATTCAAGTGCAATGGTGGCCTTTAAGGCTAAGTAGGCTTCAATAATCACAAAAAAGGCCTAAGATCATTTCTCCAATCAAGAGTAATCAAGACTAACATTAAAGACTACCCGTGCAAGTTCTAGTAAACACAAGAAAGCACAAGAATTATTCAACTAAAACTCACCACACATGGCATGCGAATCATTCAAGAAGGATCAATTTTAACTTCCTAAACAAGAACAAATAAAAGCCATTCTATATTATCACCGCTAATGAGCTAAGAGTCACAAAAAGATAAAAGGGTTGTCGCAACATCACTCTTTGCAAAACACTTTTCACAAAAATTTTGGGAGGGTATGCTATTTCACTTAGCATGCAAGACTACTTCATTAGTACCAAACAAGTCAATCGCAACCAAAACCTCAAAAGATAATGATTTACCCTTAAGAATGATGTCACTCAGTCTATCATTGGGCCAATTCATCTATGTACATCGGTATGCTACACAAGGTGGATCAACGCAATTATAACAATCTCCAAGCACATGTGATTCACACATGTCAAAGTGCGGGTCGCACATGCAATGCACAGGACAAACAGTGGGCATGTGTGAAGCTCGTGTGGTTCACATATCGACATGTGTGGTACAGGTATTCCCCCGCTTGGATAAGTTTCATCTAGCCTAAAGGGTACTCAGACTTTCCCTGGTCCACAACAACCAACACCTCAACTATAAAATAACAAAAGAAGCTAAAAAGTAAAGAAAACTAATAAACTAAACCATTAACTTCTTCCACACAACACCAAAATCCGACGAGGGTGTAAGTCCATAAAGCACACCCGACAAGGGCACAACAATATATAAACAAACAAATCAAGCCCGGCAAGGGTAAAATAATATCCAAACGACAAAACAAGCCCAGTGAGGGAACAATAATAACCATAAGTAAAGTAAGCTAAACTAGAAAGATAGAGTGTGGATCAACATGCCACCCCCAACTAAGACAGGGTAGTGCCCTCACTGCATCAAAGTAAGGAATAAGTTTGAGGGGGCTCCCTGAGGTGTATCAATCTGAGCTGGAGGAAGAGGGAAACTCAAGTCTCTCCTTATCCTCATCATCATCATCCTCCGGTGTACCCGATCCACAAAAGGACTTCAATCTATCCATCATCTTGTTCAAGAACTTGCTTTTATTCTTCTCGTGCTCGTTGAACTTTTTTTGGCACTTTTCAACCTTTTCTTGTCTGCGGCTCATGTGCTCCAAGCGGGTATTCATTGCACTCAGTTGCCCATTAATCAATTTTTGCTTATTGGCCACTTTGGCAAGGGATGGGGGAGACTCAGAACCTGCTGGTGTGTTGGCTCCTGCTGAGCCAGTAGAAAATCCAGACAACAACTGTTGAACATGTGCATCCACTCCCTGAATTTGACTAGAAAGGTGGCGCATGAGATAGGGCCCGGACTGTAGAGCTCCCACAGACTGAGATGATCCAGATGCAATAGTGGAAGGATCACTGGGCTCAGTCAAAGACTCTGGAAACTGTCTGAAAGATGGAGAAACTACATCAATCTTTCTCTTTTTCTGTTTTGCTTCTAGGGCCCTTTTCAACAATGGGTGGATCATAGTTGTTGGCTTCTTTTTTAATGTCAGTTGGATTCGGCAACACCCCAGCATCGTAGCACAACTGGGTCACCAATGAAGGGCAGAAAAGACTTTTAGACCTTTCACTAGCCACCTCATCCATATGAGCCACAATATGGATCCCAACATTCCCATTTATTCCATCAATGAGGGCTGCCACCATCAATGCTCGTTCAGGGGTCACATCGGTGTCATGAGAGGATGGTATGATCCTCGCACAGATAATCAAAATCCATGACTTGGCTTCTGCAGTGAACTCATGTGAATCAACCCCCTTTTGCAAAGTCAACCAATTCGGAGTCACCCTATCATGCAACTTGTCTACCAACCATTGGTGTCCTTCGGCTTTGGCTTTTGCAATGTAACCCTCATTGTCAGCATCTGGAAGGTTGTATAGTGCATTGATGATCTCGGGGTTGAAACTCACTTAGACTCCTCGAATGGTAGTGACTAATGTGCCATTGAAATCAGTGATCAAAGCATTAGCATAGAACTCCATGACCACTGTGTGGTTAGACATGATAGGTGGAGGAGCAAAGCATATCCACCTCTGCTCCACCAACCTCTTATAGAATTTTGGCATTTTTTGTTCAACTTTGTCCATATTGATTCCTTTCTCCCTAACAAAGGGCTTGGATAAGAGTTCATCATACCGGCGCTCACATGATGCCGATAGAAACCTATCTTGATCATTGTTTTCCTCCATTTCCACATCCAAAACATTTTCAACTTCATTGTCACTACCGTTGGAGGCCATCTTTTTTATCAAAGTACCTATAAAACACACCAATATGTTAAAAGTTCCTAGGGACACTTAAAACAATGTATTATGAAGCACTTAGGCCAAAGAAATAGATGAAAGAAATTCCGAGGTGGGCTGTGTGGAGCTACTATTTTGGAACTGCTAGGCATTCCTTCTTCGTGTTCGCGGCCAGGTGGCTACGTTCACAAAGAGGGATTTAATTTTTTAGAAAGTTTCTCCTTCGCGAATGCGGCCAGGTGACCACGAATGCGAAGGCCATCGTGTTCGCCCAGATCAGTGCCTCTTTGAGGCATTTTCTCAAACACTTGGCAGGCACAATTTTAAGCAATTTTACGCTCATTATGCTCATGCTAATCACCATATTTTTGCACTCTTGCACACACTTTACCTACCTCAATTTTCAATTACTCAATAGCGTTCTTATGAAGCTAAATTCCAATATCACCATTTTTGACCTTTGATAGCACAAAGAATGGAAAAGGAGTAGAATTTATAACAATAATTAGAACAGATGAGTTTCATACCTGATGGATTGCACTTGTGAAACAATAGATGGAAGAAATTGATGGAATGATTGTGTGCTAAAGGAGAGGGAGTATTTTGTTTTGAGAAGATAAAAATGTATGAAGCCATCTGATTTTGAACATTTTAAACTTACCTGAACTTCCTGGAAACATCGTGTTCGCGGGCGGTCCGGTGCGTTCGCGATGGCCTATTATTTCACTGGACTTCGCATTGGTGGTCGGTCCACCGTGTTCGCGAAGGAGTGCTGGGACAGATTTTTTAAATTTTTCTCCAGCTTACTGCTCACAATGTGCAACGCCTGGTGTGATGGCCACTTTGTGAAATGTGAAATGCATCACGTTCACACATGGTAATATTTTTGATCAGTTCACTATTTGCATGTGCGATGGCATGTGCAACGGCCACTCTTCTAGGTGAGAAAAGTACATTTTTCAGAGGTACTTTTGGTGCTTCTCAACATGTGTTTCCTCTTCTCATTCCTTTGGGCACCTAAAAACACACCAAAAAGAAATAAAAAGTGAAGTAAAGCATAAAAATAATGGGTTGCCTCCCATCAAGCGCACAATTTAACGTCGCGCCGCGATGCAAGCTACCTCACCATTTGGATCTCCATTTGGAGGATTTGAACCTTCGACCCAAACTTCAAATCGAGTTTTCGGTGACAATCCCGGGGTGAAGGTTTGAACATGAGAAGGCCATTCTCTTGATTTTGCATTCAGCACTTTTTAGGCTTCAAGTGAGGAAGGACGCTTTGCCTTCTTACCACGACAAACTCAAAACCGGATAAACCTTCATCCATCCTCCTTCCAAGGTCTTTCAAAAGCTTGATTACTTCGACTTTTGTCCATTCAATCAAACGTAAGGTCAAAAAATGGTTGGAGGGGGATTTGGGCATCTCCACCTTCAAGCTTTTCTCATTCACAACATCCTCACTTTGAGATGTCATGACATCATGACCCACATATGGGGTAGTTGGTTGCAATACCACCTTCAATTCATGATTCTCCCTTGTGTTTTCCTCTTCTTTAGCCCTTGTGTCCACAAAGCCTTGATTTATGGATCGCACACTCTCCTCTTGGGTTTCTAGAGAGGCCAAGAGGGTTTGGAGCTTGACACATATGTCATCTTTGCTTGCTAAGTCATGGTTCCTATTAAGGTTACAAGAACCACTAGCAACATTGTTAGCACAAAAGGGGGGAGGAG
This sequence comes from Jaltomata sinuosa, assembly GCA_003996215.1. NCBI lineage: Eukaryota > Viridiplantae > Streptophyta > Magnoliopsida > Solanales > Solanaceae > Jaltomata > Jaltomata sinuosa. The sequence continues at coordinate 98,512 of QJPP01003381.1, read as the reverse complement.
GAGGATCACCATTAGGGCATTCGCTCCAATGTCCATCACGACCACCACACAAATAGCAATTGCGCCTATCATAGGAGTGAGAAGGGGAGTACCTCCCTCTCGTAGGGCCAATTCTACACCTTCACCCAAAGGGGGGTCCTCCATAATAAACACAATAATCGGGGATATAAACTGGGATGCAACTATCAACATTTCTAGCATTTAAATATGTCATGGCATCATTCAACACAATGAAAATAAACAAAATAAAAATAACTATTCATAAAAATTGAACTAGAGTAAGTAAACTCAAATTCTATTGTTTGTATGAAATTCATTACATGTTTTCTTGGGAACCTAGGATAGTCATATGTACAGAATTCAGTAACCCTAGCATGTGTTAATTTCAGTACTCATAATTTATACTTGCTACTCAGACAATTCAGTCAGTCATGCTTCATGATTTGAATGCTTTCAGTTTTTAGTATTATTGTGCATTCTCAGTTATATCATTATTTGAGCTATCCAGTATTTCAGTCTGCATTCATTGCCTTACATTCAGTAGGAAGTAGGCTTATCATCGAGTGGACGAAGGGATGAAGGCTCAGCTGTCAGGTTAGGATAAAACCTTTAGTAGAAGTCCCCAAGTCACAGAACTATGGCACCACCTTAGGTATCAAAGGGGTCAGTTGTCAGATTAGGCTGGGGACCCTTTTCCCTTGTGAACATTAGTTTAGTGGATCCACGTCAGATTTGTTTGTACCCTTGGCAAGGTATGAACACCCTTCCATCTAGGGTTACAGGTTGGCCTCACAGTTAGCTCAGCTTGGGGTATGTCAGTTAATAGTAACTCCCACAGATTTAGATTTATTACTTGCATTGACCTTGCATTCAGTCTTTCAGTTATTTAGTTCAGCATGTTACAGTACATGATTTAATACTTGGTCATTGCATCCGGTTTATCTCTCAGTTCATACTTCAGTATATATTTCCTTGTTCAGTATTCATGCTTTAAAGCTTTGCATATATCCCGCATGCTCAATATATTCGAAATACTGATGCATACTTTTGTGCTACATCTTATCATGATGTAGGTTCAGGCGCCCAATATCCAGAACGCGCTTAGTGCGACTTCCCAGTCCTTATTCAGTAGCTCAGTGGTGAGTCCTTATAGTTCGAGGACAATAGTTATGCTTATTCATTTCAGTTTAATTTTTCAGTTTTCAGACTTTTAGAGTTAGCTGGGGGCTTGTCCCAGCAACTCACTTCAGTTAGAGGCTTTCAGACATAGATCTAGAGTCAGGTTTTGGGTTGTCAATTTTACTTTCTGACTTACTACGTTCTTAGATATTTATATATTTTGATATGCTTGGGTTAGTTTTTCAATCCATTTATTTAAACCAGTTTAGCTTTCGCACAGATTGTATTTGATTTAAACATGACTAAATATGCCAGACAATGGGTTAGCTTGGGGTCACTCGTGACACTAGGCACTATGTTGCATCTAGGAGGTATCCTCGGGGCTTGACAGTTGCACTCATGCACCTTCAATTGTCTCGAAGCATATGCTATCACTTGGCCTTGCTGCATGGGAACAAAACCCAACCCAACACCCTAAGCATCACAATAAACTATATACCCCTGGTACTCAATTGGAAGAGTCAAAATCGGAGTTGTAGTCAATAAGTCCTTGAGCTTCATAAAGCTCACCTCACACTCATCGGACCACCAAAATGGGACATCTTTCTTAGTCAGTCTAGTCAATGGCGCGGCAATGGACAAAAATCCTTCGATGAAGCATTTGTAGTAACCTGCCAACCCAATGAAATTATGAACCTTGGTAAGAGAAGTAGGCCTAGCCCAATCATGAACTGCCTCAATCTTTGCCGAGTCTACCATAATCCTATCCTTGGACACCACGTTCCCCAAGAATGCTACAGACTCAACCCAAAACTCACACGTTGAAAACTTAGCATAAATACGTTGATCTCTCAAAGTCGGAGCATAATCCTCAAATATTGCTCATTCTCCTCCCTACTTCTCGAGTAGACAAGTATGTTATCAATGAATACTATCACGAAGGAGTCCAAATAAACCCTGAACATGCAGTTCATCAAGTCCATGAATGATGCTGAGGCATTGGCCAACCCAAAAGACATCACTAGGAACTTATAATGGTTGTAGCGAGTCCTGAAGGTTGTCTTATGGATGTCCACCACCCGAATCCTCAACTGATGGTATCCAGATCTCAAGTCAATCTTAGAAAACATGATTAAACCCTGAAGTTGGTCAAATAGATCATCAATGCACGGCATTGCATACTTATTCTTCGTAGTTACTTTAACAGTTGCCGGTAATCAATATACATACGCATAGTGCCATCCTTTTTCTTCACAAATAGGATAGAAGCACCCCAAGGAGAAACGCTCGTTCGAATGAAACCCTTACCCAGAAGATCCTGAAGCTAAATATTAAGCTCCTTCAACTCAGCAGGAGCCATGCGATAAGGTGGAATAGAAATGGGTCAAGTGCCCCGGCTCGACATTACTAGCAAAGTCATATCATTCTCAGGTGGGAGGCTAGGTAAGTCAATAGGAAATACATCTGCGAACTCACGGACCACAGGAACTCAATCAAGCGGACGTAAGCAAGATAAGCCAAACACCCCTTTGCTAACAAACACCTAGCCTGAATATAAGAAATGATCCCCGTCATCGCGTGACTAATAGAACCCTGCAACACAACCAAGGGTATGCCAGGAATGGCAAAGGTAACTGTCTTGGCAAAGCAATCCAAGACTGCATGGTAAGGGGATAACCAGTCCATGCCCAGAATAGCATCAAAATCTACCATATTAAGCACAACAAGATCCGCCCAAGTGTCATACTCTTGAATAGTCACCACACAAGATCTGAACACCTGATCCACTACTAAAGAATCACCTACAGGAGTAGCTACATGCATAGACACGAGCGAGGCTCACTGGACAATCCCAATTGAGAAGCAAAGTATACAGACATATATGAATAAGTGGAGCTTGGATCAAATAAGACAGATGTTGCCTTATGAAAACTGAAATCATACCTTTGATCATAGACTTTGAAGCCTCTGCTTTTGGTCTACCCAGGACGGCATATAACTGTTTACGTCCACCACTAGCTAAGTACCTGTGCAACCCCCTGTCTTTCCTGGCTGAGTACCTCCACGAGAATCTCTACCACCCTGAGAACCACCTCTTACTAGTGGTGCCACTGCTCTAAGAGGCCAAGTAGATGCTAAAGTCTTGGTCATCCCACACCGATGACAATCTCTTGCAAAGTGACCAAACTCCCTGCAATCATAACACCCCTGAGAATCTCTACCCTGATATGAAGTACCTTCTGAACCAAAATGTCCACCATGGCCTGGAGATCTAAAATGTGAACCCCATGAATATTTACCAGAGCTCTGACCATTATACATAGGCTGGATACCACCAGAAAGCAGAAGTATGGCCTCCACGGGCCTACCAGGCTAAACATACTACTATTACTAAACCCTACCATGCAAACCTCTACCTCAGAATTAGGGACCACTGTAACTATCCTAGTGGCGGAGCCTCTTATCGCTGTCCCTGTGGGCCTCGTGATAAATTCCCTCAATAGTGTGGGTATGATCAAAAACATCCAAGAATGACTGGCCTGAAGATACCATGCTCCAAGTAACTAGGCAAAGCTGAAATCTCAACCCTCTAATGAAACAATGCACTCTATTATACTCGGTAGACAGAATCGTAGTGGCATATCGAGATAACTCATGAAACCTTGAATCATACTCGGCCACTGACATAGAACCCTGCTCCAACCTCAAAAATGCATCCCTTAGTCTCCACGCTCGCTGCGAGGCATATACTTCCCTAAGAAGGGCTCGGAGAACTGTGCCCAAGTCATAGAAAGGGACCCACCTGGTATGTACTTACTGTACACCCTCCACCACTGTCTCACTGACTTATCAAGCTGAAAAGTGGTGTAATCTACCCCAAGAGAGCCTACTAGATCGAGGTTATGCAACCTCTCTCGGCAACTGGTAAGAAATGCATACGCATCCTGCCCTGGAGCACCTAAAAATCATGGGTGAGCCAATCTAGGAAACTGACCCAGCATCTTCTTCTCCTCATAAGTCATGACTGGTCGGGCGTCCATTGGTGAAGCAATAAATGAAACTAGTGGTACCTCAACATAGGGAGCTGCAGTGGCAAGCTCCGCTCCTGAACCCTTAATACCCTGAGCTTCTCTCTGAGCAGAAGTCTGCGGCATACCTCTCATAGCACTTAACAACTGAAAAATGGCAGCCTAAAGTGCTGGTGAAGCTGCAAGTTCAGGTGAAGGCTGGGCTGTCCCTGCCCCACTGGCTGTTGAGGTGGAAAATCCTCTGGTAATAACTCTGGATCAATCTTAGGCTCCTGATCTTATACTGGCTTAGGTCACGGCTATCTAACTTGGCACCAAGTTGGTACTACAGCACGAGCCTGACCTTGACCTCGAGGTTGACCTCTACCTAGGCCCCTAAACATGGAGACCTAACTGCCAGTACAGGGGTCACATCCACGATCGTTGTAGTCCTCATCCTAACCATCTAAGAATGAACAAACCAAATGACATTTAGAAGTTGATAGAGTCAAAAATGCACGTTAGAGAATCAAAAAGATTATATTTTCCTATGAATGCCCTATAGCCTCCCTAAGATAGGATACGGATATCATCGTACCAATCCGCAAAACTCTACTAGACATTGACTCCTGTACCAATGACACCGGTGAAATTAGACTCTTAACCAACCTGTCATGACCCAAAAACTAACTTAGACTCGGAACTAAACTGTCATGACCCAAAAACTTAGGTCATGATGGCACCTACTATAAACCACCAGCAGGTAAGCCAAACCCTTAATTCAGAACAATAAGTAATGAACTAACAAGAGGAAGAGACGGATACAGGAAACCAAATACTAAATAATGAGAAATGAGAGGAACATGCAAATAATCAAAGGGAGAGGGAAAGGAACAAAATATACAAAATAACCCCCAAGACTTTGTAGCAGTTAGTACAAGATCTACTACAATGTAACAGTACCAGATAGCTACAAAATATAGGACTATCTCCGAATGTACAAAAGAAGACTAAACCCAAAAAATAGAGGGAGATGGACCAACTCCAAATGCTAGAAGCTCACCCTTTATCTCCAAATCAGCAACTCCGCACGAGGATACCGTGAACGGTGATAACTCATACTAGGGTCAGCATCATAGAAAAGATGCAGAAGTATAGCATGAGTACCAAAACACATGGTACCCAGTAGGCATCATAGGCCAATTGAGCTCAAATAAGATATAAGTTTAATAAATGCAATTATACACTAAGAGGTAAGAAAGAGAGATCAGAAAAGGGAAACAGGTCATAGCAAGATAATGACGGAAAGCATAAGTAAATAATCATCAAAAAGAAGAAATTAATAATCTAGCTACAACTTAACTGAACCCCTATAAGCCCGGAAGATACACACCACAATTAATAAACCAAATCGAACCCCCACAAGCCCGATGGATGCAAACAACAAACAATTCTAACTACCATCCAAGCTTAAAAGTAAGTAAATGCAGAAAGTGCCATGATATGGCACATGAGATGAGTGCAATGATAATGTATTGCCAGACTCGAACCGAGACTAAAATAGTAATTATGCATGTCCGGACTCGAATCGAGGCTTAAATATAAATATGTGTATCCAAACTGAAATTTGGGCTTAAATATAAATATGCATGGTCGAACTTGTACCAGGACTTAAATATAAATATGTGTGCCTGAACTCAAATTGGGGCTTCAATATAAATATGCATGATCGAACTCGAACTAGGGCTAAAACAATCCATTTTCCTTCAAGAAAATCAAAACCATTTAAATATTCTGAAAATCCCACTTATTAGCCAAAAATTGTATTTTTATGCCAATTTGTCAAAATGCCAGATGAAATAAGTAATAACACGAATAACGGGATAAAAACCAAGCCAATACGTGCAACTGAAACCAAGGTAAGGAAATTCATGGCCTACGCACTAAGGAAATGCTATAGCTCTAGAATAGGCACTAGCCAAAGCAGCTAAACTAAATATAAATTCACCAAGAACCCCACTACCTGAAGCTAGCCTAAGGCAACCAATTCTAAACCTGAAGGTACTACACAACTAACGCTAGGCCCTAAAAGAGGTACAACCACCTAGAATAAAGATCCCAACTGCCATTCTACACTAAAACTACTAATCAAGCTACAGGGATCAAAAACACCTAAACTGATATATTTGAACCCCAATACCCCACCAAAATTATCAAGTACCATACGAACACCTTAATAGAGGAAAGTCTAAAAAGTAGGTAAGCCATAACCTACCTAAAGGCTGAACACGCGCTCCTGAACCTACTATACCAGAGCCTTTATTTTTCAAAAAGCCTCCGACTACTATCACGCTATCAAGATAATAACTTATGCATCAAAACGAGAATAATGATACACATATTGCAAATTTATAATTTGGGTCAAAAATTGGATGAAAAATCACCCGTGAGGCTCGCTTATGGAATTCGATAATCAAACCCGCAATTATATCCCTCGTGAAACAAGGGTCACATGCTCAAAATATTAAGGAAGACCAGCCCCAAAATTGAGCTCAAATAGCCCCCAAACGCGAAGTATCAAAACTATAATTGAACTAGGAATTTGACAGAATTTAAGACAAAAACTTACTAATTTTGAATGGGAAGATGACCACGAACAAGGAACAAATGACCCTAAGCTTCACCAGGTGATTCCTCAGTATCTCCTTGAGCTTGAGTTACCAAACATGGTGATGTTTTTTAGGAAAGAGTTAAAAATGAAGGAGAAGATATATATATATATATATATATATATATATGCTCAGCTACCTCTGCAAAAGCGGAAGTTTTCCACAAAAGTGGATTCAACAAAAGCGGCATCCGCAAAAATGACCAAAGGGCTGCAAAAGCGGATGCACCAGCATTAGCCCACCAAAAAATTTTACTAAATTCAAAAATGCTCGGATGGACCCTCGAGATTCATTTGGAACCCCATGCATGCAAATAAAATATTCTACCCCACCAAAAATGGCATTCTAGGCTCAACAAAGTTAACAAAATTCTCAACGGGGATCATTTTGATGAAAAGTGAGTCCCACACTCAAAACCTCTATTTTAACCAAAAACTAACCAATAGCACAAAATGAGTCTGGAAGCCTCAGGACCTAAACCAAAAGTTCCACTAGCTCAAAGTCCACACTCCAGAGCTAATGACGCTGACAGAATTCTCATCCGAGCCTGTCTCTCTAAATATTGACCAAAGTCAACTCTTTCAACTTAAAGAGTTTTAAAATAGGGAAAATTACTTAAAACACAAATAAACTGTCCGAGAACTAAACTGTCAGTCCTGATAAGTCATAAATGAGTTGTAGCCACTTTGAGAAGGTTTGAAACACAAACTATGCATGAAAATAAACAAAATGATCTAGAGGGTCATTATATTTTTTTGTCGTGTAGAATTCTGAATTGTGGTAGTTATGGAGGTGGATTAATAGGTATGTGAAGACTATTCATTTCTTTTTTGGCATGATTCCTTGAGTTTTATGATTTTCAGGTCTAGTATGAGTTTGAAGAAACTTTCCTTTGAAACTTTCAACTTGGATGAAGCGTTTCTTGCCTTGACAATACAAGTTTTACTGAAAATATTTTTGCTCTCCCAATTGCGATCACAATGTAATATGTCCCCTCCCCCACTTAAAAACAAAAACATAAAAGCATCGTACAGAATTGGTATGTTAATATCAATAATGAATTTAAGTTATTTATTCTATTTATACTATAATTTAGTGGAAATTAATAACTTATATTCAAGTAATGTCGATCTCAAGTCAAGTTAGGGAGTAGGAGGCAGTTGTATATATTGTCGTGATTATAAGATTTTTGTGATGGCTGGGTTGATCGTGGTATTAAGGTTGTGGTACGGAGGAGGTACGATTACATACGAATTACTTGTGAGGTTACAATTTTGCATACATACATATTCATATTTTACGTTCTTTTAGATATCATGGTGGTCTTGTGTAATGAGCGGGTCCGTCATTATGGGTAAACTTTGATGCCATGTTTCGGGTTAGAAACTTCCGAGTTTGGGAGTTAGAAATTTCAGGCTAGGCTAGTCTCGGATGGTTTTTGAGCGAGGTATGGTCTAGGGTAATTCGGTTGAGTATTGGGTGACATGTCTTCTGTTGAGCTAGTTTTTCCATTAGCTAAGATCTTAAGGAGTCCGGGGGACTTTTTAGAAATGAATTCGGATAAGTAGAACTCTCAATATTAAGGTTGGCATGAAGGGGTTGTTCCGGAATGTCAGGATTTAAGGTGTATTGTAAAATGGGCATTTTTGGCGGATTTTCCGAGGTTCAGTTCTGTGTAAACCGCTATAAAGGTTGAAACTGCACTACAGCGGTGAGACTAGTAAGGTGATCTTAAAATTCGAATAGTGTTCGAGTGTTTGCAGCAGCAGCAGTATTTTTGAGAGTTTGGGGCTTAGCTGATGGCTATGGACTTCGTGGTAGGCTTACCACACTCCTTGCAGGGTCTTGGTTCTGGTTTGGGTCTTTTGGGCAGGTTGCCCTGGTTCATTCTCTTTCAGTTGATTTAACTTGGTGCGATTCAGCGAGGTTATTTGTTCGACAGTTAGGAAATTTCTCCATTGACATAGGGTGTTCATACATGCCTTTTCCAACCCTGGTTGGGAATTGTTGGCCTAAAAGTTGATTTTGGGCGCGAGCCCACTTTTCACTACATCGAGCTCCAATTGGATTTTTGTCAATGTCATTGGATCCGTAATGCCATTTCTAGTTGAATAGCTCAGTTTATTTGTATTTGTGGGACCCCAGATGCATTTTCGAGGGTTCATTCGAGTTAAATTTCTCTTTGCTTAAGTGTTGGTTGATGGTGGCTGTTGCAGCACCGCATGGCTATCGCCCACGCATGGGCTGTCCACGTGCGTGCTGAAACGCCAGCCAGCCGCCCATCCCTTGGCCTTGGCCTACGCACCGCCTGGGCCGCGTGCGTAGTGCCACGGTCGCATGCGTGCAACCTAGCTCCTGGCCTTGCCAGTGCCCTGCCGCATGTGCGTGCGCCGCGTACGCAGCCACATGGCCGCATAGGAATAGCATCGGTTGGCAGCTTATAAATCCCCGTCTCCCTAATTTCTTTTCTATCTTCTCCAAATGATTTTAGCCATTTTCAGGAGCTTCTAAGCTCAAAATTCTTAAGGGCTGAGTCCAGATCATTGGGGTGATAAATTCTTGGTCCGGGATCGTTTCCTCGGCTTCATTTGGTAAGATTTCTTCGTTCAATTCCATCAAATTCTTCATAAATTTTTCCTCTTTCATCTTTTGATACTAAGGTTGTTTTGAGCCCTTTTGTTGGTCAAAATACGCCCATATGTTGAGCATGTTCTTCCAGGAATGTGGGGAACACCGTGGTGTTTTTCATTTCCGGCTTCAGGTTGCAGGGCCCACGGGCTCATTTGTGACCCGGATTTTGATCCGATTATATTTTTAGCATTATGGGTATCGTTGACTTTGTTTTGATGCATAGAATATTGTGTTGTTAGTGTTTTCATGATTTGGGCTTTCCCAGAGCAGTTAGAGCTTGGACGACACCGTTCCCACAGCTAGTCGTCAGATGACAGGTAGGTTATGGTTTTTCTACCTAGACTCTGCATATATAGGTTGTAACTGGATTAATTAGCATCCTTGGGTTGGTTTTCTAGGTTGGTACCCTCAGACCTTGTCCGCCTCTTCTGTCCATTTATTTCATGCGTTGTTTGTAGTATTCCTTGTAGTGTTGTAATATTACCCTTGTGGCCCCATGTGGCCTTTGTTTATGCCTCTAAACCATTGATGGTGGGATATTTGGGAATATCCACGAGTCTCGGACATTGTGATATTTCTTTAGGCTGGATATCTGGATCAACTACTTCAATTGGAGCATTCTGGTAAGCTTGATCCTCGGGTTAGGGTAGCTGCCTTTATGGAACCCTTTTTCAAATACTGGATCCAGAAGATGATAAAAAAAAATTAAGATTTAAATAGAGGTAGTCCTAGATCAAAATATTAGGAATCAAAGCAAGAAAAGTAGCATTGATGGAACGGGGGATCGCACCTTCAGCGAAGAAATAAGGTGACCAGCTGGAAGTTTTTGAAATCCCAACAATCTTCTATTTTTCTATATAAAAAGAATCTGGAAAGCCTCCGGTAACAACAACGAATGTGCTAAACTATTAGCAGGAGTAGAAACCGCGGCAGTTCAGAAATTACAGCCTTCCAAATAAGAACTGGCCAATCCATGGGTATACCATGAAGTTACAAAGGTTGTACCTGTGAACCAACCCCCTACAGAGAAATAGGCACAAGGAAAGAGCAATAGACCAGGCCAGGTGTTGTAGAGCTGATTGTGCATGTGCAGGGCCGATAGGAATGTTTGTGAGCCATTGGGCTAACCTATTATTTGCGAGCATATCATTCAGGCAAAGGATTTTCTGCATGTTTTACTATTATTTTGGCTTCGGGCCTACTATAATCAGTTTTCTAAATTTTGCATGGCTTTGAGGGCCCGTGTTTAGTAAAATGACTAGGAAAGGATTTTGGAACTGATTTTATGAAACCTCTTGGAGTAAGAGGGTATTTTGATAATTTTATCATAAGTTTTCACATTGATACTAGACTCGGCTGCGCCGGAGTGCTAGACATATTTTTACTACATATTTAGACTTGGATACACTTCGGGCACCCTTGATAAGGGTTATTGAGACTGGATTACTAATTTAAAATCGGATACGCTTCGGGCACCCTTCATAGGGTTTTGAGATTTCCACTACTGATTTAGACCCGGATCGAATTCGGGTATGTACTATGAGGTTTCGATTATTGAACTATACTTTGATATTCGCGTTAGTATGTGGTCACGGACCTCCATGGACCCTTCTGTTCCAGGACAAATGGCTACGGGCCGAATGTGCCCGAGGAGGGGTATACGACGGAGTTGAGGTATACGGGTCGTGTCCTTCCATTGAACCTGCCTTTATTGGGCCTTTTAGGTATCGGAGGGGTAACATAGGGGTTATTATCACTGGTTCTATCACATCATCATCATCATGCATATTTCACTCGGATTCCACCTTTGTTTATTGTTTGCTCAGTGTACACTCCGGTAATATGCGATGCCGGAGGGTTTGTTTTCACTTGATTGTGTTTCTCAATTGTATGGGCGGTCGTTGGGACTGTAGGTAGATTATATTACTCTTGTCTTATTGTAGAGCTTGTATGGCCTTCGATTCTTGGTGGTTTAGTGGGTTCTAGCCTGTTGAGGCTCCGCTTATTGAATTTTTTATTATTGATGGCCTAGTGGTTCCTATATCGTTGTTGCACTGTTTATGTGGCATTTTGAGTATTTATGGGTTAGCGGATCCTACCCTTTTTCATGGTGCTGATTAGTGATTTCAGTTCTTTTTGGATTAGTTTATTCCATCCTAGGGTTGTACTTGTAAGGTTGATTCATGTATGTTCTTATCTTGAAGTAGGGTTTGTAGCATGATTCCGTTAATTGTATTGCCTATAGCATGAGTATGTTACTTGTTTTCCTTCCTTCTCTTTTTACTTGAGGTTACCGGTATACCGTCATCTTTCTAACTCTCTCTCTTTATATATATTGTTGTTGCAAGGACTCCAGGTGCATTCTTCTTTCCTTCACCTGTGTTCTATGTTATATATATCTTTTGTGGCTAGCATAGCTTGTTTGTAATTCTTGTTGACTTCTATCCGTGCTAGTTTCCATGTGCTTTATCTATTGCTTCTGTGACTATTTCTTTGCTATCTGCTTATTACTGTTTTTATATCTTATATGCGCTCAGTCGATCGATTATGCTTACTGGGTACCCGTTGCTTAACAATTGGCGCTCATACTACACTTCTGCGTCTTTTTAGTGCAGATATTAGTGTGAGCGTTCGCCATTAATCGCGTGGAGACTCGTGCAGCTTGGGATATTCGAGACTAGGGTGAGCACTTGCCGACCGGGGTTTGACCACATCTCATCTTTTGACACTGTAACTCTTTAATTTGGAGACATTTGTACTTATTATTTTATTATTTCTAACACTTGTATTCTATTAGAAGCTCATATACTATCGATACCAAGTCTTGGGGTTGGTGTAGTTTTTCTTATTTATATATTCAGGTTTTTGCTTCCGCGTTGTTCTCTATTATATTTGCTTCCTCTTATTTTCTGCTTATTGTGCGTATTAGTTAGGTAGTAGCCCATTTCTAATCGTTCCGGGCTACGAAAATTGATTCGCCTACTGGGAGGTTGTAGGTGCCATCATGACCTGAGAAATCGGGTTGTGATAGAAATGTGGCTTGAAATGAGACAATATACCCACGATTTAATATGAAGATAGTACAACATGCATAACACAATTAAAGGAAGAATTCATAAAAAGCGATAGAACGAAGCACATTTCACCAAAGCTTTCCTACACACATGAGCTCCAAAAGAATGGTGATATCAACGTGCAACAGATTCGTTCGAGTAATAATAATGGATGATTTATTCACCAAGTCTCTACCAACTACAACTTTCGAGAAGATGGTGCACAAGATTAGAATGTGAAGATTCAAGTCTTTGAAATGATGTTCTCATCAGGGAAATTAATACGCGTTGTACTCTTTTTTCCTCACAAGGTTTTGTCCTATTGGATTTTTCTTGTAAGGTTTTTAATGAGGCAGCCAAAATGTGTATTATTAAATATGTGTACTCTTTTTCCTTCACTAGAATTTTTTTTTCATTGCATTTTTCTAGTAAGATTTTTTTAACGAAGCACATTATTTACCAAATAGACATTCAAGGGGGAGTGTTATAAAAGTATTTTTATTATAGTAAATGTCTATCTTTATGTTTTTTTGGAGAAAAGTTAGAAACCCTACCTTTGAAATCAAGTTAGTTTATCCCTATAAATAAAGGGATTTTCCTTCTTTAATTCATCCTTCAATCAATCCATCAAGAGAAACAAAGTCTCGACTTTTATCTCCCTTATTCTTCTTGTTCTAGTTTTATTATTTTATAACATTTTGCAATTTATTTGAGATTTTCTTTTCTTTATATGATATTGCCAAAAATGAAAATTGATACACCAACTCCGTAATATAAATATATATTTTTTTAAAAAAAGTGTTGGGACTTGGGAGGTTTTTGTTATTAAAAAATGAGACTACAAAGGATTATTTCAGAATATTTTAGAATTTATCATGTAACCCAAGTTAAGTTACAAAAGAAAAATCAAATTAAGGAATATAAGTAATATTTCAAACCACAAGAGAACTTAGTGTTATAAAACAAACCTGAGGGGAGGTTTCTAAACTTATCCCTTATCATATGGACCAATTTGATGACAACTGACATGCCATTGGTTTCAACTGCAAAAGTTACAACAGTGAAGTCTACTATAGAAAATGAAACAATGGGCGTCACTTGGCTGCAGAGGAAAAAACTTCTATTTACAGTCTCATTTTTTATGTTGGAACCCAGCAACGCCAGGACTGAAACATGACTATCAGGTCTTCACTCAAACCTAGCCCTTTACCCTATTTCTAACAGAATTTACAAAACAGTATTGAAACAAATCTAGGGTTTCTCCATTTCTTCAGAACTATGCTTGTTGACAAATGAATCACGAGCATCCTCTGATTCAGAACATTTGGAGCCCATTTGCCTGTTATTAGGGCCTTGATCGAGCTGCTCCTCTGTCATTAGTAGCGTTTTGAATGGCCTCTCAAAATCTTTTGCAACCCCAGGATCTATAACTAGTTTACCAAGTTTTTGCTCCTGTAACAACGACATCAAGGGCTTTCATGCCATTTACTAATTATGGGGAGAAAGTGAAACTCCAAATTGATCAAACTGCAAGTGACATCCAGCATGATTCATGCATGCATATTTAATGTATACAAGGAAAGAAATTATTACATACCGTCAACAATTGAAGGATAACATGGAAAGATACATTAAAACTGTGGACAGGTTATACTCTCTGGCCACCTGTGTGGTCTTTTAATTGGGTGATGGAAAGAAACTCAGGTTGAATATGAGCCTTGAATTGAGAGATGGGAAGAAGCTGACACTTTAGGAGGACGCATGGTTGGGATGTGAACCTCTGAGAGACCAATTTCCTAACAAGAAGTTGAAACTACTGCACAGTAAAGGAACAATGGGAAACAGAATCTGAAATTCGGAAACAATGGCAGAACTGCGAACTACACAATCTGACCACACTGTTATGGATGCTGGAAAAAGTGGAATGGGAAGGTGAGAAGCAAGATATTTGAGGAGGCAATATAATAGCACGGGGAAATTTTTAGTGAAGAGAGAATATAAACAGTTCAGGAGAAGAAGCCAACTCGAAATAGACAGCAAAATACCTTGGCTATCAGTATGGAAAGACGAGCATCAACAAAGCTCTTAATGTACGGCCTTACATGATGCACACTTGACACAACATGAATTGTCAAGAAGGCTTTACATATACAACAGATGCTGTGTTGTAAGGATATGGAAGACACAGCCCACTAGTTCCTACATTGAACAGCAGCAAAAGAAATCTGGAAGATGTTCTTAAGCCCAAGGAGTATTAACCTTATCCAAAAAAAAAAGGTACTAAGCTGAACCAACTGAAGACAAAAAGGGAATTCCAGAAGGAAGGCTATACTTTTTGCAGTAAATAGAGCATCTTTTTTTTTGATCACCGTGGTGTCCGGGTCAGCTTTCGCGCAGTAAATAGAGCATCTTGTTGATGCTAATGTGAAAAAAGTTTTAATTAACTTTTCCCAAGACAAGAAAAAAGAAAGAAAAGTATTTCAACTACTCCTTAGTCCCAAACAAGAAATGAACATAGGGGAAGGAGATTTCCAATGTAAAAGAAATGGAGTATCCTAAGATGGAGTACAACTTAACTAGCCTCAATTGGGAAGTTCCCAGACTTCAAAATAATAGAACAAAGTCGGTAATAATATAATATTAAGAGTCAAATTAGTAAAAATTAAAATTAGAAGAATAAGGATGAAATAGTAGAAGACAGAATGTATTGTAAATTAGTTGTCATTTTTTTGCATTCAGTACAATAAATGACAATGTCTCACCATATTCTTTTTTTCATATAAAGTTACTTGTTGTAAAATACTACTAACTCAACATTAGTCATTTTTTAGACTTCACATATTATTGTTGTCAATCTTTTAAGAGGTATGAGGCCAACCTTTTCATTCTCAAATCTCTAAAAGACAAAAAGATTTAATTTTCATGAACTTTTACTTTAACTAAACATATTATTTAATAACATTTACAGAATTTTTTAAAAATCTTGTACTCAACTCATTAACTATACATACCTAAAATCTAGGAACTTGACTCATTAACTATTTCATTAATTAAATAAGAACTTAACTCACGTAATAAGCTCTAATTCTATTTCTTTGCGTTTTTTGAACATACCTCACGTATTCACCTCTGAGGTAAAGGTACGGTATGCGTACATTCTACCCTCCCCAGACTCCACTTTGTGGGAATACACTTGGTATGTGTTTTTTTTTTTGGTAATAAAGGATTTTATTCATTAAACATAATTAAGAGTCATTACATAATGAGACTAGTCTAGGCAACATAGTACCCATTCTTTCTCTATCAAATACACGGATAATAGGTGCGGGGGGAGTGGGATACATCATCAAGCTACCAAAAGTATCTAAATTGCATCCTTTCTTTTGCTAATTGGTCCGCAACTCCATTAGCTTCCCTGAAAATGTGCTTGTTGTTTGAACATACCAAATTTTCATAGTAATTTGAGTAAATTGATCTCCTTTTCTTTTTCTATTTGAGTTGTGTATTCCCAATTTAATTTGATATGGGAACCGAACACTTGTACAGAAAAAGCCATTGTGAATTTTAAGCTTTGGTATTGCTTCAGAAATTAGATAACAAAATTCGACAAACTTCTCGTGCAAAAGGATTATTATACTTTTTATTTTCAACTTTAGAGGTCTCTATGTCAACCTATCAACCGAGTTGGCTTGCTTTAACTTATGATTTTGATATCTTATTATTCCATAGATTAAAAATCAACCATACGTATAAGTTTTTGGTTTTTGTTTGGTTAATTTGATTCGATTTTCAGAAAATATTTTTCTATTGTAGTAAACATTAAGCCAATCCTCCACAAATAAAAAAGTCGGCAACAACACCTAATGTGTAATTGATTCTAATTAAGTGAGTTGCTTGTCCTATATAAATAAAAATAATTTGCTTACAAAATCTCAATTTTACTACAAGCAGTCAAGCAACTTTAATAGATATCAATTAGTACCCAGCAATAGTGCTTCAACTATGTTGCCTTGACATATTATTGATCTTCAAAATTATCAGTTTGAAGTAAACATGAAGTACATATTTGGACCTATTTTCCTATTTGGTAACAAGGTATATATTATAAAGCAGAAATTGTACATAATTTACTTTTGAATCACTCTATTTGAAATAGTTATCTTGGTAAGTTCGAACATATCACATGATCGTCAGATCTTCTAACTCTTTGTTACTATTGGTTAGACATTCTAACTATTTGTTACTATTTATTAATAGTTATTGCCAACATAAGTTGCCACTTCTCATTAATAGTACATAAGAGGTCTTAGGAAACTCAATCAGTGGAAGCAGCACCAACCTTCTCCAGCAACCTCCTCCTTTTGTTAGGGATCTCCTAGAAGCAGATCAGGGAGGTGTCACCACAACGAGATATGTCTCGTGAGATGTACTCACGCTCCAGCAAAAACACTCTCTTTTTTGTAACCACCCGTCACTAGCTACTACAAATACTACTATCGATAGGAATGTTTGTCATGCTGACAATAGTATATCTACTGCTAGAAATAATATGTACTCCAATATGGCAGCTATTGCCTCCCTTGCACCTCTCATTTTAAGTTAATAGAAGTTTAATCTTCATGGCCAAAAAAAAAAAGGTATTGTATGATCACATTACCTTTTTTTAAACTACAAGTACATAACAATGTTATCTAACTTAACTAAATTGATTATTTTTTGCAGGTTCAGATAATGTCCATATATATATATATAAAAGTTTTAAAATATATAAAATTTGTTGTGCCTGTGTATAAATAATTGACACGACCACATTCATAGAAACTAGTTAGAACTCAAACACGATTTAATTAGTGTTCCAAGAGAGTCATCTTTTCACTTTGTTTTACTGCTACTGGTTTCAAATTCTTTTGCGCTCTCTATTTATGCACAAGTATATCAACCTATACAAAATTCACACTTGTGCTCCCTATTTACGCACAAGTATATCAACCTATGCAAAATTCACACTTACGGAAAATCGACGCACCAAATACCCCTCAAAGCACTATGAGCTACCATATATCAAAATAGATATAAACTAACAACAACAACAACATACCCAGTGTATTCCCACGCAATGGGGTCTGGGGAGGGTAGAGTGTACACAGGCCGTACCACTACCTCAAACGTGAGGTAGAGAGGTTGTTTCCGATAGACCACCGGCTCAAAGCAAAAACAATCTAGAAACTGACATAGTATAAGAACAAGAAACAATAGGTAGCACCAAAATAACATATAGTAACAGAAACAAGACTACCACAAAATAATACTACAATCGATCTACCCGGAACAACAAACATGACAAAAATACCAAGAACAAAACACTACAAGCATAGCACTACGACTACTAGCACGGACCACAATACAAAACAGTCCTACCTACTAGCATGGGCGCATCTCTTCCTACTAACCTTCTACACGAATTCACGTCCTCCACCCCTTCCTATCTAGGGTTATGTCCTCGGTAAGCTGTAACTACTCCATGTCATGTCTGATCACCTCCCTCCATATTTCTTTGGTCTACCTCTACCTCGCCTGAAACCATCCATAGCCAACCTCTCACACCTCCGCACTGGGGCATCCATGCACCTCCTCATCACATGCCCGAACCATCTCAACCTCGCTTCCTACATCTTGACAACTACAACTATGAAGCAAAAATGGGGTGTTTCTGGATGTGCAGGCAACTCTAAAACTTACATCTCTTTCCATTTAATTGAGGTGGGAAGTTCTGTCCTGTCTATTCTTTTCCCTTCTTACTACAAGCTTAGAATATAGCATCTAGATATCCATTATTTTTCACACTTAAAATAACACGAAAAAGAATTCCGGCATTATTTTAACTTCCCCAAAGCTTTAACACTAAAAACTTGGAGAATCTTGCAGTTTAGTTACAATTCAGACTACATTTGCATGAACGTAATTGATATTGCAATTTGAAAAATGATAATGTAACAGTGTAATGCCATATGCTGTTATGAAAATGCATCCAACATGCTTATGAAACCAGGAATTCAAAGGTGATATCGGTGGTAACCGGCCTGGAGATGTAAAGATTTTAACAACTGCGAGAATTATGTCGTGCATTTGCTTTTCTTTACCACGTCTATAAGCTAATATTAGGGGCTATGATTGCTTACACTTTGGAGTGCTTCAAGCTTTCTCTGCAGAGCTTCATGTTCTGCCTGAATACGGAATGGAACACCGTGCTTCTGGTAAACATTAGTTTGTGCCAGATCCTCATCAATTTCACTTGCAGTAGTTGCAAAAGGATGATTTGCAGGAATCCACCTGATAGTGTCAGGATCCACATCAGGAGGCACTGAATCACCTTCTCTAAGAAACAATGTTGGTCTCTTCCACTGATACGCACGTGACCTCCGCTTCTGATGGACAGCTTGTTGCTCCTTGGTAAGAGTTACTGGTGCCAAACGGTACACTTGCCCACACATCTCTACAGTTGAATTGCTCTTGCTGACTTTCACTAATGGATTATTGAATGGGTCATCATATTTAAGAGGATTCGATCTGAATTTTAAGACAAATCAATAAGGAAAAGCACACATTACAGCATTTAAAACCTATGCAAGCACCGAATTTCAAAAAATATCATCTCAGCAGCATATGATCATATGACTAGAATCTACATCCTGAAAAGAGATGAATTTAAGAGCAGAAGAAATACATCATAGACAAGCAATCCAAAAGGTTAATGATCCATACATGCCTCTTCTATCAGATCTTAACTGCCCACGCCTGACAAGATCAGCTACAGAACCAGGGTGGTTGCGTCTTGACCTTTTTGCAACATAACTCCTCACCATAATAACCAGCAAGGTGACCATGGTAGATAGTCCAATTGCTAAACTAACACCAGAATGTTTCTTTACCTGCAATTACAACACATGTATTAAAGGAAAAAGGCCAAAATGAAGAAAGCAGGGAGCTTCCCTTTCCTTTGACCAATGGGTCCTCAAACCTTTATTATGAGAACCCAGGTCTCTAATTAAAGTGAATGCAAGGTCTAAGCTGCTTTCAATCATGAATTTAACCAATAAATACATTGGACTGGATCTGAACATCAAATCGGAACTATAGAAAGGGTTGAGAGCCCAGATGAACAAAGAGATAGTTGGTAGCTCGACAAAGAGTAGGAAACAAAACATCATATCACATGCCATAAGATAGCAGGGAACAAGATGACAGAGTGTCCATCGAAACAAATGACATTAAGTCATACAAAAAAAACTCAATGGTTAATATGAAAGTTGAGCACTTTGTGTTTGGCGCTTCTGAAATGTATTTATTACACCTGCATAAGACAACTTGAGCCAATTACCAGGAGGGTAGCTGGAGGGAGAGATTTGACGCTCTCTTGTAATTTGGTAACAGCGTGTTGTAGTAGAACAGGTAAACACCGCTTCTCGGACTTCTTGCAATCACCATTGGCAACTACGTCAAGCTTCTTGAAGGTCCTCTTCCTAGTATACCTTCGGAATGCATAATCGAACAAATAATCGGTTCTGAACAAGACTGCCTTTGGTGGAATTCGAAGCTTTTGAAACATAAATGTAGAAAAATTAATGATAGGCATATTTTTATTAAACAGAACGAGAGTAAAGTTTAAGGTGAAGTAGTACCGGAACTGACACTGTATGAAGTTGTAGAGTCCAAATTGAAGCTGCCATTTTTTCACTTATCTGTAATGTCGTCTGTCTGCAGAACAAAAATTAGGGCTTCATATCCAAAATTCCTCCTAAAACAAAATCTATATATACTAGTATCCAAAATTCCGTGCTAGCATGGGCCCAATATGTGTTACTTTTTCTGTTCTAATTTATATACACAGATCAAATATGAAGAGTCAGTCAAATTTTTTATATAATTTTAAAATATTTTAAGTTATTAATTATTATAATTTATAGTATTTTTTAAATACAATCTCAAATAATATATGTTATTCTCTATCCTAATTTATGTGTCAGCAATAAAATGCGGAGAATCAACTAAATTTAATGTCTTTTAAAAAATTTAAGTTATTAATTATTGTGATTTATAATAATTTTTGTGTTATTTTTAAATAATATATGTTACTTTCTCTGTCTCAATTTATGTGGCGCTGATAAAATTTCGAGAGTCAATCAAATTTTTTATGTCTTTTAAATATTTAAGTTGTTATATATTATAATTTATAATATTTTTATATTATTTTTAAATAATATATGTTATTTATTTTGTCTCAATTTATGTAGCGCTGATATAATTTTGAGAGTCAAGATAATTGGTACATTGGCTCAAATATTTTGAGAAAACAATACTGATTAAATGGGATCATGTTTCAAAAAAAATTGAGCTAAATCTTTAGGATAATAGTATGAGAAAAGGCATCAAATCACCTCTAAACTTGTCCCAAAAATTTACTTTAGCCCTTTAACTACACGAGTAATTATTTACCCCCCTTAACAATTTTATACTGAATTAAAATCAACCCTTCGCACATAACTCAACCTCGCGTGTTGACACTCGTTAACTGAGCACATTAATGAATTTTTTTACCTATTAAATAATTTTTTTAAACCAAAAAATTATTTAAAAGTCTCTTTAACGGTAACAATCCGACCCTAATTTTCTTTCTCTTCTTTTAGCTTATATGAAACCCTAATTTTCTTTCTCTCCTTCTTCTTCAATCTACCCAAAATTTGCTCAATATATGAAATTGACGAATAACTCAAGAACGTTTTCTCATTCTTTTAGCTTATGAATCCATCTCCTTCGTCTATTGTTTGTTCGAAAAAGGTATAAGTCGTCTCCTTCGTCTACTATTTTTTTTCTTCTACTTTTATTTTTTTTTGAATTTTACGTAATTTCTTGTAGCACACAATGAGATCAGTAAACTTGAGTAAAATTTGTACGGAAGAAAATAATTCTGCTTTGAAGCAAGAAGTTTGATGTAATCACGGATATTTGGTGTATTTGAAGACATCATGGACTTCAAGAAATCCCGGTAGAAGATATTGATCATGTCCTTATTATGGGGTAATGATCAGATTTTACAATTATCCCGATATATTTGATTGAACACTAATGTATTCCTTATTTTTCATCATTGAAGGGTCCAAGATCTTGCGACTTTTGGTGTTGGAGGGATAAAGAAGAAATTGATCCAAGGTCCAAATTTGTGATTCCTAAACTAATATAAAAATTAGGTGAGCTTGAGAATTTAATTGAATCTTCTCAATATATTGAAAATCATACATCTGCCAATGAAGTTGAAGAAGCTTCTGAAGAAGTTGACAAGCCTAAGGAATTCAAACAAGATGACAATTGTGTTGATATAAAATTGAAGAAGTTGGAAGAAGAAATCGAGAAGATCAAAGAAAGAGAGAAGAAGTGGAGAAGAATGGCTAAAGGGAGGACTAGGGTGAATGTACACTTCTTTGTTGTGTTCTGTTCTTGTATACTAGTTATAGCTTATTGGCTTGGGATGATATGTATGAAGAAAGGTTCAATGAAGTTACCTTAGGATTTTGATATTGTTAGCCTATTTTATAATGAACTCTAGCTTGGTCTATCAATCTAATATACTTGTTTAATTTGTTTGGATATATGTGTGACAAATTACTTACTATAAGTGCAGTATTTGCTGCACAATATTGTTAGAAAAGTGCAAGTATAGTCATACTAAAGACTGCACTTAATTATGCAGTGACAACTGCATAATAACCTCAAATAAACATATCAAAAAAGTGCAGTCACAGTTGCTTAAATATTTCAAGAAACATATAGACAAACAGTGTTGTCACAGCTGCAGAATTGTGACTTCATTAAATATACCAAAATAGTCCAGTAACAACTGCATAATTATTTAAAAAACATACCAAAATAATGCAGTTACAGCTGCATAATTGTTCACAAATAGTAAATCAAAATAGTGCAGTCACAACTATATAATTGTTTACAAAACATACCAAAATAATGTAATCACAGCTGCATAATTGTTCACAAACAGCAAATCAAAATAATGCAGTCACAATTGTTAAGTCAAGTGAAAGTTACTATTGTTTGAAGTACACAAAAAACATAATATGAATCTATTCTTCATCTACTGGAAAGCTGATGCGCTTGTTTGACTCAAATGATTCATTTCAACAGCCTTGGATCTTGACTTCATTTTTTTTTGTGCTCTCCTATCTTCAAGTCCTTGTTAGGTCACAACAGTCTTTCCATTTCATTTGACACCTGATCTTGGTTTGTGATGTCCAAAATTTTCTGTCACTATGGAGGAGTTCGTAAACATTTTGGACTGCATTTACAAGAAAAAATTAACTTAGACTTGAAAAGATTGACTTTAAAACTACAAATGTATGTAAAATGTTAACTTACATTGTGGATTGTAAAATCATTTTGTGTATGTAGAATTCTCATTCCAATCATCCTAGGCTTTTTAAATGGTGCTCCTTTTCCCCTACCAGTGACATCAACAGTAGAAGCACTAGAACCACCAGTTCTTCTTCCTCTATCAACATCATTTGCACTAGGAGCACTTTCTCTGCCTCTACCTGCTCCATTAGAATTAGGAGCACTTCCTCTTCCTCTACCTTCTCCATTAGCACTAGTAGCAGCAACATCTCCTCTACCCCTTTGAGTGACACCAGCGACACCACCCACAGCAGCAACAGCATCAGCTACCTATAATACATAAGAAAAAGTTGAGAATTTACAGAAAAACTACCAGTAATTTACAGTTCAAGTGTTACCTGTTTTGTAGAACCTTTTGGTCTTCCTCTTCCTCTGCTAGTGCTTGGTTTAGATTGAGTTGGTATTGCAGAAGAACCCACACTTGATCTTGTTGAATTTGTTTGACTTGATCTTCTCCTCAAGGTGCACATCCGCAGGAGGTTCCTCAATGGCATTGATGACCGCGACCACCCTCATGTCACTTGGTTGCTTCATCAATTTAGACACATCGAACTTGACCACTTCATTGTTCAATCGGAAGGTCAGTTCGTTTTTCTCCATGTCAACCAATGCTCTTGCTGTGGCTAGCAATGGTCGTCCCAAGATTATGGGAACTTTGAAATCCACTTCGCAATCCAAGATCACAAAGTCGGCCGGGAATATAAGCTTACCAATCTTGACCAGCACATCAGACAATATCCCTACGGGTCGCTTTACCGAACGGTCCACCATCATCACTCTCATGGACGTTGGTTTAGGAGCTCCCAAACCCAATTTATCATACACTGCTAGCGGCATCAAATTGATACTAGCACCAAGATCACACATAGCTCTTCCGAAGTTGAGCTTTCCGATAGTACATGGAACAGTGAACGCACCTGGATCTCCTTTCTTTTCCACTAATGATCTAGAGGAAATAGCGCTGCAGTGATGGGGGTTGTCTTCCGGCTCAAAACTTACCGTCCTCTTCTTTGTAATCAAGTCCTTCATGAACTTGGCATACCCGGGCATTTGTTCCAGCGCTTCCACCAATGGTATGTTTATTGAAATCTGTTTCAGCATGGTCATGAAGTTCAGGAACTTACCATCGTCAGCTTTCTTTTTCAACCTCTGGGGGAAAGGAGGTGGGTGTCGAAACATCATAGTTGGCAGCTTTTCAGCTTCCTTGCGTTTCTCCGCGGGCTTTGGAGTTTCCTCCTCTACCGCCTCTTCATCATCCGCAACATTACCTTGAGTTTGAACTACCGGATGTGATTCCGGTAACGTTCTACCGCTTCTGGTCATGATCGCCATACAGCTTGCGTCATTCCTCGGATGAGTGGTGTCGCTCGGCAAGGTACCCGTTTTCCTTGGGTTTAGAGATGCCGAGATGTGACCCACTTGCTGCTCTAGTTGCTTGATCGCGGTTGAGTGTGACTCCACTACTTGACTCAATGTTGATAATTCAGTCCGCATCTCCTTCACCCAGAGTCAGTCGATTCCACCTTCAGTAGCATCTTTGCCATCATGCTCTCTAGCTTGGCTGTCCCTGTCTTAGTGTTGGCTCTGTCCCGGTTACCAGGTGGTACATACAACCCACCTCTATCAGTGTTTGGCCTCCAATTTCCCTGGTCGCGATCTCTGTAACCATCTTTCTCATAGTGGTTGTCTCTCTGGTAGTTCCGACCTTGGTTTCCCTGGCCATTGGCCTGGAAACCCCCCAAGTAATTGGCCTCCTCAGTCTCTATACCTTGGGAACCCACAGCTTGTACCTTTTCTATACTTCCTGACGTCAAGTGCCTTGTCAGGAGATCCAACTGCGTTTTCAGGTGCGCCATGTCTTGGTCGCGCTCCTCTTCTTTCCTACGCTGCTCAGCTGACATACCAACTGTATAGGTGCTAGCTGCAACCTCTGAATCTCGTGTGTGCCAGGCCCTGTTGGTCTTGGTGAGCCTGTCCAAAATAGTTGTGGCGTCGGCACTTCGACCCATAAACGCTCCACCTGCTGCGTTATCCAATGTTGGCTTGGTAGCCGAATTTAGTGCCCTGTAGAATGTCTGCATCAAGAATTCGTTGTTCAGCTGATGGTTGGGGCACTATGTCAGCTTCTTCTTAAATCGCAACCAAGTCTCGTGCAGTGCTTCGTGCGGTTGCTGCCTGAAGTTGCTAATCTCATCCCTCAACTGTATCATCCGAGAGGGAGGAAAGAACCTTTCTAGGAAAGCTCCTCTCAATTCTCCCCACGTTGCGATAGAGTCGGGGGTCAATTCTGTCAACCACAACGCTGCCTCATCAGACAGAGACAACGGAAACAACCTGAGCCTGATCGCTGTCTGACTCACTCCTGGCAGTTCGAACGACTTGCAGATGCCCACGAAATTCATCAAGTGCTGGTTTGGATCGTCACCAGCAACACCGCGAAACACTCCTCTCAAGTTCAGCAACTGAATCATCGTGCTAGTGATGTTGAACTTGGCTCCGGGCGGTAGCGGTGGAACAATAATGGCGCGCGTGCTAGTGATGTTGAACTTGGCTCCGGGCGGTAGCGGTGGAACAATAATGGCGCCCGTCGCGCCAGCTCCATCTAAATCAAGCTCCTCATCATTCCGTACACCATCGTCTTGCAGACCACCAGCATTCGGATTTTGTTGGGCCTGCAGTTCCGCAGCGATCCTCGCTGCCTCTAGTTGTGCGGCCATATTCCGCCTCAATGTTCTAGCAAGTTCGGGGTCGTAAGGTAAAATTTGTTCCCCCGAACCTCGGGTACCTGGCATGCACAACTGTGTACACTGTCAAAGACAAAAACAACAAATAAACGTAAAGCAGGAAATTATGACTAAAAGTCAAATAAACACACCAGCCTTAATCAAAAACCGTATTCCCCGGCAACGGCGCCACTTTTTGATAACGCTCAAACTACACCTCAAATTAATGAAGCGTACGCGATCGTTGTCAAGTAAAGAACCCAAACAAAGGTTGGGGTCGAATCCCACAGAGAATATGGTGAAGATTAAGACTTTAGTGAATTATGTGACTAGTTGTCAATCGTTTCCAATAACTAAAAAGGGGGGTTTTGTAATCAACGTGAACAAAAGCAACAATAATGTAAGAGAATAATCAGTAGGAGAGAATGAACTAGGGATGAGTTCACCATGGCGTTGTAACAATGTCGATTCTAGGCTTAACCGGGTTCTTTCTATATGCGTGTCACGATGTGATTGCGTCAATTGTATCGTCTAAACGTCTCTCGACCAAATAAACAATTTTCCTTTTCTATTCTCTCGACCTCGAAAAGATGTGCTTTTTAGCTTTCAATCCTAACATCAAGTAGCTTAATCCAGTTACGGCATTAATCATTAGACGAGAGTTAGTAGTCTCGAATCCTTGTTGTTAATCAAGTTTTCCCGGTTTTAATCTCTTTACTCAAGCAAATTAAACCTAGGCATGTTCTAATGTTTGCAACCACTAGAAAACGTGACATAAAGTATGATTAACAATGTGACTACATGTAAATTGAACCCGTCGCTACCCGGAATCTAATTTGTTACTTTAGCCATGGCTCCCACAACCCTAGTTGCGGGAGTTTTAGTTACTCATGCTCGAAGAAGAAGAGAAAATAGTTGTATTCATAATAAAGGGAAGAAAAGTCTTACAATATAATGAAACAATCAATCTTCAATATCCAAGAACAAGAAATACCAAGAACTCACGAACGAATCAAGAACACGAGTTCAATACAAATGAACCGTGTTGTTTGATCTCCAAAAAAATAACTAAAACGTGTTTTAAACTAATGGGTGAATGATAATTAAAATAAACCTATCATAGGGTATTTATAGGAGTAATAGAAGCCAAATCCAAAACGGGCTAGGAATCCCCAAAACGCGGGCAACCGCTTGAAGCTACTGCCTTAACTTGACGGCCAGGCTGACGGACCGTCAAGCCAGTGACGGACCGTCGCCTGGACCATCACTGTTAACCAGTGGTGCCGCCTCCTTTGCTGTCTCCATGCGACGGTCTCTGTGACGGACCGTCACATGTGTGACGGACCGTCACTCAGGCCGTCACTCTTAGGCAGAATCCTCTTTTTCTCGTATTTCCGTCCGTTTCCGTGTTTATTTCCATTTCCTACAAATACAACATAAAAACATCAAAAACAACAACGGTTGCTTGAAAACGCACGATTGTTCTTAGTAAAAAGGAGTCGAAAGTGACGTAAACTGGCGTCACATCAGCATGCTTGTTAATCTCTCAATCAAACAATCATTTCTTCAACGGTTTTTGTTCAAACACCATTGTTTAGGCATAAACCAACCAATACATGCTTGGGGAGGTCACACTATCTCTAGCTTAGACCCTTAAATGGGTGTTTCCGACGAATTGAGCTATTTCTAGCCTCAATCTAAGTGGAATCCCAAGTACCCACTAGCATTTCACATCCGAAATTGTAAACTCCTTTTTCAAGCAAGAACACAATCAAGTAAAGTAAATCAATATTTGCAACCATCAATTTTAGAGTTAAAATATGGTGAAATCACTAGACACATGTCATATTAGCAATTATAAATACAAATAAGCAAGACCCATACTCTTTTATCAAGTACCCATCATCAACACATCCCTAGACAAGAAAACTTAGTCACCCATGCTAAAGGAAGAAGAAAGTATACCCATAGGGAAATTCAGATTCTTTTTCATCAATTGTAGCAAGAATCCAATATCCAAGCTCAAATTTACAAGCCCAAGATTGAAGATTGAGAGAATGAATTGAAAACTCTCTTTCTTGTCTTAGGAGAGAAACTTGCTTCAAAAATTGAAAACTATCAAAAACTATGGAAAATTGTGCCTGAAATGGGTTTTAGAAAATTTCCAATTCATCATACAAAGATGGATAAAAATGTCCTTCAAGAGTCATGCGACGCGACGTGCGGTTAGCACGTCACGTTGTGAGCGTCACACAACTCTGCAAAAGTGGACAGAAACTTGGCTGAACTTCAGTTGTCGTGCGAAGTGGGGTGCGGTTCGCACCAAGCTTTGTGCGTATCGCACGACGATCGCACCCCTTAACATATTCTCTTATCTTTCTGAACCCTCATACGCAGGAAAGTGCCGACCGCACCTCGTGTTGTGCATGTCACACGAGGTCCGCATCTCACCACAAATTCTTCATCTCTTCCGATTATCTTCACACTTCAACTCCTTTTTAGTCCTTTTGGGTCCATTTCCTTGTTTTCTTCTCTAGGCCAAGAGTACCTACATTCATATCAATTAAGGTCATAAGAACCTCTAAATCTTATCAAAACATGGCAATAATTCATGATTAAAGGCTAAATGAGTTGATAGATTACCGACTCATCAAACCCCCAAACTTGAACTATTACTTGTCCTTAAGCAAGATACTCATAAAGTAAGGAATGAATTATGCTCTAAAACTCAATCAAGGCACAAAAGATTAATCTACTCTAAAAACTAAGAAAATAATAAACAAGAAGACTCAAACAAAAGACTCAACTACCATGCTCATCTTGAAGTGCTATCGTGCACTTGAAGTTCATTCTTTTTCTTCTTCACATTAAACACATACACCCCCAAACTTAGGCTTTTGACTTTGTTGTCATTTCACCCCCCCCCCCCCAAACTTAGGCTTTTAGCCTACATTTCACCTTCAAGCTATTAGGGAGGATGGATGCCAAGATAGAGGTTTCAAAAAGGTCAAGGTGTCAAACAAGGTGCCAAAGAATGATCACAATCTCAAAAGGGTTCACTAGGATTGATGTCAAGGGAAGTCATTTGGGTAAAGTGGCTAATTAAAAAGGGCCTAAGATCATCTTCCATGCTCGATCACATCTAGAATTTTGCTTTGAATTACATTTGGGGTAAGTTCTAGATAATACGCATGCACAAGAATCAAGGTAAAGCCTCACCACACAAGGAATCATGCCACAAGATCAAGCCGAGTTCAATTGGGACAAATGATTTTTGACAAGCTATTCCGAGTTCATTACACGCTCATTTGTGAATCGATCAAGCCAAAGCGAGATCGTGCAAATCATGATAAGAGAATGCTTCCTTCAAAATTCATTTTCCCTCTTTCCTTTCATTTAAAAAACATCACGCCAAGATTTTTTTTTTTGGTGGGTCCATTTCGAGACAATCAAAGTACGGACTAAAATTAAAACTAAAACTTGGTATTTTCCCTTAAGAAAGTCACCTCTTAATCTATCATAGGAAAACACCAACCCGGTTCGACACCAAAAACAAAAAAAAAAATATTTGCTCCTTGAAAAAGAACCGGGGTATTAAGATAACCCTCAGAGTTTATTGCTACACTACTATTAACAAGGTGATTACCAATTTGCACGCTCGCTCAATAATTATTTGAAAACAAGCCTCGGTGTAGGCCCTTAGCACATTTGCAAGGCACGGGTAGTAAAATAATAAAAATGTGTAAAACTAAACTAGGTCACAATCGAGATTAAACATCATGGCCGGAGAGGGAATAATTAAGCATAAATAAAATAAAAAGGCCCGGCAAGGGCAATATTCATCACAATCATCCAACATGCCCGACAAGGGCCAACTAGAATCTAACAAGGTAGAATAAAAATGTCAACAAGACCCGGCGAGGGAAATAAAATATCTCAAGCCCAAAACGGGCAACCACAAATCGAATCAAATAACACCATCTCCCCCTAAAAAGAAACATTGCCCTTAATGCTTTAAGCTAAAATAAGGAAAGAAGGGGTGCGACAACTGTAGGGCTATGCCCTATCACAATCATCTGTTGCCTCTCCACTAGGAACTGCTCGGGGATGTTGGGTAGGTTATCCCCTACTGCATCTAGATTGAAACTCTGCTCCGTGTTGAAAGCCTTATCCTTGTCACGATTCATAAACAACTTTCATACCTTCAACTCCAAACCAAATTTTCCCCTCCTCTGAAACTCTTGCACGGGAAGGTGCTGGTTGTCTTCGTGAACTCCGCTCGGTGTTGCCCCTGCCAGAAGTCATAGTCTGCGCATGGAGATTGTGAGTCCCAAAAGTAAAAGCACGAAAAATCTTTTTGTATTTTTGATATATATAAAAGAAGAAAAACTAGGAAAAAGCTAACTAATTAAAAGGCGCGGAATGCAATGAAGTAGAAAAATAAAGTAGGTAACTGATGGCTCATTGTCATGATCCAAAAATGGGCCATGATGGCGTCTACACAACTCCCCAGTAGACAAGCCAAACCCAACCATACGGAAGACCAAAATATTAAATAAACTAAGGAAAAGCGAAAGATATAAATGAAAAGACAGGGCCAATAGCATATATACATACCAATGTACAAAATATACAAAAGATGACCCTAAAGTGACCGAATAGACAAAACAACATGAGAACCAACCCGGACCTGGTGTCACTAGTACAAGAGCAACTAAGCAAGGAGTAGCTATATAACAGACCCTGTCTATCCAAAATAAAAAATATAGACAGAATATACAAGATGGAAAGCATGTAAAGTCTCCAAAAGCGTCGGGAGCTCACCGCGATCCAAACTGCAACAGGCCTCGAAAGACAGAAAGGTCAATGAGGGTGGCTCGTACTAGGTGTTGCATCAAAAAAAGATGGAGAAAGTAGTATGGGTACCAAGACAACAGATACTCAATAGGAATCATAGGTCGATCGAGCGGAGAAAGATAATATATAGATAATGAGATACAGGAAAGCAGTAAATATAGGGATCCACCTAAATCTAGTTATAAAGCCAAAACTCGAAAGAAACAAACCAAGAACAGGTGAAGCACAACAGGAGCCAATCCCAAAACAACAACAATCCAAAAGAACCAACCAATGTAATTCCATGAGAATGATATAATGTATGAATGCATAAGAGTATAAAACCAGAATACCACATCGGGCACTCGGAATACCGCATCGAACTATGCATATATATATGAGTAGATGAATGGAAGGTAAAAGCCCGAAATAACGCATCGGGGGTCCGGAATATCGCATCGGACTATAAGTAATGCATAAAATAGAGTTTTCCCATTTTTCCTTCCAAAACCCATAGTAAAGTCCAATACAATTCAATTCAAAATCCCAAATTCACCGTAGCTATAGTAAACCTCAGTTTAAAACCAAAACCCTTTGAAAATGCTTTCCTTCTATATCCATGAGGTGTGATGCAATATGAACATGAAATAACCAACCAGTGGAAACCATACACACAAGGCAGAAATAGGGAAAAATACCTTCCAAACCAAGAGCACTGACCTGGAACTCCGTCCAAATCCAAGCTATGGCCTCGGGCCCACAGTTACACACAACATTAGAACAAAGTGAATAAAACAGAGAAATAACGCAGAAAGTTTGCAAAGATTCTCTACTCCACCACTAAAACCTCCTAAAAGCAAACTAGGGATTCTAAGCTAGCCACAACGATACTACCAGCTCCTAGGCTAAGGATAACCATGATAATTCTACACTATAATTTGAAATGGCCAATTTTAAGCGGTAAACAGGATTCAAGCCTAAATCTATCTACAATCCAACCTAACGTTCCAGTATCAACTAAATATATAAAATCTAACTAAACGCAGTCTAGAAGGTAAACCGTAACCTAATTCGGGGCCGAACTGCAAGCACGAACTGTTACTTGTGTGCCTTCCCCTTTCGAACAGCCTCAGAAAGCTACCACGCTATCAAGAACATAAACTAGGTGTCAAGACGAGAAGAATGACACCCATATTGATATACGGAAAATTGGGCTGGAAATCGGGTCGGAAAATGACCCTCAGGGCCCGTGCAATGAAACAAAAATTAAAATTCACACTTTTACCCGCGATGGTTTAGGGAACCCATGCTCAAAATTTGAGCGCGAATGGAGCCCGTTTCGGGTCCCACAACAGCCCCGAAGTGCTACTAATTCAAGGATTTAAGATGGAGAATTACAATATTTTTAAGACGGAGACTTACCAATTAGGGAGAGAATTACGCCAAGGGAGTGAGTCCTTCGAACTCACGAACATGCAGGCCAAGGAACAGATTCTACAAGTATTTATCCAAGCTCTAAGAATTAATCAACAATGGAGTTTTAGCGGGAGCCTTACTAGAATTAACACGGAAAGAGGAGACGGGTGACGAGGGAACCTACTGAATGAAGAAAACTGATGCAAGGAAGCTAGAAACGGAGCTTGGGAGCTTATCAATGGAGAAGTTCTGAATGTTGGAGGAGAAAATGAAGTTGACAGCTTAAATAGCTTCCAGGGGTCCTTCATCGCGATTGCGATGGACCCCACGCATTCGTGAGGGAACGCTGGCCAGACCATCGCAAACGCGATGGTCCAGCCCCGCGTTCACGAAGAGAAAACTGGGCTGGGTCCCAGCCGGCTTCATCGCGGTCGCGAAGGGCGACCCACGCGATCGCGATGGTCAAGAAACTAGACCATTGCTAATGCGATGGCCACCTTGCGATCGCGATGACCAACTGGCCTGCAACTTTCATAGCAGCAACCAACTCTTCACAAAGGCCAAAAGTTTATCCGACGGACCCTCGAGATTCATTTAGAACCCCGTGAGCACAAACCAACTATGCTACCTAACCAGAAACAACATTTTGGACTCAATAGAATCGATAAAACTCCTAACAGAAATCGTTTTAATGAAAAGTGGGCCCCGTGCCCAAAATTGACTCGGAACTCAAAACCTCAAAACAAGTCCGAAAGTCCCAGGACACGAAACAAAGGTCGCCCTATCCCAAAGTCGACATTCCGGAGCTAACATCACTGACGAATTTTCCATCCGAGGCCGTCTTCTCCGAATGTTGACCAAAGTCAACTCTACCAGCCAAACTGGCTTGAAAACACAGAAAGCAATACAAAATCAAACCAAATGCACTCAGATCCAGACCAATGGTCCCACTAGACCAAAATCCCCGTTTCAGAGTCAACGGAACTATCAAAATTTGATTCTGAGATTGTTTACTAAGAAAGTTAACCGAAGTCAAAGATTTTCTAAGTTCAAGTCCTAAAATAGGGAAATGGTCGTAATGACCTAATGAATGGCTCAAACACCGAGCTATCAGTCCTGGCAAGTCATAAATGACCTATAGCCACCGAGAGGAAGCTCAAAATATAGAAAAGGCATGGAAAATGGTAAATGACCTGGAGGGTCATTACATCATCCACTACTAAAAGAACTTTCATCCGCAAAAGTTAGAAAAAGGATAGTACCTGAAGACTCGAAAAAATGAGGATAACGGGTCCGCATATCGGTCTCGATCTCCCAAGTAGCCTCCTTGATAGGATGATACCGCCACTGAACCTTAACTGACGGAATCTCCTTGGACCTCAACTTCCTAACCTCCCTATCCAAAATAGCAACAGGCTCCTTCTCAAAGGCTAAAGACTCGTCCAACTGAACCGACTCTAACTGAAGCAAATGAGACTCATCCGGAATATACCGCTGCAGCATAGAGACATGAAACACCGGATGCACACTAGAAAGAGCAGGAGGCAAGGCTAGATCATAAGCAACCTCTCCAACACGACGAAGGATCTCAAATGGCCCAATGAACCTCGGACTGAGCTTACCCTTCCTCCCGAACCTCATCACGCCCTTTATAGGTGTACCCAAAGGAACACACTGTCACCCACCATGAACTCTATATCTCAAACTCTCAGGTCAGCATAACTCTTCTGCCTACTCTGGGCAGTGCGAAGTCTTTTCTAAATAGCCCAAACTCTATCCATAGAATCACAAAACAAGCCGGTACCTCACAGCCTAACCTCGAAATCATCAAACCAACCCACCGGAAATATGCACCGCCTGCCATACAACACCTCGAATGGAGCCATCAGAATGCTGGAATGGTAACTATTATTATATGCAAACTCTGCCAAGGCTAAACACTGGTCCCACTGATCCTCAAAATCAATAACAAAGGCTCGCAGCATATCCTCTAGAACCTGAATAGTACACTCTGACTGACCGTCTATCTGTAGATCAAAAGCGGTGCTAAGCTCAACTCTAGTACCCAACTCTCTCTGAATAGACCGCCAGAAGTGCGAAGTGACTAAGTACCTCAGTCAGAGATGATAGAAACTGGCACACCATGCAAACGAACAATCTCCCGAATATAGATCTGAGCCAACCTCTCGGAACTGTAGGAAGTATGAACCGGCAGAAAGTGAGTAGACTTTGTCAACCTATCCATGATAACCCAAATAGCATCAAATCTCTGCAAAGTAGTGGCAAACCGACTACAAAGTCCATGGCAATCCACTCCTATTTCCACTCCAGAATGGGTATCCTCTGAGACAAACCATCGGGCCTCTGGTGCTCAAACTTCACCTGCTGACAGTTCAAGCACCTAGATACGAAAGCTAAAATATCCTTCTTCATCCCACACCACCAGTAGTGCTGCCTCAAAGCACGATACATCTTAGCTACCCTAGATTAATGGAATATCTAGAACAATGAGCCTCCTCTAATATCAATTTGACCAAGTCACCAACTCTAGCAACACAGATGCGACCCTCGATCTTCAGAATACCCTCTGAATCTAAAGTCGCCTTCCTAGCCTCACCACTCAACACTTTGTCATGAATGATTCTCAACCTCGTATTAATGTTGACTCCCAATTTTTATCCGCCATATTGCAAATTAATTTGGAGCTTTTTAAATTTTAAACAATTTTTGAAATAATTGTTTTATCAAAAAGAACAAAATATTTTCAAATCAGCTTTACCAATAGTTCTGAGTAATGATTTATATTCTTCATATTTAAATATGTGAAATTTATATAAAATTACTTAAAAAATTATTTTTAAAATTTGATTTCATAAGAAAATCTCTTTAAAAGACTAAGCATGTAATTTTCCTCCAAAATTACTTCAAAAAAGAGTTAATTAAAAAATTAATTTTATAATTAATTAAAGAATTGATTATGTGTCAAATATGATAATTATTTTAAATTGTTTCAGTTTATTAAAGCTCTAAATTAATTTAAATTGATTCATCCTTAAACCTGTTATTTCAATTATAGTCGAATTTTACTTATTCTTCACCAAATTGGCTATTTTCTAAGCCTAAAGCCACTTCTAAACTCACCCTTATAACCCCTTAATATTTCAACTGTTTGGGCCCCAAAATCCCTGACCCGCTCAGCCCAGTCCCCTTTTAATTGCCCCAGCCCAATCCAAAACCCCCTAACCCGCTCAAGACCCGACCCAACCGACCCAAACCGACCCAAACCCTTCTATCCGCCTTATTATACCTCTATTCTCCCCTTTCTCTCAAAACTCAACCAAACAGACCCCTTCTTCTCTCTCCTTCTTCGTTCAACACCCCAGAAACCCTAGCCGCTTCTCTCTTCTCTCCTCCATTTTTCTCACGCATCATCTCCCTTGTTGTATGAAGCAACGCGCTTTTTACAACACCTCAGCAATACAGTACGCCTCCCTGTACTTCACCCTTTCATCGTTCTCAAAAATAACAACCCTAACCCCAACAACAACCTTCAACATTGCTCATAATTTCAACCCCTAAACCCCTCTAATGTTTCCATTTTTTGTCTGTTTTTCTTTGTCAAAAGGTGTGCTGGCAAGTCTAAAAGATTCTAGAACCCACTAGGTGTCACCCCCCTCCGCTAAGTCCGCGAAAACTTATACAAATTCATACAAGTTATTGCTGTGAACGTTGCTCCAGCTGAGGAATTTGAATTCCTCAGCAAAATCCCTAAGAAACCCCTCTGTTTCCCTCCCCCCCTTTTTACCCCGATTTCTCCTATAAATACCCCCCTAGATGCATGTAAAAGCAGATGATTTTTGGGAAATATTGGGGGTTCTGGATAATTAATTCTCTAACCTCACAAAATTGGTCAGCTAGTTTGGAAATAATCACTAAAAAATTCGAGTTCTAAGTAGTTTTTTTATTAATCCAGTGGTGTTTAAACTTTTTGGTGAGGTTCAAGGTACAAGTTGCTGCCCTAAAAAAGGTATAATCCTCATCCACCTCTCTTTACTATTTCCTTTTCTTTTCTTTTATTGTGTAATGTTCAATGCTGAGTAAAAATCTGGATTTCTGGTATTATTTGCTATATTATGATATGTGTTTCGATTTTAGGATGTTATTATTGTGATTTTGAGTAGCAATTTTGCTTAGAAACAACATGGTTGTCACTGTTTGTGTAAACAGTAGGTGTAAGTATAAGTTTGTAGTCAAGTTTGTTGCTAAATGATGTAAAATCTACCCTGTTTTGTTTATGAAATGTTTGATCTTTTCTCTTGTTTTTCCCCAACCTCTTGTCATAATCATGCTCCTATTTTGTTTTACTAAGCCTGTCTAAATATTGCTATTTCATGTATGTATTGGTTAAGTATTAGTGTTGTTTATTCATGTCTAAATGGATGTCTGTTATCATCTTTTAACACTGCTTCACTTTCCCTGTAGAAACCCCATGGTTTCACTAGTTTATGTTTGACCTATACGATATGCAAATGCTATAAATATGAGTATGAATCTGTTAGTAGGACTTAGGTCTGATTTTGTTCATGAAATGCTTTACCCTTCTTGTTGTTCTTAATCTCTTTAATTTCTTTGGTTTTTGATCTGTTCTCATCTTTCCCTTCCCTGTTTCACTCATGATAATTAGCTATGTGTGAAAACAACTTGTGCACATGAACTGTTAGTGTTATTTTCTTACACTTAGGATGATGTTTAGGTCAACTCTGAGTTCTGATTGTTTTTTCATAGTTCTACTGATTAAACTGTATAACATGTATACGCTGTGAGCATAGATTTTATACTTGTTTACTAATACAAGAATGTTCAACCCCTCCCCTTTACTGTCTTGCTAATGTCAAAATGGTTATAGGATGATGTTAGCTTGTGCATATGAATTGATTCAGTTCTGGTGTCATTCTCGCATGTTTAAGTTGGTATGTGTAGAAATCTATGAACACTGCGACCTTTTAAAACTTCATGACTTCTATTTGATTCTTTGTTTGTCGTGAAAGTGCTGGAGGCTTTAGACTTGATGTTAGAGTGATTACTGATTGTTCAAACCTTTCCCTATTCCCCCCATGATTTCTTTATCTCATGCTCTGCCCTCTTCTCTTTAAATAATTTGATCATGCTAAATGACTATATGTGAGCCAATTAACCATGGATTAGAATTAGCTTAAGTCTAAGTTTAAAGATCTGAACTCTGTGTTGTTGTGTGTGTATGTAAGTTCTGTTATGATTAGGAGCTAGAGGTGAGGCATATCCCCTCATGATATGTTCATCACCCCTGCAAGTTCCTCTATTCTATCTTCCTTAAAGATCTTAACTTCTGCCTGTTTTGTATGCTCCATATAGACTGTGAAGTAATTATGATTTGTTTTAAGTAAGATGTTATCTTAGATGTTGATAAATTATGTATGAATTATGAACTGGTAGGACTTAGTTATTGCTTTAGGGCATGATGTTAAGTCTAATTTGTTCTGCCTATGTTACATGTATGAACTGTGAAATGACTCTAGTATTTACCATGATAACAGCCCCCTTAGATATCCGTCCCCTATGTTCTCATGTGATTTTCAACTAGTTATACTAGTAATTGGTATCTAAAAATCTGCCTGGCCTTCTTGTTTTCTTCTAATTTGCCTCCATTTGGTGATATGTGATATTGAAATAAGTCTTCCCTGTTGAATGAACTGTTCTACTCTTCTGATTACAAGAGTCCTTTATGTGATTCAAATATGCACTTTAGCATGTTAAACTCCCTAGCTTAGACATTGAATAGGATCAAGTGTATTGAGTCTGATTTGTGCCTCTATGATACCATGCCACGCTCTTTCCTTTCAAACTTGTGTATATGTGACTTATTTGAATCAACCCCTTATTCCTTTTGATTTCTGGAAAAGGGAATAGCCTTCATGAGTCTTTGTTTCACATGTTTTAACTTTGTATGAATTCCCGTGTGTATTGGTAAATTGGTCGTCAGGAAATATTTCTTTAAGTATGAAATTTATATATTTCTTAATTACTCTTGCTTAATTTATTTAAGATATGTGCTAATCCTTATTTTATTTCCTTTCTATGCATAAAATCTGGTGGAGTCCAATTGGACTCCCAAAATTCCTCCCTGCATCTTTTAGTTGGGCCTAGCCCAATACCGTCCATTGGTCCAGCTTGATTAAGCCCAAAAAGGGCTGAGTTATTGAAAAGAAGCAACAGCAACCGAAGGAAAATGGGCTAAGCCCAAGCGCACATCAGCGGAAATAGTCCAAATGGACTAAATGAAGAAAATGGGCCAAAGCCCAAAATATCAAGTAGTAGCAGCAGCCCAAAAAGGGCAGAAAAGTGAAAGAAAAATGGACCAAGTCCAAAGAACGGTGGTGGGCCTAAAGAGGGCCCACACACTAGAAATTAGGACAGGATTAGTTAGTAATTTAATTATATCTTAAATTCTTAATTGTTAATCAGTTTTAATTGTATAACTTGGACTGACTTTGTAAACTTAGTTGAATTATTCCTAAAACAAAGTCAAAGTTTTTGTTTAAACATCTTTAATATTAATTACTGTTTTTTACTTCAACTGTTCTTAGAAGATTTTTGTCAAGTATCAACTCTTTTTCCTTCATGTGTAAAAACAACTCTTTCATATATATTATCTCCTTTTAAAATCAACTCTTTATAAAAATAAGTTGTTTTTTTCATACAAATCAACCTCCATTTTCAAAAGTTAGTCAACAAGTTAGTTTTTCAAACAAGCCCGGGCAACCGCGAGTTAGCGGATACTCTTGGTGCCTTAACACCTTTCCAAGAGTATTAATTTGCACCCTTACCCTTAATCTCTTAACTTTCGAAA
This sequence comes from Jaltomata sinuosa, assembly GCA_003996215.1. Taxonomy (NCBI): domain Eukaryota; kingdom Viridiplantae; phylum Streptophyta; class Magnoliopsida; order Solanales; family Solanaceae; genus Jaltomata; species Jaltomata sinuosa. The sequence goes on along the minus strand of QJPP01003381.1, from coordinate 59,713 downwards.
CCTTTATCTGTTTTGGGGTTTTAAAAGTTCTTATAAGTTTTTCTTAGTTTTTACTTTATAAAAACTAAGTGGCGACTCTTTCTTTAAATTGGAAGCATTTTGAAAACTTTAATTTGATTTTCGAAATGATTTTCAATAAACAAGTCATTTTTTTTCACGTCCTTGCCCAAAAAGGATCAAAACAAAAATGGCGACTCCGCTGGGAATAATTCAACTAGGTTCTAACCATATTGTTTGTAATTAACCTACGTGACTAACTATTCGGGTTTGTAATAATTAGTAAAGTAGTTATTTGTAATTTATGTGTTTAATTCTCGCAAATTATAACTGTCATTGCATATCATCGCATATTCCGCCAAACGTCTCTCGATTTTATTTATATTTAGAGGGGTTCATGTTCCCATGGCCTCCCGCCACAAAAAATACTTTCTCAGGAATACGATAGTTTACAGGTATGTCATGCGTCCAATGACTATCGTATTTTCAACCCAAGTTGTCCGCTTGGGACCCAGTCTATTTCAAAACAACCAACTCTTAGACACCTAGCGAAGAGCTAAACCAAAACCCAATTTTAGGCATTTGTCTAGGACGACCCAATACCTTAGGGGTATTGGGCCCATTAGAAAGACCGCCTTGCGTCTATTGACCACGAGTCAATTACAGACGACCATGCTTATTTGCTTTGATAGAGTATATGCCGTTGAATGTATCTATTATCACCCGGGAGGTAGGGGACCTTAATTGATTTATATGTTTTGTAGGATGGGTCCACCATGTCTCGCTTGGAGATTTCGTATGGTAACAAAGACCGATGACCTCCTAAAAGTTTGGTGGGAATGCATGAACACAAATGGTAGGAAGTTGGTCTGAAGGCACATCGGATATTTACCCTCTCTCATAAACATGAAGGCGTGGCCCGAAATGATTCAACTCCTAACCGCCTTTTGGGATAACAAAAATATGGTTTTTTGGTTTGGGAGTGTGGAACTGACCCCAACCATCAAAGAAGTGGTTGCGAGCTATAAAAGTCTAGGTATGTGTCAAAAAAGGAAAAGATCACCAGATAAGGATATCCTCTTCCCAAAGGTGTGGGACCGATAACAAATCAAAGAGGCATTCTTGATCAAAGACGATAGTTGGCTCGGAAGGATCGATGGACCAAACATCCCTTTTCGGAAGCTATACTATAGGTTCGGGCGCTTCAACGCCTTTGAAAAGTTTGGTTATGAGTTCGGATCCGAAGAAGATTGGAAAAATCGAAGAGTCTTCGCATTCGTCGTGAGCCTTCTAAGAACCATGATAATCCTGCAAGGATCGAACCATACCATCCATCCTAGTGTAGTCATGGTTACACACGCCATCTTCTACGGAATCAAGTTTGGGTCTTCCATCAAGTATTACACGCTGGCTCCTATGATACTTGCTGACATTTACCGAGCTTTGGTTAAATGTCAAGAGGGCGAGCGATTCTTTCAAGGGTGCAATTTAATCCAGCAATGGTAGATGATCAAGCATCTACTTAAATGTTCCTACACCGAGGAGTTTGACCACTCGATGAGGTTGGATAACTTCGCTTCCCATAGCATGTAGCTAACCATAAACAAGTACAAGCGTAAACCCAACCAAGGATTTTGGTTCACTCAGTTTCGTGGCTTAAAGGATAATAATGTTTAGTGGGTAATTAGAGACCTCTACCCGGGAAAGTACATCACACGAGGCGATACATTGCCTTTATTGGTACTTTTATACCTTCGAGGAACCCGCCCTTATGTCCCCGCTAGAGTTAGTAGATAGTTCGGGCTAAAGCAGGAAACGCCCCAAGTGGCATAAATGGGCAAGTTCATAACCGATCATGAGACGGTGTGGTAGCATTCAAGGATATGGCTTGAAAAGAATGGAAGAAAAAGAAAGTTGAGGAACCTAAGGCCGAAGATAGGCTAGATCCACCTTGCAGCGACACATACAAAGAGTGGATGAAAAAGAACCTTGCTGGAACTATCGAACCAGGTTCAAATGTGCCTTGTAGAGTGGTCGATGTCGAGTCCGAACACCAAATCCGACTTTATAGATTTCAAGAAGAATGCACAAGGAGTGAGGTGGCACACCACCTACAACATAGGGAGGATTCTCTGACCATACAATATCTGAAGGAGGAATTGAAACGGACTAGGCTAGAATTGGGAGATGCTAGACATTGCTTAATTGAGTTAGACAACCACATGGATCAACAAATCAAGAGAATATGAGGGATGGACTTCGGGACTAAAGCCTTTATGGCCGGGGCCCATTTGGTCATGGATTGGTATTTTATGTGGCAAGAGGTAGATAAAGCCAAAAGAGCGAGAACCGGTGCAGTAACTTCTGGCGCATAGAACCATTATAGATTGTTTATTTTGTCCCCTGCGTGGGATTGCCTATTTTGTCCCCTGCGTGGGATTTTGTGTTTTTATCCCCTACGTGGGATTTCTTATTTTATCCCCTGCGTGGGACCGTTTTAGTTTTCATGCTTTTGTTTCCCCTTGCTATTTAGTTGTAGAGGTTTCTATCTCTTTCTATTATTAATGAAAGCATGTTTTGGGGATAATGGATCAATTTAAAGGCATCTATCTCTGTCAAATACGCTAGGCCTACGCTTGGCACAAAAAGGGTCACCAATTAGGACTCGATGTTTATCTCGATGATTATGTGCAATATAAAACTGCTTTATGTTCTTTATGTGCTATGTGTGTTTCTTGAATCAGGAAAATTGGTCCACTCCATGCCAAAAATTTTTAGAACACCGTAGGCAAATATAAAGCCTATTATACAAAGTCCGACCAAAATACTCCAAGTCTTCCAAGTTTCTCCTAAAAACTTTAAAACCTTCTAAAAACTTCCTAAAAATCTCCGTTCTTTCAGGAAAGGTTGAAATGGAAGCCGTGATTCTGTGAGAGAGAATGCTGAGAATCCAGGAGAAAGTGGAGGAAGTCTAGAGAAAACATGAAAGAGTTGACCAACTTATGGAAATCACCTTAGCTCGGTCCAAGGAGATTGAAGAGCAGACCGCCAAGGCTAAGGAGAAGATTGCTGCGATTGACCGAATACTGGGAAGATCCGAGACTAAGAACGAACCAGACTTTTACCTAGAACTCAAAAAAAACTTCTTCTAAAGTTTGAAGATGTCACTGGAGGGGTGGAGCAGGTCAACAAAGGGAAGGAAGGAGTAACTGAAGAACCTGAAGACAATAAGCAAGTGCCCATAGAGATCACTGCTGAAAGGACCCAACTCTTTGACACGAGAGTCCGCCACTGGACCAAGGTCAAGGGTGATGCTATTTGGCCTTCCAGATTCAGGCTAGGAGGGAAGCCCATCACCCTCAAAGTTCACTTTCGATAATATGCCAAAAATCCAAAGGTGATTCTCTGTTAAGAAATTTACGAGACCCTAAAAGCTATGGGGGTCCTGCATCCTGACCAATCTGAGGGATTCAGATGTCACCCACACAATGAGCACAAAGAATACGCCTATCATCCATGTCGCAGAGGCCACACTATCGACGAATGCAATGCCTTAAGGCCCCAGATTTACCATATGATCACTAACGGCCAGATAAGTTATCTGTGGGGCCCCCGAACCATCCTTGCTTGTGACCAAGTTGGTTATGGCATGCCCATCACTGAGGAAATGACAATTCATCGCTATGATTTCACCGTCTTCCAGGACACTTACTATGAAATCTATGCTAAGCTGGTCCAAGCTGGGATCCTGGAACCTGTGGAAAGGAAACGGGGGAAGATGTCTAGGGTTTGGCACCAAGGGAAAGAGGTTTGCCTCTATCACAAAGGGGTCGGAGGCCATGATATAGAGACCTGTCGCCACTTTCGGGTTGATTTGGAATATCTCTTTGACATGGGAAAGATCGAGCTGGAGTTTCCCCCTTATCATCCTTGAAGAGAAAAACCAAGAAAAGTCTAGAAAGATCCCACCATCTAGAGCTGAAAGTAGCAGAAGTAGCAGAGTTTTAGCTTTCAGTTTCTTTATTTTATTTTCGATGTCATCTTTTGCTTTCCCCTTGTATTTAGAATAGTGGATAAAATGAAATGAGACAAGTTATCTATCACAAGTTCGAACTACGTAGGGCCTGAATTCTCCTTTGTGAGATACGTAGGCAGCCTTCAAGGCCCGACCCATGTCTTAAAGAAGTTGTCATTTCTCCACATCGACAAAGACGATGAAGAGTTCGGGAGAACAATAGGCAGAGACGTTACAAGATCAACAAAGTCAACCTTTCCTGACAAAACCTACTTATCCCAAATCAATGGACAAAATCCTATCCTTTGAAACGATTGAGTCAAAACCACCCATGGATCAATTTTCCTTGACAAAAAGCAACTTTTATGTGTTTAAAACAATTCCTTTGTGTTTATTTCTTGCCATATATCTTGTATTATTTGTCACTAACGAAATCTAACATAGTGGCCTTTGAGTTGTTTTTCGTTTCAACAAATAAAAGAAACTGGTTTGTGTTGACAAAAACTAGCTGAACACTCTTACTTCACTCACTCTAAAGCACACTTGAATCCATCCTCTGACCCCTCGCTTGTCTGAAGAAAGAATGACTGATAGCGAGGAAGAAAACACCTTGGCTATAAGGGACAACGTCATCGCTGAACAAAATGAAATGATCGCAGAGCTTGCGAAAAAATTAGAAAAGATGAAGGAAGAAGTGCAGAAGGCAAAAGACATGGCTAGCTTGGCAATCGCCGCCAATACTCCTGCTTTGGGAGACTCTCAGCCTTCTCTTCAAAACCCTTCACTCAATTCCCCGCAAGCCTAAAATCAACCAAAAGACATCCCCTCCTCTTCCGTTCCCAGACCTTCAGACGAACCCATCCACAATAACCCCTCCCTCGTCAGGTCCCTATTCCAGACCCATACTCCCCTTGTTCAACATACTAACCAGAACAACAACCCAGGTGCCTATCTCCCACAAACCCTCCAAACATCTGGAACACTCCACAAAACACCTACAACTCTCAAAACAACCATCCTAATGTCACAAATGTCATTAACCCACATAACTTTACCCTCACGTACCCAAATACTATTCCACACGTCCAGCCTCCACCCGTGCAGAACCTACCTCCCGCTTTTCATACCATAACAAAACCATACCCCATTCTCCAGGTGAACCCTGAGTTAGACCATTATAAAGAGAAAGAAAGAGAGTTGAAGGCCACAGAATTGAAACGTGACCTTGATATGGCACAAATAAGGGAGGAAATGTCCCAGATTCGAGAGTTGCAGAGTTTGCCTTATGAAAAAGGCTACGATTATGATGATCTGTGCATTTACCCTGAGATGAACCTACTTGAAGGGTTCAAAATTCCAAAATTCGAAATTTTCAATGGTATTGGGAGTCCCGAAGCCCATCTAAGGAGTTACTGTGATCAGATAGTCGGTGCCCAAAAAAATGATGCCCTACTAATGAGACTCTTCAGTCAAAGTTTGAATGGAGAGGCATTGGAATGGTTTGCCCCCCAAGAATTGAAAAAGTGGTCCAAGTGGAGCGATCTCCCCCGAGACTTTGCCCAGATATTTGCATACAACGTAGAAGTCATCCGGGATTGCTATTCCCTAGGACGCATTAGGCAGAAGTCCAATGAAGATTTCAGGGATTATGCTTACTGGTGGAGAAAAGAGGCTGTGAGAGTCCGGCCTCCCATGATCGAGGAAGAAATAAGCGCGGTGTTTATGCGCGCTCAGGAGTCGAAAGTTTATGATAAGTTGATATCAGCGGTAAAGGCCCAGTTCGCCAACTTAGTCAAAATTGGAGAGATTGTAGAAGAAGGGCTCCGTTGTGGCAAGATCGCCAAGACCCCAGTTTCTTTAGGACCAATCGGCCCTCCCAAGAAAAAGAGAGAGGAGGTATCTTCAGTGTCTTTTAATCCTAGTCCAAAACCACATAAACCCTTCAGAGCTGGTTAGAAGAAGCCACTTGTTCAAACGACCCCTCCCCTAGTTCCACAAAACTCTCAACCTATCTTCTATACACAACCTGTCTACCAAACTCCAATGCCAAATATACAGCCCACATACCAAGCTCCAATTCCAAATATGCAGCCCACCTACCAAACCCCTCCCCAGAATTTTCCAGTGTACCAAAGGGCTCTCAAAAATTAGAACAACCACCTGGTTCCTCCTCCCGCTAACCCCGGTCTCCCTCGACTAAATTTGGAAAAGAAAGTTCCTCAAACTTTCACTCAATTGGCCGAAACCTGAACTCAGCTGTATGAAAGACTGAACACCGCCAGATTAGTTCAGCCCATTCAACATAAACCAGGCAATATCAACTCTCCTTTCTACAAAGTTGATCTATATTGTGCCTATCACTCGGCAGGCGCAGGACACAGTATGGAGGATTGTATCAATCTAAAACACAAGATTCAAGATTTGATCGATTAGAAGGTAGTTACCTTATAGACAGCACCACCAAATGTTAATAACAACCCACTTCCTAATCACGGAAGAGCCACTGTAAACATGATCGAAATAGAGGAAGAATGGTTTGCAAGCACGTCCATAGTACCGGCGAACCCCAGAAATCCTGAGGAACTAGAAAGGTCTGTAGCTGCTTTGAGCATCGCGAAGAAGCCATAATTTGTTGTGTTGGTGCTGGCTGAAGAAAAGTTCGTAATTGAAGCCGCCGTGACTCACGGCATGACAATATCTGGGAGATGTTATGTCCCCGATAGTCTGGCAGATGATGCTTATAAGAAGAGTCTGCAGAAAAGGCCAATCACTGAAGGCGAAGCAGAAGAATTTTGGAAGAGGATGTAACCCAAGAAGTATTCGATCGTGAAGCATTTGGAAAAGACCCTAACTCAGATTTCTATTTGGGCTTTGTTGATGAGTTCCCAATACCACAGACAGGCGTTAGTCAGGTTCTAAATGAAACTTACATGCCCACGGGTACCAGTGTAGAAAATTTGACTGCCATGGCAAGCCAAGTCATGGGAAGCTGCCGCATCTGTTTCGGTGAAGATGAGTTACCTTTTGAAGGCGTGATGCACAATAAGGCTCTACATATCACTATTTAGAGTCAAGAAAAGGTCATGAACAGGGTACTGATCAATGAAGGATCAGGATTGAACATCTGTCCATTGTCTACACTGACCCAGTTGGAATACGATTTGGGGAAGATTCGTCAAAGCAGGATCAATGTGAGAGCCTTTGATGGAGGACAAAGAGATACCCTTGGAGAAGTCAACTTATACATCCAGATAGGACCCGCTAAATTTTGGACAGAGTCCCAGGTCATGAATATTACCACTAGTTACAATTTGCTTTTGGGGCGGCCATGGATTCACGAAGCAAGAGCTGTGCCATCTACCCTACACCAGATGCTAAAATTCGTTTGGGAAGGGCAGGAAGTAGTAATTCATGGAGAGGGAAGCCACCTAAGTCGCCCAAACGGCTGTATCCCCACAATCAAAGAGGTCCCGAGAGGGAGTGACTTCTACATAGTGGAAATTGTGAATGCCACAGAAGAGGACTAGCTCCTCAAACTCCCATGCCACCCATTTATAAGATGCTTGCGACCACAATACTGAGGTGTAATTATGAACCAGGCTCGGGGCTAGGAAGGAACTCTGACGGTCAGATCGAACCTTTGAGTATCCCTGGACAGTTGAGCAAGCATGGATTGGGGTATGTGATCCAAGAAGGTGAAGGCAACAACAAAGAAAAGAAGAGTAATAATAAGATAAAACCTGCCACTGTCATGTCGTGTCAAGATCTTAACGAACAAACTGAGTTAGATGATGATGATTTCGAGGAATATAATGAGGAAACTATGGTTCCTAAGGAACTGACAGAAGAATTAAAAGACTTTGAGAATCGAGAAAAGCCTAATCTAGAGGAAACTGAGATGGTCAATCTAGGAAACGAGCAAGAAGTCAAAGAAACCAGAATCAGTGTCCATTTGACAGAAACACAAGAAAGAGAACTTATCATATTGATCCAAGAATACATTGACATATTTGCTTGGGCCTACATCGACATGCCAGGACTAAGCACAGACATAGTCTCTTACAAACTGCCTATCAATCCAGGATTTGACCCAATCAAGCAGAAGACTCGAAAGTTTAAGCCTGATCTAAGTCTGAAGATCAAGGAAGAAGTTACCAAACAGATTCCGTCTGGAGTGGTAGAGGTTACAAAGTATCCGACCTGGTTGGCCAATATTGTACCAGTTCCCAAGAAAGACGGGAAGATCAGAATTTGTATCGACTATCGGGATCTGAATAAGGCTAGTCCCAAGGATAACTTTCCATTTCCAAATATCCATATCCTTATCAATAACTGCACGAAGCACAAAATACAGTCATTCGTGGATTGTTTTGCTGGATACCATCATGTCTTAATGGATGAAGAAGATGCCGAAAAGATAGCCTTTATCACACCCTAGGGTATCTATCACTACCTGGTAATGTCGTTTGGTCTCAAGAACGCGGGTGCTACTTATATGCGAGCCATGACAACCATTTTCCATGATGATTCACAAGGAGATCGAGGTATACGTGGATGACGTGATTGTCAAATCCCGTGAGAGTTTAGATCACTTGACCTATTTGAGGAAGTTCTTTGACCGCCTGCGAAATTACAATCTAAAGCTGAACCCCGCTAAGTGTGCTTTCGGGGTGCCAGCTGGCAAATTGTTGGGTTTCATAGTCAGTAGAAGGGTCATTGAACTCGATTCTTCAAAGATCAAAGCAATTCAGGAGTTGCCTTCCCCAAAGACCAAGAAAGAAGTCATGAGCTTCTTGGGAAGATTGAATTATATTAGTACATTCATAGCCCAATCAACGGTTATTTGTGAACCTATCTTCAAGTTATTAAAGAAAGATGCACCGACTAATTGGATCGAGGAGTGCCAGCAAGCTTTTGATCATATCAAAAACTACTTGTCCAGTCCACCGGTATTGGTTCCTCCAAGAGAAGGAAGTCCATTATTACTATATCTGTCAGTTTTGGAAAACGCCTTTGGGTGTGTCCTGGGGAAACATGATGAAACTGGAAAAAAGAACGAGCAATTTATTATCTGAGTAAGAAGTTCACTCTGTACGAGGCTCATTATACTTTGCTAGAACGGACTTGTTGTGCTTTGACTTGGGTCACCCAGAAGTTGAGACATTATTTGTCATCCTATACGACATGTCTCATTTCCATAATGGACCCTCTGAAGTACATATTCTAAATGGCCATGCCTACGGGGAAATTGGCCAAGTGGCAGATGTTGCTAAGTGAGTTCGACATTATATATGTGACTCAAAAAGCAATCAAGGGACAGGACTTAGCAGACCATCTAGCAGAAAATCCGGTTGATGAAGATTATGAACCACTCCAAACTTATTTTCCCGATGAAGAAATCCTGTTCGTAGGTGAAGATATTGCTGAGTCATACCCAGGTTAGAGATTGTTCTTCGATGGAGCGGTCTACTTCAAAGGTTCAGGCATTGGAGCAGTTTTGTTGTAAGAAACTAGTCAGCACTACCCAGTGACAGCCAAACTCTGTTTCCCATGCACCAACAATATGGCCAAGTACGAAGCTTGTATTCGCGGTATCCAACTGGCTATTGATATGAATGTCCGAGAACTCTTGGTCATCGGTGTTTCTGACTTGCTAATTCACCAAGTTCAAGGTGAGTGGGCTGTGAAGAACCCCAAGATCGTGAAGTACATGAAGATGGTCCAAAATATGTTCAAGAGATTCAGGAAGATCGAGTTCAAGCATACTTCGAGGATTCAGATTGAGTTTGCCGATGCCTTGGCAACTATATCCTCCATGATTCAGCATCCGGATCAGAATTACATCAACCCGTTGGTAATAGATATCAAAGAGCAACATGTACACTATGCACAAGTCAAAGCAGAATCGGATGGAAAACCATGGTATTATCATATCAAGAGGTACCTAGAAATTGGAGCCTATCCCGAGGACGTGATCGCTAATCAAAAGAATACAATTCACCGAATGGACAATAACGTTTTCCTCAATAAAGAAATCCTATATAGGAGGACTCCGGATCTTGGATTCTTAAGATGCGTTGACTCAGTTGAAGCCATAAGGTTGTTAAAAGAAGTACATGACATAATGTGTGGTCCTCACATGAATGGGTTCATCCTAGCCAAGAAGATCTTGCGAGCCGGGTACTTTTGGATGACCATGGAAAATGATTGTAGCAAGTTCATGCAAAAATGTCACAAGTGCCAGATCCACGGAGATTTGATTCGAGTGCAACCTAGGGAGCTTCACGCTATGAGCGTACCTTGGCCTTTTGTAGCCTGGGGCATGGTGTCATCGGTCCCATCGAGCCACCTACCTCAAATGGACATAGATTTATTTTGGTAGCTATTGATTATTTCACAAAGTGGGTAGAAGCCATTTCTTACAAGTTCGTAACCAAGAAGGTTGTATCTGATTTTGTTAAGAACAACCTAATCTGTCGATTCGGGATCCCCGAGTCAATTATTACCGACAACGGAGCAAACTTAAATAGTCACTTGATGAAAGAAATATGTGAGCAATTCAAGATCACTCACCGTAATTCAACCGCATACCGCCCACAAGTGAATGGAGCTGTAGAAGCTGCCAACAAGAATATCAAGAAGATCTTGAGAAAAATGGTCGACAATCATAGATCTTGGCATGAGATGTTGCCTTATTCTTTATTGGGATATCGGACGACCGTCAAGACTTTGACCGAAGTGACCCCTTATATGTTGGTATATGGTTCGGAGGAAGTAATACCCGCTGAAGTTGAAATACCATCCCTTAGGATCATTCAAGAAGCCAGACTGAGCAATGAAGAATGGGTTCGCGCTCGTCACGAGCAACTCATGTTGATTGATGAGAAATGTATGAGTGCCGTATGCCATGGTCAGTTGTACCAGCAAAGAATGATTCGTGCATTCAACAAAAGGGTAAGGGCTCACATGTTTTCCAGAAGACAACTGGTTCTGAAGCGCATTTTTCCCCACCAGGAGGAATACAAAGGAAAGTTTGCACCCAATTGGCAAGGTCCGTATGTCGTCCAGAAAGTGTTATCCGGAGGAGCTCTGATCCTATCCGAGATGGATGGTCAAGTGTGGACCAAACCGATCAATTCAGATGCTGTGAAGAGATACTATCCTTAGGGATAGTTTTCCTTTAATTTCCCTTCTCTGTAATCTCATTTCCTGGTTGTAATCATTTTATGCCTTGTAATAGCTCAGAACATCCCTATCCTCTTTGTACGAACTATGTTTGACCTGAATTCTCAAGAATGATATACGTAGGCTGCCTTTGTCTTCCTCGGTCATCCCTTTATTTATTTCCATTATTCTCCCACTTCGAGTGTGGAAACTATGTTTGACCTGATTCCTGCCTCAACGAGATACATAGGCGCCATAACGGTTCGGTCATATCACCCCAGGAAATGGAAACTGGGGCAGATTTCCTGAGAAAGGAATCTCAAAAATTCAAAAGATGAAGGTCATTGTCAACAAAACAGGAGAATGTTGTAGATACAAAAATGCCACAAATGGTTCAGCCGTATATTCCAGGAAATGGAAACTGGGGCCAAATTTTTGAGAAAGGAATCTCAAAAATTCGGAAGATGAAGAACATTAGACTCCATAGAATTCCCCTGCAAGAATGCAGAGTATTCCAAAGAGCGACTAAAGAAAATACCGAGAAAGAATCTCGCGATCCCCGCAGAGTCTCAAGTCTCTTGCCCAAAGGAATAAGGTCCGCTATGAAACTTTTACCTGGGGCAGAAATTTTGAGAAGGATCTAAAAATTTCTTCCAAGCTTCATTCAAGAGTTCAACATTAAACTCCAAAGAATTTCCTAACACCGAGAGTTCAGAGTCTACTTCAAGGAATCCCCAGCCCTATATGGATTAATCCCCGGCTGTGATAGATTTCTCGAAAATCATCTCTCCGAGTTCCCCAGCTAGGACGACGAAGGATCTTAATAGTACGCCAACAGTTTGTCAGAAATTTCAAGACCTCGAGTAAAGGACGGTCATCGAACTAGTAGATGACATGACATGCAGAGACATTTTCAAATAATATCTTCTTTTTAAAGCTTTGTTTTCCAAAGAACTTGTTTGAAAAAGTATTTACAAAAGATTATTTTTACTCTTTTAATGTGATTTTGTCTTACGTCTGCCGTGGCCCAGAGAGAGTCGAAGGTGACAAGTACCTGAGACTAGAAAAGCATACGGAGAAGACAGAACCAGGAGCAGAAGATTGAAGGAGGTCAACACAGGCCAGTCTCGACAAAACTAACAATTTTTCTGTGGATGCAGGTTATCCCCAAAAGTATACTAGAAAGCAGTCTCACGTTCAAAGAAATGCAACGAGACCATATGCCTTAGAATTTGGTGAGAAAAGCCCAAAACAGCAGGAAGAAGCCAAAGAGGAAAAAGTCCCTAAAGCGGATGAATTTTCTGGTAGCTCACATAAACTACCAGATAAAGAGAAACTGACAATGTTCTTAAGTCCCAAAAAGGATCAGGACATTTTGGTCAGCTTCAAATTGGGGTACTCAAACAAAAGAGCAACGACACTCTCCATTAATTACCGGCAAGCCAGGAATCACACCGAACAGACAATGTTCAAAAGCATCATTGGTGAAAGCGACACTGTGTCTACTAACCATTTGCCTTGAGCACAGGTACCCACAAAGGAGTCAACATAAATACCAACGGTGATGTTTTCCACAACTTCCCTATGGGACATTGCATTATACATCACTACACGTCATCACATTTTTGCATTCATATTGCACCATGACACATTGCATCATGCTGCATTGCATCACATTGCACCATATTGCATCACATGGCATAGCATTATGTTGCATCATATCATAACATATCGCATTGCATCATATCATATTATGTTGCATCATATTGTATGACATCATATTGTAGGGCCATTCATATTTGCATGCCGAGAGGGTCATTCATATTTGCATGCCGAGAGGGCCATGTCAAGAGGACCATGCCAAGAGGGCCATTCATATTTGCATGCCGAAAGGGCCATGTAAAGAAGACCATGCCGAGAGGGTCATTCATATTTACATGCCGAGAGGGCCATGTCAAGAGGACCATGCCGAGAGGGCCATTCATATTTGTATACCGAGAGGGCCATGTCAAGAAGACCATGCTGAGAGGTCCATTCATATTTGCATACCGAGAGGGCCATGTCAAGAGGACCATGCCGAGGGGGCCATTCATATTTGTATGCCGAGAGGGCCATGTCAAGAGGACCATGCTGAGAGGTCCATTCATATTTTCATGCCGAGAGGGCCATGCCAAGAGGGCCATTCATATTTGCATGTCAAGAAAAACCATCATCACCGTATATCGCAGATACATATCCCCTGCAAAGACTATGTACCTCTGCCAGCTGGCTGCAAAGAGGATGACATTCATGGGCGTCCCCAATTCGCACTAGTTGCGCATGATTGACCTTAGCATGTTTACATCCGAGATTGCGTGATACGGAGGAGTCTGGCGATAAGGATATTGTCATCATTATCATTCATTATGTCAAATCTAGCATCCCGCATATTTACATCCGAGATGGCGTGAGATAGAGAAGTCTGACATCGAGGATATTTATGCACCCTTATTCGGAAGCATCGATCACTAGAAGATACAGTTATATACCGCTTGACGTCTAGGTCTAAAATCAAATAGTATGGGGGATGACTATAAGACCCTATCCAAATTGGATGATGAATCGGATTTTCCTAAATTAGAAGTCCAAAGGTCGTCTGTAAGTCACAACGAAGTCTGAAACCGAATAGTGTGTAAGATTGACCAAAACTTGACAAACTAAGATTTATCCATAAGATGCAGCAATATATAAAACTGGATAGTGTGCGAGATCACCTGAAGATTGACAGTTCAAGGGTAATGCGTAAGTCGCAATAATATCTGAAATTGGATAAAAGTGCAAGACTATCAAAAATTGATAGTCCAAGGGTTATCTATAAGCCGCGACATATCCATGTTGATATTGTGCAGGACTACCCAAAGGCTAGTAATTCAAAGGAAATATGTAAGTCGCGTTACATCCAAGATTGGATAAAAGTTCAGGATTACCCAAAAACTAGCAATTCGAAGGACATCTCTAAGCCGCCTCTATCCAAAGTCGGATGATATGCAAGATTACTCAAAAGCTGGCAAATTAAAGGCATCTGTAAGCCGCCTCTGTCCAAAGTTGGATGATGTGCTAGATTATCCTAAGGCCTGACAATTCGGGGAATATCTATTAGTCGTATCGATGCGGATGATACACAAGATTCACCCCAAAGGCGTATGCAAAAGACCGCTACCAAAAGCCAAGAAGGCTGCCACATTCAAGAGAATGCCATTAAACAATCAAGAGGATCGCCACCATAAAACGACTACAAAGGTCATCATTATTCAAAAATTGCTACACAAGCAATCTTATCTGATAGCCAAGAAGGCTATCATGTTTAATCGTCATGGAAGCTGCCATTTCCTAAAACAGAGACAGGAAAAGACGTCATCTTCCTCAAGAAACAACAGACAAGGAAAAAATGAGGTACAAAGCTATCTCTCCTTATTGAGCTACTTTACTACTAACATTTTGTTTCAAAATATTGCCAAAAACATCCAAGATGATGAAAATTTCAAACCAGAACAACAAATACGAAGTACATCAAAAGATGTCACAACCCGAGATTCAGACATAACCCAAGAATGAGGTATGGCCAAAAACTACCTCTCCGAGTGGAATTCTGTTACTGCTAACCATTTTATTTTGAGATATTGTCGAGAGAATCCGAGAAGGATGAAATTCTCAAAGCAAAACCACAGGTGTGGACTACACCAAAAAGGACGCATCACAACGTGGAAGTTTTTCTTAGAAGCGACTTGTGACACAACCCTCAAATAGTTTACATGCTCTTCCTCACTCGGTGAGTAGACAAAAATATCATCATTGAAGACAACAATGAACATATCCAAATTAACTTGAACACCTTGTTCATCAAATCCATAAAGGCTGCGGGAGCAGTGGTTAGTCCAAAAGACATAACTACATATTCATAGTGACCATACCGAGTCCTGAAAGCTGTCTTTGGAATGTCACATTCTCTAACTCTGAGCTGATGATAACCGGATCTGAGGTTAATTTTGGAGAATTAGCTGGCACCTTGAAGTTGGTCGAACAAGTCATCTATTCTGGGGATGGGATACTTATTCTTAATGGTGACTTTGTTTAACTGATGGTAGTCAGTACATATTCTGAGAGAACCATCTTTATTACGCACGAAGAGAACTGAAGCACCCCATGGAGAGATGTTGGGCCTGATAAAACCCTTATCTAAAAGGTCTTTAAGCTGCTTTTTCAATTCCTTTAGCTCCACCAGAGCCATTCTATAAGGAGGAATAACTATAGGTTGCGTATCTGGAAGAAGGTCTATTCCAAAGTCAATCTCCTCGTCAGGAGAGACTTTCAGGCAGATCTTCGAGAAAGACTTCGGGGAACTCACTTACTACTCAGACTAACTGGAGAGATAGGATCTTAGACTAAGAGTCCATAACCCGAACTATATGGTAGATATACCCCTTAGAGAATATTTTTCTAGTCTTGAGGTAAGATATGAAATAAAATCTTTGAGGATGGAGGGCTACCTTGCCACTCTAAGACAGGTTCATTAGGAAACTTAAAGCTTACTATCTTGGTTCTGCAGTCAACTAAGGAATAAAAGGCATGTAGCCAACTCATGCCAAGAATAATGTCAAAATCTATCATGGCTAGTTCTACTAAGTCTGCTGAGGTGACTCTATGGAGGACTGAGATAAGGAAATTTATGTATACCCTCTGAGCTAGGACTGTCTCACCAACTAGAGTGGAGACTGAGAAAGGCTCTAGGAGTTTATCAGGACTAACTCTGAATTTACACGCAATGTAGGGGGTCACAAGTGACAATGTAGCTCCAAGGCCTAATAATGCATAAATGTTAAAAGAGAAGACTTGAAACATACCAGTGACTATGTCTGGGGAACTCTCCTGATCCTGTAGAGATGACATGGCATAGAGATGGTTCTGATGCTGACTGCCGCCTATGCCAGAAGTAGTACCCTGCTGAGCTCTGCAACCCGTTGGGGCTGCTAGAGTAGTAGACTGAACTTGGTTACCTCCTTGTCCCTGCTTGGCAGGGGGGCACATCTTTTAACCTATGGCTAATCTATCCATACCCAAGACACCCCTCTTTGCCTATAAGACACTAACCAGGATGATTCTTACCATACTTAGGACATGCTAGAAATGTCCGGTTACCATATATGTTACCTTGTGACTTAAAGACTAATGCCCTATTCTTATGATCATGATGAGGTATGGGAGATGGAGCACTAGATGATAAAGGCGCTGGATCTAAAGACTTCTGCTGAAACTGTGAATGATTTTTACTGCCCGACCTCTGCTGAGAGTAATCATAGTTATCTGTCCTAGCTTTCTTGTTATCCCTCACTATCCCCTTAAGCTTCTCTTCCTCCATCTATTGAGCATAAGTCATGTGTCTAGAGATATCCATATCCCTTACTAGCATAGCTGTCTTACACTCCTTTTTAACTAAGTCAGAAATACCCAAAATGTACTTGCCGATTCGGGCCCTCGGCTCGGCTACGATGGCTGGAGCATACTTGCAGAGTTGAGTAAACTTCAAACCATATTCTTGTACAAACATAGACCCCTGCCTTAAATTCACAAACTCCTCTACCTTATCCTTCCTCAACTTTCTCACGAAGAACCTATCCAGAAAAGCTCCAGTAAAACAATCCCAAGTCACAGGATATGGGAACATTTTGTTTATTGAGCTACTTTACTATTAATATTTTGTTTCAAAATATTGCCAAAAACATCCAAGATGATGAAAATTTCAAACCAGAACAACAAATACGAAGTACATCAAAAGATGTCACAACCCGAGATTCAGACATAACCCAAGAATGAGGTATGGCCAAAAACTACCTCTCCGAGTGGAATTCTGTTACTGCTAACCATTTTATTTTGAGATATTGTCGAGAGAATCCGAGAAGGATGAAATTCTCAAAGCAAAATCACAGGTGTGGACTACACCAAAAAGGACGCATCACAACGTGGAAGTTTTTCTTAGAAGCGACTTGTGACACAACCCTCAAATAGTTTACATGCTCTTCCTCACTCGGTGAGTAGACAAAAATATCATCATTGAAGACAACAATGAACATATCCAAATTAACTTGAACACCTTGTTCATCAAATCCATAAAGGGTGCGGGAGTAGTGGTTAGTCCAAAAGACATAACTACATATTCATAGTGACCATACCGAGTCCTGAAAGCTATCTTTGGAATGTCACATTCTCTAACTCTAAGCTGATGATAACCGGATCAGAGGTTAATTTTGGAGAATTAGCTGGCACCTTGAAGTTGGTCGAACAAGTCATCTATTCTGGGGATGGGATACTTATTCTTAATGGTGACTTTGTTTAACTGATGGTAGTCAGTACACATTCTGAGAGAACCATCTTTATTACGCACGAAGAGAACTGAAGCACCCCATGGAGCGATGTTGGGGCTGATAAAACCCTTATCTAAAAGGTCTTTAAGCTGCTCTTTCAATTCCTTTAGCTCCACCGGAGCCATTCTATAAGGAGGAATAACTATAGGTTGCGTATCTGGAAGAAGGTCTATTCCAAAGTCAATCTCCTCGTCAGGAGAGACTTTCAGGCAGATCTTCGAGAAAAACTTCGGGGAACTCACTTACTACTCAGACTAACTGGAGAGATAGGATCTTAGACTAAGAGTCCATAACCCGAACTATATGGTAGATATACCCCTTAGAGAATATTTTTCTAGTCTTGAGGTAAGATATGAAATAAAATCTTTGAGGATGGAGGGCTACCTTGCCACTCTAAGACAGGTTCATTAGGAAACTTAAATCTTACTATCTTGGTTCTGCAGTCAACTAAGGAATAAAAGGCATGTAGCCAACTCATGCCAAGAATAATGTCAAAATCTATCATGGCTAGTTCTACTAAGTCTGCTGAGGTGACTCTATGGAGGACTGAGATAAGGAAATTTATGTATACCCTCTGAGCTAGGACTGTCTCACCAACTAGAGTGGAGACTGAGAAAGGCTCTAGGAGTTTATCAGGACTAACTCTGAATTTACACGCAATGTAGGGGGTCACAAATGACAATGTAGCTCCAAGGCCTAATAATGCATAAATGTTAAAAGAGAAGACTTGAAACATACCAGTGACTATGTCTGGGGAACTCTCCTGATCCTGTAGAGATGACATGGCATAGAGATGGTTCTGATGCTGACTGCCGCCTATGCCAGAAGTAGTACCCTGCTGAGCTCTGCAACCCGCTGGGGCTGCTAGAGTAGTAGACTGAACTCGGTTACCTCCTTGTCCCTGCTTGGCAGAGGGGCACTCTTTTAACCTATGGCTAATCTATCCACACCCAAGACACCCCTCTTTGCCTATAAGACACTAACCAGGATGATTCTTACCATACTTAGGACATGCTAGAAATGTCCGGTTACCATATATGTTACCTTGTGACTTAAAGACTAATGCCCTATTCTTATGATCATGATGAGGTATGGGAGATGGAGCACTAGATGATAAAGGCGCTGGATCTAAAGACTTCTGCTGAAACTGTGAATGATTTTTACTGCCCGACCTCTGCTGAGAGTAATCATAGTTATCTGTCCTAGCTTTCTTGTTTTCCCTCACTATCTCCTTAAGCTTCTCTTCCTCCATCTATGGAGCATAAGTCATGTGTCTAGAGATATCCATATCCCTTACTAGCATAGCTGTCTTACACTCCTTTTTAACTAAGTCAGAAATACCCAAAATGTACTTGCCGATTCGGGCCCTCGGCTCGGCTACGATGGCTGGAGCATACTTGAAGAGTTGAGTAAACTTCAAACCATATTCTTGTACAAACATAGACCCCTGCCTTAAATTCACAAACTCCTCTACCTTATCCTTCCTCAACTCTCTCAGGAAGAACCTATCCAGAAAAGCTCCAGTTAGACTACTTATGTCTGAATGCAACTGCAAATATACCACATATAGCATAACGTTTGAAATAATGTATGTGTATAGGCTTCAGTGGAGCTAATTAGACTCAAACCTATCAAAGATGATGATTGCTAAAGTTGATAAATTTACAAACTTTCTTACCTTCTGATTATTTACTACACAAAACATCATTCAAATTTTAATGTCTTCTTTCTTTCAACTGCAGCTCCTGCATAAGTTGGACTGCCTACATGAACAATTTCACTATTTGTCTTTCTAACAAGCTCAAGAATGTAATTGTGCAATTTCTTTACACAAAAGAATGTATATAGTATAAAATTTATTGTGATAATATTTAGTTTGATGATATATTCTTTCTTTGAATAATTATACTATACAAATAAACTACCATGATATTATTTTTTTCAATGTTAGACTTATCCGTACAATGATGTTGAAGAAATGTTTGTGCTCAACAGGATCATGGACCATCTAGTACTTATTAGAAGAGTCTACAAGCACACAACAGTTCGTCAACATGTATGGTTGCTGATCAGGAGTAGTTTCGGTATATTCAAATTATTTACTTTTAATTTTTTATACAAGCTGTTGTTAGGATACTATTGTTCCTCTATTGGACAAAAATATCAAAGCACATTCATTGAATGACGCGTGTGTTCTCCAGATCTTTTCTTCTTTTTCTAACTTTTTAGATCTCACCTAGTACACATTTCACACAACATTAGAAACCTTTTTATACGATTCATATAATAAAGTGGGCCCTCTTTTAATTTTACGTGGCTGTTGTAGCTTTTTGTCTCTCTCCTTACCATTTTTTATAGTAATAATATTACCTTTTCAGTTTAAAATTATTATTTTATTATTAGCTTCATATTTAAAAAATTATAACTGACTAAATTTTCTAATAAATAAGGAATAATATCTTGGGCAACAAGTATTAAGAAGGAATAATATCATGGGCCAAAAATGTCACGATTCAAAATTTTGAGGGTTGTGATGACACCTACCCCAAATCAACCATGGTAGGTAAGCCTAACTTGAAAAAAGAAAGAAACTTAAAATAAGAAAAATAGCAAAATAACATAACGAATATTCAATAATAACTCAAATCAGCAATAATAAAAAAAACCAAATAGTAGACTCCAAAAATATCCCAAACTCAGTTGTTATGAATACAAGAGCAACTCTAAGTACATAATGTCCTAACCAAATACTACAACACTGTTTGAGAAAATAAAAAAAACAGATATAAGAGGTAGAGGAAGCTAGGACAGTCTCCAAACACAGGAGCTCACCAAATCTTCAAAGATACCCAAAAGCACGAATTCTAGCCACATGTTTCACTTGTACCTGGATTTGCATCGAAAGGATGCAGAAAAGTAGGGGTGAGTACAGTCTAATTATACTCAGTAGGCATCATAGGATGATCGAGCTTAAGCAGTTACTATATCGAATAAAGAATATTAAAATAATTCTACACGCAGAAAATTTCAGCCGTTCAATACCAATAATAACACAAAATACCTCAAACAAAATAACAATTCAAATGATAATGCAATGCAATAATATGAGATGAAATGCAATGGCAAATGCCTGCCGGTATACACCTTTAGAGCATATGTTGCCCTTGGATAGGCCCCATGGGAGACTCGCGAGGTCCATTTACAAAATAAGTCAAATCTTTTCCACGGTCTTGTTAGCCGGATCTTTGCCCATGACAATATATATAAATGCCAATAGTAAATAAGCCAGATCTTTGTCCATGGTCTTATTGTCGGATCTTTGACCATATATATATATATATATATATATATATATATATTATCACGACCTAATTTCTCAGGTCATGATGGCACCTAAAACCCCCCAGTAGGCAAACCAATTCTCGTAGCCCAAAATGATTAGTAATGGACTACTACCTAATCAATATGCACAAATAGCAGAAATAAGCGATAAGCAGAATATAAAGGTAAAGACAATGCGGAGGCAAATAACTGAGATATATAAATAAATAAGGGAACTACACCAACTTAAGACTTGTTATCGATAGTACATGAGCTGCTAATAGAATACAAGTGCTAGAAGTAACAAGATAGAATATACAACTGTCTCCGAATATACAAAGAGTAACAGTGCCAAAAGATGAGATATGGTCAAGCCCCGATCGTCAGGTACTCACCCTAGTCTCGAATATCCAAAAGCTGCATGAGTCTTCACGCGATTAATGACAAAAGCTCACACTAATATCTGCACCAAAAATATGCAGAAGTGTAGTATGAGCACCAATTACTAAGTAACGGGTACCCAATAGGCATCATAGGCCGACTGAGCGTATATAAGATATAAAAATAGTAATAAGAAGATAGTAAAGAAGCAGTCATAGAAATAATAGAGAAAGCACATGGAAACTAGCATGGATAGAAGCTAACAAGAATTACAAAAAAGCTATGCTAGCCAAAAAAGTTATATATAACCTAGAACACAGGTGAAGGAAAGAGGAACACACCTGGAGTCCTTGGATGTAATACCCCAGGATATGAACCAGCTACTGGATTGTACTCCGTAGAAAAATTCAGAAAACATTCAAGTTTACAGGAACCACGGTTAGGATCACAGACCGTAGTTTGGAACCACGGTCCTTCGTCTCAACCATAAATCCCAATTCCAGTAGACCCTAAGTTCATGTACCAGTAACCACGAGTCGAATCACGGGGAATAGTACAGGACCACGGGCCATCATTTGACTCGTGGATCCAAAGATCAGAGAAGTACCAATTTCCTCCCTCAGAACCACGGACAGGATCCCAGACTATACTTTAGAACCACAGTCCATTCTGTCACTCATGGTTTTCTCTTAATCAGAGGACCCTCAGTTCAGGGCCCAGCAACCATGAGTAACATGATGAACTGTCATTCAGAACCATGGTCCGTCTTGTGAACTCGTGGAATCCTCAAACCAGAAGGCCCTCAGCTAAAGTCCCAGGAACCACGAGCCATGCGATGAACCGTTATTCAGAAGCACGGTCCATCCTATGGAGTCGTGGTTTCCTCAGATCAGAGAACCCCTAAGTTTCCTCGATAGGACCATGACTCAGTTAATGGTACATTGCCCAGGACTACGGTCTATCAACCAAGTCATGATCCCTGAGTCACAATTTTCAGCAGAGTTCTTTTAAATTTCCCAGGGGTATTACAGACTTTTCCTTCCTCTTTTAAGGCCTAAACTAGAATGTTTTGATTATTTTAAGCCTAATTAATTATTCAAAAGCTACCTAAATCATCTATTTTCCAAAACTCATCAGACTTAATAATAAAAGAAACAAAAGAGGCGACAATTTTCTCTCAAGAACAAGCAGGAGGTCGTCTTCAAGCTCAACCCTAAACCCAAGGATTTCCTCCATAGTTTCTTCTCCAGGTATGTCGAATTTCACTAATGGGTTCCTTTCACCCATTAGGTCCCTAAAATTCAATCAGTTCTTCAGTTCTCCATGAAATATTCAGACCTAGGATTCCTAAATCTTAGGGATTCCTTTCAATTCATATGCAATTGTTTAAATGATATTTATTTCATGTTTCTTGTAGAATTAGCCTAGTCATATGTACAAGACTCATAAACCTACTTTGTCTTAAATTTAGTATACATAAATTATATTTGCTAGGCAGATAATTCTGATAATCATACTTAAGAATTTGAATGCCACAGTTTTAGTATATGTATGCTGCGTTCTCAGATGATTAATAGTACTTTAAGCTATCTAGCATTTTAGCTTGCATTTTTGTGCTTATGTATTCAGTTGGAAGTAGACTTAGCACCTAGCGGATAAAGGGATGAAGGCTCACCCGCTAGTTTAGGCTGAGACGTTTAGTAGCAGTCCCTGAGTCCTAGAACTATGGCGCCACCTTAGGTTCTAAATGGGTCACCCGTCAGATTAGGCTTGACACCCTTGTCCCTTGTGGACATCAGTTTAGTGGATCCATATCAGACTTGTTGTACCCTTGTCAAGGTATGAACACCCTTCCATCCAGGGTTATAGGTTGGCCCTATAGTAGAGGTAGAATTGAGCCAATGTGTGGAACAACATTCCAAGTATGACTTGCCAGCTTGGAGTATGTCGGTTAATAGTATCTCCCACAGTCAGACTCATGTTGCATTGACCATGTACTCAGTATTTATTTTGGTTATTCAGCTCAGAATATTATATGTTCATGTTAGTACTTGGTCACTGCATCCCTCTTATCATTCAGTTTATGCTTCAGTTTATATTTTCATGTTCAGTTTTTATGTTGTCCAGCTTAGCACATATCCCACATGCTCAGTACATCCGAAGTACTAATGCATACTTTTGTGCTACATCATTGTATGATGTAGGTCCAGGCGCTCAGCATTTAGACCACACTTAGATTGACTCCGAGTCCTTACTCAGTAACTTTAGTGTTGAGTCCTCATAGTTCAAGGACGATAGACATGCTTTATCTTTCAGTCTTTACCTTTCAATTCCAGATTATTAGAGTTAGCTGGGGGCATGTCCCAGCAACTCTCACCAGTTAGAGGATTTCAGACATAGACTAGTTTCAGCCATTGATTTGTTAGTGTTGTTTTCAGATACATTATATTCTCTTATATATTTTATATTCAGATATTTTAGGGCTCTTTCCCACTTCAGATATTAAACTATTTTCATCTTCCGCACAGTGTATGTTTTTATCAGAATTTTTATAGATATGCCAGGCCATAGGTTAGCTTGGGGTCACTTCTGACACTAAGCACCATGTTGCATCTAGGGGGTAGCCTTGGGGTGTGACAAACTTGGTATTGGAGTATCAGGCTTAAGTGTCCTAGGGTGTATGAAAGCCTCATCAAGTAGAGTCTTCTTCATGGGTGTGAAGCGCGCCATACCTATGGGGGAGAAGCTATGAGATATTATTAGGAACAACTTCCCTTCATTCTTTTCTAGCTCATGCTATGGAGTATGAACTCTATTTAATCCCTTTCTAACTCATGCTTTTCACATTTCAAAAAATGCCTTCCAGAAGAGCTAACGCCAGGAATCAGCCAGCACCAGTAGCTCCCGCAGACCCATTGAATAAGCAAGTCACGCATGCCAAATTCAGGGCTGCATTCCAAGTTCTTGCTCAAGCCATGACTACTCAGGTCAATCAACAGGCTGTGGCACCAGCTCCACCTCAGACTAACACTGCTGCAGTTAGAGTCTGGGACGTTACTCGGATGAACCCTCTAGAATTTCATGGGTCCAAGTCAGAAGAGGATCCACAAGAATTTCTTGATGATATTTAGAAGGTGACGAATATTATGGGTGTCACTCGGGTTAAGAGTGCAGATTTAGCTGCCTATCCATTGAAGGGAGGAAATCTCATTATGCTAATGCAGGTCGCGTGAATTAGAACCACTTCAAGATAACATTTTTGGATAGGTTTTTCCCACTTGAACTTAGGGAAGCTAAGGTCTAGGAGTTCATCAATTTGAAGCAGAATGACATGAGTGTGAAGGAATATGCTCTCAAGTTCACACGGTTATCCAAGTATGCTTCGGTGATAGTAGCTGACTCCAGAGCTCGCATGAGTAAGTTCATATCTGGCATGTCCGATGATGTGGTCAAGGAGTGCAAGACTACCATGCCTATTAAGGAGATGGACATCTCCAGGTTGGTTACCTATGCTCAGCAGATTGAGGAAGATAAAATCAAAGAAAGGGGAGGATACAGTAAGAGAGCTAGGACAAGTGACTTTAGCTACTCTCAGAAGAGGTTAGAGGGTGGTATACACTCTCAGTTCTGCCAAAAGTCTTCAGCTCCAGCTCCATCTTCTGCTAGTTCCCCAATGCCTAAATTCAGACAGAATCGATGGGATAGAGCGCCAGGCTCTAAGTCCCAAGGTACAGTTACTAGCAGGCGCACCCATCTAGTGTGTAAGAAGTGTGGTAGGAACCACCAGGGTGAGTGTATGTCAGAAAGTGGTAACTACTTCGGGTGTGGTAAACAAGGCAATATGATGAAGGAGTGCCTTGCAAATTCTCAAAAGAGTAGGGATACTCGTTCATAGAATCAGGCCAGTTCTACAGTAGCTTCAGCAGATCGCCTTACTCAGTAGGGTGCCTCATCTGGTACAGGTGGTGGTCAGTGTCAAAACAGGTTGTATGCTCTTCAGACTTGACAATAAAAGGAAGATTCTCCTTATGTGGTCACGGGTACGTTACAAGTCTTCCATTTAGATGTTTATGCATTATTAGACCCAGGGGCTACACTTTCCTTTGTAACTCCTTATACAACAGTAAATTTTGGTGTCAGTCCTGAAACCCTTCTCAGCCTCTACTCCAGTTGGTGACCCAGTTATAGCCAGATGGGTATACAAAATTACCCTGTCAGAGTTTCCCAGAAAGTCACCTCAACCGGTCTAGTAGAGTTAGAAATGACTGACTTCGATGTTATTCTAGGCATGGATTGGTTACATTCCTGTTATGCCTCAGTTGATTGCAGAACTAGGATCATTCAGTTTTAGTTTCCAAATGAGCTAGTCATAGAATGGAAGGGTAGTACCTCGGTGCCTGTAGGTCGATTCATCTCTTATCTTAAGGTCAAAAAAATAATTTCCAAGGGGAATATCTACCATCTTGTTCGGGTTAAGGATTCCAACTCCGAAACCCCAACTCTTGAGTCAGTGCCAGTGGTGAGTGAGTTCCCAGAAGTGTTTCCAAAAGATCTTCTCGGAGTTCATCCCGAAAAGGAAATTGACTTCGGAATAGATCTCCTTCAAGATACCCAACCTATTTCGATTCCTTCTTACAAAATGCTCCAGCTGAGCTTAAGGAATTCAAAGAACACGTGAAAGACCTTCTAGATAAGGTCTTCATCAGACCCATTATCTCTCCATGGGGTGCTCTAATTCTCTTCGTGCGCAAGAAAGATGGTTCTCTCAGGATGTTCATCGACTACCATCAGGTGAACAAAGTCACAATCAAGAATAAATATCCCATCCCTAGGATTGATGACTTGTTTGACCAACTTCAGGGTGCTTGTTGTTTTTATAAGATAGACCTCAAATCTGTCTATCATCAGCTCAGAGTCAGAGATAGTGACATCCCGAAGATAGCCTTCAGGACTCGGTATGGTCACTATGAATTTGTAGTTATGTCTTTTGGACTAACCAATGCTCCTGCAACTTTCATGGACTTAATAAACAGGGTGTTCAAATAGTATTTGGACTTGTTCGTCATTGTCTTTATTGATGATCATATTATCAACATAAGGAGGAGCATGTGACTCATCTGAGGATTGTTCTGTAAACTCTCAAGGATCGCCAACTATTTGCTAAGTTCAACAAGTGGGAATTTTGGTTGCAATCTATCGCTTTCCTTGGTCATGTGGTGTCCAGCGAAGGAATTTGAGTGGATTCTTAGAAGATAAAGGAAGTAAAGCACTGGCCCAGACCCATCTCTCCAACTGATATCAGAATTTTCTTGGGTTTGGCTGGTTACTACAGGAGGTTTGTTGAAGAATTTTCATCCATAACTTCTCCATTGACCAAATTAACTCAGAAAAAGGTCAAGTTTCAGTGATCTGATGAGTGTGAGTAAAGCTTATTAGATTTGAAGACCAGGTTGACTTCAACTCCTATTTTGACTCTACCAGAGGGTTCATACGGCTATGTGGTTTATTGCGATACATCCAGGGTCGGCCTGGGTTGTGTTTTGATGCAGCAGGGTAAGGTTATAACTTATGCTTCTAGACAGCTTAAGGTCCATGAGAAGAACTATCCAACTCATGAACTCGAGTTTGCAACTATTGTGTTTGCCCTAAAGATTTAGAGACACTACTTGTATGGTGTTCATGTTGATGTATTCACAGATCATAAGAGCCTCTAGTATATGTTCACCCAGAAAGAGTTGAATCTTCTTCAGAGAAGATGGCTTGAGTTCCTCAAAGACTATGATATGAATATGCTCTACCATTCGAGTAAGGCCAATGTAGTGGCTGATGCCCTCAGTAGGCTGTCCATGGGTAGTGTGTCACATGTTGAGGAAGAGAAGAAAGCATTATCCAGAGTAGTTCATAGGCTTGCTCGTTTAGGAGTTTGCCTTATGGATACGACATATAGTGGTATGATAGTCCAGAATGGGTCAGAATCTTCTTTGTTAGCAGAGGTTAAAGAGAAACAGGATAGTGATCCCATATTACTTTAGTTGAAAGGTGCAGTTCATCAGCAGAGGGTGGAGGTTTTCTCCCAAGGGTGAGATGGTGTGCTCCGCTACCAGGGCCATTCATATGTACCTAACGTGGGTGAGTTGAGGCAGCAGATCCTTACAAAAGCCCATAATTCCAGATATTCTATTCATCCGGGTTCCTCTAAGATGTACCATGATCTACGATAAGTCTATTGGTGGAACGACATGAAGAGGGACATCACAGATTTTGTGGCTAAGTGTCCCAACTATTAACAGGTTAAAGTAGAACATCAGAAACCAGGAGGTGTGCCTCAGGAGATTAGCATTCCTACTGGGAAGTGGGAAGTGATCAACATGGATTTCATTATGGGTTTACCTCGTACTCGTAGACAACATGACTCTATTTGGATGATAGTGGACAAAGTCACTAAGTCAACTAACTTCTTGGCTATCAAGACTATAGATTTAGTGGAGGACTATGTCAGACTCTACATCAACGAGATATTCAGGTTATATGGGGTTTCCTTGTCTATCATCTCAGATAAGGGTCCTCAGTTTACATCTCATTTTTGGAGATCATTTCAGAAAGGTCTTGGTACTCATGTGAATCTCAGTATAACATTTCATCCGCAGACGGATGGTCAAGCAGAGCGTACCATTCAGACCTTAGAGGACATGTTGAGAGCTTGCATGATCGATTTTAGGGGTAGTTGGGATGATCACTTACTTCTCATATAGTTTGCCTATAATAACAGTATCTATTTCAGTATTCAGATGGCCCTATATGAGGCACTTTATGAGCGTAGATGCAGGTCACCAGTTGGTTGGTTCGAAGTAGGTGAAGCAGCCTTGATTGGGCCAGATTCGGTTCATGAGGCTATGGAGAAAGTTCAGCTCATCAGAGATAGACTAAAGGCAGCTCAGAGTCGCCCGAAGTCCTATGCAGATGTGAGGAGAAGGGGCTTAGAGTTCGAAATCGATGATTAGGTCTTCCTAAAAGTATCACCCATTAAGGGGGTGATGAGGTTTGGAAAGAAAGGGAAGCTCAGCCTCAAATATGTAGGTCCTTACAAAATCCTTAAAAGGGTTGGTAGTGTGGCTTATGAGTTAGAGTTGCCAGCAAAATTAGCAGCGGTTTATCCCGTCTTTCACATTTACTTATTGAAGAAGTGTGTGAGTGATCCGGCAATGATAGTACCTTTAGAGAGTGTGGCTGTGAAGGATAGCCTCACCTATGAGGAGGTTCCAGTTGAGATTCTTGACCGTCAGGTTCGTAGGTTGAGAAATAAGCAATTCACTTCAGTAAAAGTTTTATGGAGGAATCAGTACGTAGAGAGAGTTACTTAGGAAGCAAAAGCTGCCATGATGGCCAACTACCCTCACCTCTTTCCCTCCAATTTAGTTTCAGCTTGACGTAATAGTTCCTCTCCAACCTGTCAGTTTACTCTTGTGTAATTCAGTCTCAGTATCTTGTTTCCCTCATTTATCCTTGCATTTCAACATGTTTTATGTCCATAGAACTCAGCTCAGTTAGATATCAGCTTCGAGTTCTCAGTTGGAAGGGATCACAACTCTTTTCCTCCAAACTCAGCTTGTCTAGTCTTCATTCGAGGACGAATGATCCCAACGAGGAGAATTGTAACACCCCAAGATATGAACCAGCTACTGGACTGTACTCAACATAAAAATTCAGAAAAAATTCAAGTTTCCAGGATCCACGGTTAGGATCACAGACCGTAGTTTGGAACAACAGTCCATCGTCTCAACCATAAATCCTAATTCCAGTAGACCCCAAGTTTATGTCTCAGTAACCACGAGTCGGATCACAAGCCAAAGTCCAGGACCACGGGCCATCATTTGACTCATGGATCCAAAGATCAGAGAAGTACCAATTTCGTCCCTCAGAACCACGGACGGGATCACGGACCGAAGTTTAGAACCACAGTCCATCCTGTCACTCATGGTTTTCCCTTAATTAAAGGACCCTCAGTTTAGGACCCAGCAACCATGAGTTACACGATGAACCATCATTCAGAACCACAGTTTGTCTTGTGAACTCGTGGAATCCTCACACCAGAAGGCCCTCAGTTAAAGTCCCAGGAACCATGAGCCACACGATGAACCATCGTTCAGAAGCACGGTCCGTTCTATAGAGTCATGGTTTCCTCAAATCAGAGAACTCCCAAGACTCCTTGACAGGACCATGACTCAGTTGACGGTCCATCAGCCAGGACTATGGTCCATCAACCAAGCCATGATCCCTGAGTCATAATTTTCAGCAGAGTTCTTTTAAATTTCCCAGGGGTATTTTGGACTTTTCCTTCTTCTTTTAAGGTCTAAGCTACGACGTTTTGGTTATTCTAAGCCTAATTAATTAGTCAAAAGCTACCTAAATCATCTATTCTCCAAAAATCATCAGACTTAGAAAGAAATGAAACAAAAGCGGTGACAGTTTTCTCTCAAGAACAAGTAGTAGGTCTTCTTAAAGCTTAGCCCTAAACCCAAGGATTTCCTCCATAGTTTCTTCTGCAGGTATGTGGGATTTCACTAGTGGGTTCCTTTCACCCATGAGGTCCCTAGAATTGAGTCAGTTCTTCAGTTCTCCATGAAATATTCAGACCTAAGGTTCCTAAATCTTAGGGATTCCTTTAAATTCAGATGCTATTGTTTAAATGATATTTATTTCATGTTTCTTGGAGAATTAGCATAGTCATATGTACAGGACTCAGTAACCCTAGCTTTTCTTAAATTCAGTATGCATAAATTATACTTGCTAGGCAGATAATTCAGACAATCATACTTTAGAATTAGAATGCCACAGTTTCAGTATATGTATGTTGCGTTCTCAGATGATTAACAGTATTTTGAGCTATCCAACATTTCAGCTTGCATTTTAGTGCTTATATATTCAGTTGGGAGTAGTCATTAGCACTGAGCGGAGGAAGGGATGAAGGCTCACCCGCCATTTTAGGCTGAGACCTTTAGTAGCAATCCATGAGTTCCAGAACTACAGCGTCACCATAGGTTCTAAAGAAGTCACCCATCAGATTAGGCTTGACACCCTTGTCCCTTGTGGACATCAGTTTAGTTGATCCACATCAGACTTGTTGTACCCTTGGCAAGGTATGAACACCCTTCCATACAGGGTTACAGGTTGGCCCCATAGTTAGCTCAGCTTGGGGTATGTCGGTTAATAGTATCTCCCATAGTCAAACTCATGTTGCATTTACCATGTACTCAATATTTATTCCAGTTATTCAGCTCAGAATATTATATGTTCATGTTAGTACTTGTTCACTGCACCCAACTTATCATTCAGTTTATACTTCAGTCTATATTTCCATGTTCAGTTTTTATGTTGTCCAACTTAGCACATATCCCGCATGCTCAGTACATTCGAAGTACTAAAGCATACTTTTGTGCTATATCATTGTATGATGTAAGTCCAGGCGCTCAACATCCAGACCGCGCTTAGATCGACTCCCAGTCCTTACTAAGCAGCTTCAGTGGTGAGTCCTCATAGTTCGAGGACGATAGACATGCTTTATAATTGAGCCTTTACCTTTAAGTTTCAGATTATTAGAGTTAGCTGGGGGAATGTCCCAGTAACTCCCATCAGTTAGAGGCTTTCAGACATAGACTAGTTTCAACCATTGAGTTGTTAGTGTTGTTTTCAGATACATTATATTCTCTTATATATATTTTATATTCAGATATTTTGGGGCTCTTTCCCACTTTAGATATTAAACTATTTTTATCTTTTGCACAATGTATGTTTTTATCAGAATTTGTATAGATATGCCAGACCATGGGTTAGCTTGAGGTCACTTGTGACACTAAGCATCGTGTTGCGTGTAGGGGGTAGCCTCAGGGCGTGACATTGCAACAACAACATATATAAGAAGAAAGTTTAAGGAGAAAGGTGGTATACCTATAACCTCAAGTTAACAAGCGAAAGAAGGGAGTCAATTAACATACTCAAGCTAAAAGCAATATACTTAACAAAATCATACTACAAACCCAACTCAATATAAGCATAGACAGAAACCAATCTTACAAGTGCAACCCTAGGATGGAATAACTAAGCCACAAAGAACCGAGATCCACTAATCAAAACCATGATAAAGAATAAAATTTGATAACCCACAACCGCTCAAAAGGCTACATAAATAGTGCCTCAAGAATATAGGCCCTACTAGCTTCTCAATAATCACAGTCCAAATAACCAGGGCCTCAACAGGCTAGAAACTACTAATCCATCAATATCCAAAGGCCATAACAAGCTCTACAGTACAAAAGGAGTAATATATTCTATCTACAGTCCTAACAGTCACCCATAGAACCGAGGAACGCCAATCAAGTGAAAACAAACCCTCCATCCGTCCATACAATTAGAGTGTACACTGAGTACACCACAAACAAGGGTGGAATTTGAATGAAATATACATGATGATGATGATGGAACCAGTGTGATAGTAACCCGTATGTTACCGCCTCCTGTACCTAGAAAGCCCAATAGAGGTAGGATCCATGGAAGGATGTGGCCCATATACCTCAACTCCACTATATACCCCTCATTCGGCACCCTTGGCTCACAACTCTGGGTCCAGGAACAACAGGGTCCATGGAGGTCTACTTGTAGACCACATACTACAAAAGCAAATCTCAATATATAGCTCAAAAATTAGAACCTCGTAGTATATGCCAGACTCAAACTGGGTCTAAATTTGTAGTAGTAACCTCAAAAACCCTCATAGAGGATGCCCTGAGTGCATCTAAGTCAACCAGTAATCAAGTTTCAAAATCCCCTAAACAAGGTGCTCGGCACATGTCCGGGTCTACCATAGAAAATCATATCTAGCGCTATGGCCCAGTCGAGCGTAGTATCAGTATGAAAAACCAGTGGCGAAATCATCAAAATATCCTCCTTACTCCAAGAGGTTTCATAAAAGTCAGTACCAAAACCTTTCATACTTATTTTTACCGAAAATGAGCCTTCAGGGCCATGCAAAATTTAGAAAACCATTTATAGTGGCCTGAAGCCAAATCAGTAGTAAAACATGCAGAAAATCCTTTGCATGAATGATATGCTCACAAACAAAAGGTTATCCCAATGGCTCATAAACATTCCTATCGGCCCTGCATAGGCACAAGCAGTTCTACAGTACAGATAACCAGCCTAAACTAATAACATGATGTCTAGGACTCACAGACATTCCTAAATATCCAACCATCTATGGTCCAAAGGTGTATTCAAAGTCCACATTGGTCCACAAAGGTAATATCCAGTACTAAAACAAGTACTACAAATAACATATGAATAAATCAGACAGAAAAGACGAACAAGGTCTGGGTACCAACCTATAACAACCCACCCAAGGATACCAATTAATGCAGTTATAGCCTATATATGCAGATTCTAGGTAGGAAAGACCGTAACCTACCTGTCGTCCGATGACTAGCTGCAAGAACAATGCTGTCCAAGCTCGAACTGCTCCGAGAAGCTCCAATTCACGAAAACACTATCAACACAACCTTCTAAGCATCAAAACAAAGTCGACGATACCCATAATGCTAGAAACATAGCCCGATCAAAATCCAAGTCACAAGCGGGCCCGCAGGCCTCGCAACCTGAAGCTAGAAATGGAAAACACCACTGTGTTCCCTACATTCCCTAGAGGACATGCTCCAAAATTAAGAAGAAACGGACCATTACAAGGCTCAAAATTGCCTGCAAACTCAGAAGATTAATGGGGGAATTTAAAGAAAAAATACCGGAATTAAAGGGAGAATTCACTTACCAAAAGGGGACGAAGCAAGTCTATGGAACGAATTCCACAAAATCACGATAATGCAGTCCCAAATAAGCAAATAAAACCAAGAAGAAAATACAAGCTCAAGAAGTTCATCAATGGAGGTTTTAGCCATGGGAAGGAAGAAATTCAAGGAGAACACTTACCAAACGAACAGGGATACAACGAAATCCTCAATTTGATGATGTCCCATGACTGGAAATTGACTTGGAGAAAGTTTTAGAAGGGGGAAATCAGTTTGGAGTGAGAGAAAATGAGAGAAGATGTCTGAAAAATCGAGGAAAAAGGTTGTATAAGTTACAGGTCGCTGACCAGCGCAATCGCACAGTCCTAGCGTGATCACGCTGAAGGGAGGATCACAGACCAGCGCA
This sequence comes from Jaltomata sinuosa, assembly GCA_003996215.1. Lineage (NCBI taxonomy): Eukaryota > Viridiplantae > Streptophyta > Magnoliopsida > Solanales > Solanaceae > Jaltomata > Jaltomata sinuosa. Next base: position 26,239 of record QJPP01003381.1, on the reverse strand, counting down.
ATCACGTTGTCCTAGCGCGATCGCGCTGAAGGGAAAATCATAGGATAGTGCGATTGCGCTGCCCGGGCATCATTGGCACTGAACACTTCTGCTACAGAAAAACAAGCAAAGTGAAAAACTTCCATGGGAGGTTCTGGGCACAATTTAAACCCGATACACACAAACCAAACATGCTACTAGAGTGGAAACGATGTTTCGGACGCAACAGAATCAACAAAATTTCCATATGAGGTCGTCTAAAAGGAATATTGACCCAAGTCAATACTTATTAAAACCAACCAAACACCTAAAATGAGCCCAGCTAAGCCAAAACTCGACATTCCGGAGCTAACAACGCTGATGGAATTTTCATCCGAGACCGTCTTCTCCAAATGAGAGATAACTCCAAGCTGAAAAGCTCCCGGATCCCGACCGAAGATCCACCCAGACCAAAGTCCACGCTCTGGAGCTAACGGAATTGTCAGAATTCAATTCCAAGCATGATTACAAAGAATGTTGATTGAAGTCAACGATTTCTAAAGTTAAAGCTCTAAAATGGGGAAAAAGCCATAAAGACCAACCAATGGCTCGGGCACCAGACTACCAGTCTCAGCAAGCCATAATGACTTGGGGATGCTACATGCAAGCTCTAAAAGTACAAAGAAGATAAAAATGCGTAAATAATTGGAAGGGTCATTACATCATCCACTACTAAAAAGGACTTTCATCCCCAAAAGTCAAGAAAGAAGGGAAGAGCAAGGGCTTAAAAAATACGGATACAAAGCCCACACTACTCTCTCAGACAACTCGGGTAGACTCCTCAATCAGATGGCACCTAACAGAATGAGAACAAAGAAAGCGACCAAGCCTTAACATTACTCTAGCAAAGCTAGATTCAAACCTTAAACTCCCAAAAATTCAATGATCATCCAACCAAACTGACCCTCAAGAATCTCAACCAGAAGCACCGACACAACACTGAAACCAGAGAACCAAGGTAATTGACACACAGAACCCGAATCCTCGATACCATAACCAAGTTCACCATAAAGTCACCAACCAAAACTCTAACTCATGAACCCGCTGATCCGCAAAAACCCTTTATTCTGATCCTAATCCTCATGTATCATAATCATTAAGCTTCAAATAAGCAGAACACTCAAGCCACCCTTGAAACATCAACTGACCCACCAGAGATCCATAGTTCCTGCTATATTCAACCTCAAAAAAGGTCACCTTTATGCTCGAATTTCATTCAAACCAAGCCATAATTTGCTAGTCCGAGATATCCAAAATACCAACCCATATCATATCTTTGAAAACTGGAGTAACCTGTCCCGACTGACCATCAACCAACAAACGGATGCTTTTGCTAAGATCAATCACAACACTTGAACCCATCTGAACCAACCATCGGAGCTCAACTGAAACTCGCACACCAGGGTTTGAAAAGGCATGTATTAACACCCCGTGTCAAAGGAGAATCTACCAACTGTCGAATCGAACCAACCTCGTTGAACCGTGCTAAGTCTGAACCAATTGAAAGTGAATGAACCAGGGAAACCTGCCCAAGAAGACCCAAACCAAAACCCAAACTTTGCAAGAAGTGTGGTAAGTCTACCATGAAGTCCATAGCCGTCAACTAAGCTCCAAGCTCTAGAAATACTATTGCTGCTCCAAACACTCGAATGTTATTCGGAGTTTAAGATCACCCTACCAGTCTCACCTCAAGAAGAAGCCCACCGTGCAACGAATATCAAATCAAAACACACAACATACAAAGGAAAGTTGCCTGAGGTCCAAGGTTGCCGCTTAGCTATTGACAATGTCTTAATCTTCCAACTCACTCTCTAGCGCAAACATCCGATCTGTTGTACGCGTATACAAACTAACAACCCCAAAAGCATTCAACATACCATAGCTCCTGAGCCACACTGGCAGCGCCTAAACAACACTGGAATTGCATACAATAGATGACCTCTCAGAGAATCAACCCATTCAAACCTCTAACTCCCAAAATCATTAAGGCGACCATCGATCTCGAAGTGCCATTAGAACCTAAAGTAGCCCGACCGACTTCAATCCACACAATCTAATGACATATACTACACCACCGTTGATTCTGTCCAACCACAATAGAATGAACCTCATATTGACAAGAACACCACTGAGATCTGGAATATCCAGCCTAATCCAATGGTTAGCCAAGGACTGGATATCCAAGGCCAACCACCAAAACTAAAATAGGAATCTAAGCTGTCTGAAACCACTGCCTTCCGACCTAAGAAGCTACAACCAACGAGAACTATCCACAAACCACCCGAAGTAGTTGCTAGCCCACGATTTTAAAACCCCATTCCAATTTCTAATCAATTCCTCTGCCGAACCTCTGAGTAGACCCATAGGCTGCCGATGAACACTTAGGAACTAGAGCCTACTAGGTTCTGAAAACACAAGTTGTCCAATCCATAGATGCTACTAAAACTTGAGGTCTCCCAAAAATATAACAAGGAGAGTACAGTCGATGCAACAAGCTCCCAAAGGTAGTACTGGAAGTAACCACTACCTAGAACCCTTTGTTAGAGGAAAAATTTAACCTCGAACCTATTGAAGGGAATGCCACTGCAATTTGTACTCGGTCGATGTAAGTCACATACACACAAGCCAAAGTAAACCCTTAGTTATCACCTCAATCAACTACTGGAACCCATATACATAAGCAAGGAGCCATCTCTCTCCTTTTGTGACTAAATAGAACCCTTTCCAAAAGACACTGAACCTGACAGGCTCTTTCTCAAATAAAACCTGGAGCTATTCCCTTAGCTCCCACATCTATGTCATCTATACTTAATAAAGAAGGATATGAATAGGCCGAACGCCTAACCCAACCAAAATACTATGATCACATCTCAACCACGATGCTATTATCAACACTTAGCCATAATGCCACATCAAAAGCTCCACTAGAAGGCAACAATCAAAACTCATCCCAATAGTAACTGGGGAAAATAATGAAAACAACCTAACTAAACTAGAAACTGAAGAAAACCATGGAAAAAACCCACACACCTGCAAATCCCCTAAACTGAACAATTAGGGAGGGTCGATTTATAATTTCCTGAGAAAGGAAAAACCATCCCATGCCCACTGGCATAAAAAACACCACTTTACTTAAGACAGAACATCAATCTCCGACACCTAACCACCGGTATCACACCAAACAAAAAGAAGGACTTACAACAAACACTAGATAATGGCCAAGGCAACAGCCATCTAGGACCGCTAGAAAAGAAAGGCTCAACCCAAGTCTAGAACCACAACCAAACTGGAAACGAGGCTAACAAGACCTACCCACGAGTCACAACTCCGGATAGCCACCCCTTAAGGAAACTCACCCCATTAACTACTAAAAAGAATCGATCTACCAAAAAAACACACGAATAGTACTATAATCTCAAATAGTCAAACAAGTAAATAAGGAAAATAGAAAGGTATAAAAGAAAATACATGAAAAGGGGAGAATTGAAACACGAACAATGCTATCACTAACCAAGGTAAACAAATCCATACCTGGAGCAACAACATCGGGAACCTCTACCTCTAGCTTTCCAAGAGGGGCATCAAACTGACAGGGTCTAATTCTGGGCTGAGTAGTCGATGCTGAAGGCTCAACCATCTCGCACTGGGGACAATCTCTAAAATAGTGACCAACCACTCCACAACCATAACAACCCAAGGAAGCCCAACTCTGACGCACGATGCCTGTAAACTCTGGATGGATACCCAAACCACATGGCTGAAAGCCAACTCTAACCATATGGGGACCACCCCTATAATATTATGCACTACCTCTCGCTGCTTGGTGACCACCCCTACTACCCTGCACTATACCTCTAGCCGATGGCACTAGTGCCTTGGGAGATAACACCTGCTGACTGGAATGTGGAATCATGGGGCAATCCCTAACAAAGTGTCCACTCTTACCGCACTAAAAACAAATTCCACTGAATGAAGTCGGTCAAGAAGCCCTCCCTGAGCCTGACTGACCACCACGACCTATACGCCCAGAATGCAAACCACGAGAACCCTGACCTGTATTATGTCTAATATGCTCAACATGCTCTGTACAACCACCCAGTGGAACCTATGGAGCAACAAAAACTGCTTTGCTAGCTAACAAGCAATGGAACTGATCCTTAGCAGGGAATCCCCTACCTCATCTCTGAGAACCTGAGAAACTGTCCTGACAACGGCTCCTCTTGGAACTACCTCCATATGCCTTATGGTATAAACCCTAAAAAATGCATGCATGATCAACCACCTGAAGAAAGGTAGTCCCAGCTTTGACTAAGTGCTCTATCACCAAATAGAGTGGTGAGATCAAACCTTCAACAAAGCTCTGGACTCTCTCAAACTCTGAAGGCACAGTCCTAGCAGAACGCCTAACAATCTCATGAAAACTCGCCTCATACTATAATACTGACTTACTACCCTGCTGAAGAACTGGAATCTCAAGTCTAACTGATGCACCACTCGATGAGCCAGATACTGAAACACCCACTAGAGGACTCGGAGACCTAGCCATGGGGCCCTGAATAACTAGAGTAACATGAAACCCTACCGGAGGCTGGGCTAGCCCCAAACCCCCTAACTAATGCAATCTGCTCTTACTATGAAGTCCTAGCACTGACGGAAGCACTGAAGCAATAGGCACAGAAGCCTCGACACCACCCGCAGTCGTACTCATCTTAAGCATTTGAGAAGGAATGAAACAATCGAAGTTTAGAAGTTAATAGAGCCAGGAACGCATGATAAGGAGCAAAGAACATGAAACTTTTCCTAAAAATGCTTGTAGCCTCCCGCAGATAGGATACAGACATCATCATACCGATCCATGAGACTCTACTTAGACACTTGCTTCTGTACCACAATAATGGTAAACCTAGGGTTCTGATACCAAGCTGTCATGACCCAATTTCTTTGGTCATAATGGCACCTACAACCCCTAGTAGGCGAACCAATTTCCATAGACCAGAACAGTTAGTAATGGGCTACTACATAATCAATACGCACAAATAACAGAAATAAGCGTAAGCAGAATATAAAGGTAAAGATAAGGTAGAAGCAAATAACCTGAATATATAAATACATAAGGGAACTATACCAACCCCAAGACTTCGTATCGATTACATGAGCTGCTAATAGAATACAAGTGCTAGAAGTAACAAGATAGAATATACAATTGTCTCCGAATATACAAAGAGTAACAGTGCCAAAAGATGAGATGTGGTCAAGCCCCGGTAGTCAGGCGCTAACCCTAGTCTCGAATATCCAAAGGCTGCACAAGTCTCCACGTGATCAACGGTGAAAGCTCACACTAATATCTGCACAGAAAATATGCAGAAGTGTAGTATGAGCACCAATTGCTAAGCAACGGGTACCCAGTAGGAATCATCGGCCGACTGAGTGCATATAAGATATAATAACAATAATAAGTATATAGCAAAGAAGCAGTCACAGAAACAATAGATAGAGCACATGGAAACTAGAATAGATAGAAGCTAATAAAAATTACAAACAAGATATGCTAGACACATAAGCTATATATAACACCGAACACAAGTGAAGAAAAGAGGAACGCACCTAGAGTCGTTGCAACAACAACATATATAAGGAGAAAGTTTAAGGAGAAGGGCAGTATATCAATAACCTCAAGTTAACAAAGGTAAGAAGGGAACCAATTAACATACTCAATCTAGAAGTAATATATTTAAGAAAATCATACCTCAAACCCAACTCAATATAAGCATAGACAAAACTCAATCTCACAAGTGCAATCCTAGGATGGAATAAATAAGCCACAAATAACCAAGATCCACTAATCAAAACCACGATAAAGAATAGAATTTCATAACCCACAACCTCAGAAGGCTACATAAACAGTGCCTAAAAAATATAGGCCCCACTAGCCCCTCAATAATCACAGTCCAAATAACCAGGGCCTCAATAGGCTAAAAACTACTAATCCATCAATATCCAAAGGACATAACAAGCTGTACAGTACGAAAGGAATAATATAATCTACCTACACTCCCAACGACCGCTCATACAATCAAGGAACACAATCAAGTGAAAAGAAACCCTCCTGCCGCCCATACAACAGAAGCATACACTAAGCATACAATAAATAAGGGCAAAATCTGAATGAAATATGCATGATGATAATGATGGAACCAGTGTGATAGTAACCCATATGTTACCCCCTACGGTACCTAGAAGGCCCAATAAAGGCAGGATCCATGGAAGGACGCGGCCCGTATATCTCAACTCCACCGTATACTCTTCCTCCGACACCCTCGGCTTGCAGCTCTAGGTCCAGGAATGATAGGATCCATGGAGGTCTACTCATAGACCACATACTAAAAACGTGAATCTCAATATATAACTCAAAAATCAAAACCTCATAGTACGTGCCTAGACTCAAATCGGGTCTAAATAACCAGTAGTAACCTCAAAAAGCCTCATAAAGAGTGCCTGGAGTGAATCTGGGTCTAAACCAGTAATCAAGTCTCAGAATCCCCTCAATAGGGTGCCCGACATGTGTCCGGGTCTAAATCTATAGAAAATCATGTCTAGCGCTATGGCCTAGCCGAGCCTAGTATCAATATGAAAAACCAGTGGTGAAATCATCAAAATATCCTCCTTACTCCAAGAGGTTTCATAAAATCAGTACCAAAACCTTTCACACTCATTTTTACCAAAAATGGGCCCTCGGGGTCATGTAAAGTTTAGAAGACTGTTTATAGTGGCACGAACCCAAATCAGTAGTAAAACATGCAAAAAATCCTTTGCATGAATGATATGCTAGCAAACAAAAGGTTAGCCCAATGACTCACAAACATTCCTATTAGCCCTGCATAGGCAGAAGCAGTTCTAAAACACAGATAACCAACCTAAAAATAACATGATGTCTAGAAATAACATGATGTCCAGAGGCATATTCGAAGTCCACACAGGGCCATAAGGGTAATATAAAAGTACTAAAACGATTACTACAAACAATGTTTGAATAAATTGGATAGAAGAGACAGACAAGGTCTGGGGTACCAACCTATAACGACCTACCCGAGGATACCAATTAATACAGTTATAGCATATATACACAGAGTCTAGGCAGGGAAGACCGTAACCTACCTGTCATCTGACGACTAGTTGCAGGAACGATATCGTCCAAGCTCGAACTACTCTGAGAAGCTCTAATTTGCAATAACACTATCAACAAAACCTTCTATGCATCAAAACAAAGCTAATGATACCCATAATGATAGAAACATAGCCGAGTCAAAATTTGGGTCACAAGCGTGCCCGCGATCCTGGCAACTCGAAGCTAGAAATGAAAAATACCACTGTGTTCCCCACATTTCCCGGAGGGAATGCTCCAAAATTGAGCAGAAATGGGCCATTACAAGGGATTCAAATAACCCACAAACTAGGAGGATTAAAGGGTGAATTTAAAGAAGAAATACCGAAACTAAAGGGAGAATTCACTTACCACAAAGAGATGATGCAAGTCTAGGGAATGAATTCCATGAAATCACGATCATGCAGTCCCAAACGAGCAACTAAAAACAAGAAGAAAACACAAGCTCAAGAAGTTCATCAATGGAGGTTTTAGCCATGGAAAGGAAGAAATTCAAGGAGAACACTTACCAAATGAAGAGGGAAACAACAATATCCTCAATTTGATGAAGTCCCACGGCTGGAAATTGACTTGGAGCAAGTTTTAGGAGGGGGAAATCAGTTTGGAGTGAGAGAAAATGAGAGAAGATGTCTGAAAATCAAGGAAAAAGTCTTTATAAATTGCAGGTCACAGACCAGCGCAAACGCGTTGTCATAGCGTGATCACGCTGAAGGGAGGATCACAGACTAACACAATCGCGCTGTCCTAGTGCGATTGCGCTGAAGGGAAAATCACAAGCTAGCGCGATCGCTTCCCGGGCCCCATTGGCGCTGAACACTTCTGTTGCAGAAAAACCAGCAAAGTGAAAAACTTCCATGGGAACTTCCGAGCACAATTGAAACCCCATACACACAAACCAAACATGCTACTATATTGGAAACGATGTTCCAAACATAAAGGAATCAATAAAACTTTCATATGGGGTCGTCTCAGAGGAATGTTGACCCAAGTCAACACTTATTAAAACCAATCAAACACCCAAAATAAGCCCAGCTCACTCTAGACCCGAACCAACTACCTATCTAACCCAAACTTGACATTCCGGAGCTAACAGTGCTAACAAAATTTCCATCCGAGACCTTCTTCTCCGAGTGTTGATCAAAGTCAACCAAGCAAGCCCAACTGGCCTGAAAACATAGAACGAGAGAGAATTCCAAGATGAAAAGCTCTCAGATCCTGACCAAAGGTCCACCTAAACCAAAGACCACGCTCTGGAGCTAACGAAATTGTCAGAATTTGATTCTGAGCATGATTACCGAGAATATTGACTGAAGTCAATGATTTCTAAAGTTAAAACTCTAAAATGGGAAAATGACCATAAAGACCAAACCAATAGCCCAGGCACTTTACTACCGGTCCCAGCAAGCCATAAATGACTTGGGGCCGCTATAGGCAAGCTCTAACAGTACAAAGAAGGAGAAAATGCATAAATGACCGGAAGTGTCATTACATATATACATACATACATACATATATACATATATATATATATATATATACATACATACATACATACATACATATATATATATATACATACATACATACATACATACATATATATATATACATACATATATATATATATATACACATACATACATACATACATACATATATATATATATACATACATACATACATACATATATATATATATACATACATACATATATATATATATATACATACATACATTAGGGTTGTAATTTCAATAGTGGTAAAGTGGTCTATCAATATAAAGTGGTCTTCTTTCGGAATTTTACGGTAATTTTAAAGGGGTTGTAAGCGATTGTTGTAAAGTCCTACTCAGTACTCCCTCCTCCCTATTCTATAGCCATGTTTGTATTATGTAAATATCATTATCTAAGTATTCTCCCTTAAAAACTTTTTTTTTTTTGTTCATTACTGTTCATTTAATTTATTATTTTACCCTGTTCATCTCTCTCTCTTAGCCTATGTTCTTATCAACAGTTTCTTTAACCTCACCCCGGGAGAAACAGGTCCTTCGGCACTATTGGCCATGGCGGACATCAATCCCTAGGACTTTACAGGTTAATCCATGGGTGCTGAATAAGAAACTAAGAGTTTAACCATATACTAAGGATAAAATAATAAATCTATTTTAACAATATTAACATTCACATAAACATTTTAACATTCATATAAACATTAAAATTAACATTAAAAACTTAAATAATACATAACTGGGAGAGATACATAGACAATAATATAATAAAATACTTACATGTCTGTAGATGGAGAGAGGTTTCCCTTTCGGGAGTCCCCGGAAACTGTGAAGCTACGTCGGAGGGACTAGTCACACTCTCTTTCTTATTCTCACTCTTATTTTTATACAAAGCTTAATCACTCAATATGTAAAACTGAAGAAATTTAAAACTAGTATTTTACTCTGATTCTTTCTCTTGCTTCTTTTCTCTCTATCTTGAGTTCTACTTCAGTTCTCTGAAAGAGGGGGTATTTATAGATGATTTTGGAGGAGCGTATTTCAAACTTGATTTCAATTGAGTTGAAGAATCTTTAGCTGCCGGGTGCGCTGTGGGCCCCATCGTCACATGCTTGATTGGTTCTTTGTCCCTTCTTGATATCTGAGTGCTCCATTTTACGTCATGGCTTACATATTTATTTTGTCTTCTTTTCAGCATACGTCATGGCTTACCTATTTGTTTTGTTTTCTTTTCAGCATACGTCATGGCTTACAAATTTGTCTTGTGGTCTTTGATACTGTTTTACCTTATGTATCCAGGTTGTGTTCTGCTATGGTGTCGAAACTCATGCCTGAGTCTTCGTCTTCATTAGGATCTTGTGCGAACTGGTCCATTGTAGGATCTATAGCTGAGTTATAGCTACTGCTTTCTGATTTTGGTGATTCTGGTCTTGGATTTTCAAGAATCACTCTTTTAGTTTTTTCTTCTAAGAATTTTTTTACTGTATTATTGAGAATCTCCTCTATTTTTTTACCTTTCTTTTTTCTTAGATTTATTCCTTTCCTTCTTTGTTCATTTTTGGTCTCAGTTGAAGAAGTTCCGGCTATATTAAAACTTTCTGGTAATATTCTTACACTTTTTGGCAAAGTGTCAGCCATTAACGGATTTGATTTGTCTTTACCAGTTACCGTTTGAACTGGACTAGCTATACCGATATCTGGTATAGTAGATCTTTCTGCATTCATTGGGTAATGCACACCCGTCTCATCCATTTTTTGAGATGGAGAACTCTTTGGTTTGTTTAAATTAGAAAAAAGACTGTTGTGGAGTATGTATGGGAAAGTGAGTCTGACTGATTTCAAAATGGAGTATTCTAATCCTTTCTTGTAGGATTTTGATGTGTTCTAACATTTTGTCTTTTTCTTGTATTAATTCTTCGTTTTTGCCATTTATTCTTTTGAAGGCGTCTGTCATGGCTGCACAATGGTCACAAAAAATTATTTTTTCTGTGTCTCTGCTGATATTGTATTGTCGGGTTCTATTAATCTGTTTAAGAGAAGGGGTAATAAAAAAGTTTGGTCCTAAGTTTCCCCTAGCGTAGTCTAATGCTTCATTTAAATCATTAAATCCTTTGAATAAAGGTGTCTGAAAATCTTTTATACTATCTACTACGTCAATCCAAGTCTGGAAAACACCGGGTTTTTTTCCTTGTATTACCGTATAAAATTTAAATTTTTTGTCTTGATTTTTGTCTGTGAAATATGCGCATAAAGCATTTAAAACAGAAATAAAGTATCCATGGTCTTTGGGAGTCTTTCCGAATGCTATCCACAGGTTGTCTATCAAACACCTTTGTGGTTTGTCTATGCTTGTTCCTCCCTGCACCCTGAAATTCAAGTTGCATTCTGGATAACATATTAGATTCTGTTTACCAAAAAAGAGTCTTTCTAACTTTTGTGTATCCATTCTAGTCTGGGCTTTGAACTGGGTAGTTCTTAGCAAAGTCTGTAAATAATTGTCTGCGGAAGGAGAAGCTTCCTCCTTTCCCTTGTTTTTTCCTGCATACATACTAGAAATTTTTTCACACGTTAGTCATTTTATCATGAGTCTACTTAATTGATCTGCTAGATTATTCTCTTTTCCTTTAATGTGTTCTAGTACTATACTGTATACTGAAGTGGCGTCTAAAAAATTTAGCCATCTTCTCTTACTACTTGTTTTCTCGTTTATTTTCTGATAAAATTTTACTATTGCTTCACAGTCTGTTCTTACCAAAACTTCTGGTTTATTTAAAATGTATATTCTAAAAACATTTAATCCGTAAATTACCGCTAAAATTTCCGCGTCTATACTACTCATATTGCCTTTTTCTTTGTACTTACCACTTTGGTATGCACAAATTCTTTCTTCTTTTTTATCGCTGTATTTGTTCTTTCGAGTTTTAAGAACAGCTCCCCACCCTTCGAAACTTCCATCTGTTTCTATTATCAAATAATCTGTTTCTAGAGGCATTGCCAAATCTGGAATATTTTTTAACCATATGCTTTAAAGTCTGAACAAGTTTTATATCTTCTGTATTAAATGACTTTTGACCAGTGGATCCCGTTTTTGAATATAATGGTCCTGCTATTTTCCCTAAGTCTTTTATGAAGTTCCTTGCATAGTTTAGTATTCCTAGAAATTTTTGTAATTCTTTTGTTTTATCTAATTTATCTGGCATATCTAGTATTTTCTTCGCTATATGCGATTGTAACTTTATCTTTCTATTTCCTATTGTTATTCCTAAAAAATTAATCTGTGTCTTACATAATTCCATTTTCTTTTTGCTTATTATTATTCCATGATTTACTAGTAATCTGAAAACAATTTATAAATGTCCTAGGTGTTCTTTCATAGTATTACTAAAAATGAGAATATCATCTACGTATACTATTACAAAATTTTTAAACTCTCTAAAAATATTATCCATTTTCCTCTGAAAAATAGGAGGTGCAGTTTTTAATCCGAATGGCATTACTAACCATTCGAAGTGTCCTTCGGGACAAGTGAATGCAGTCCAGTCTATGCTGTCTTCATGCATTTTTACTTGCCAGTATCCGGACTTGCAGTCTAATTTGCTAAAACAAGTTCTTCCTTGTATTCTATTAATTAATTCTGTTTTATCTGGCAATTTGTATCCGTCCATTCTAGTGTTGTCGTTTAACCTTTTATAGTTTATTACCATTCTTGCCTTCCCTCTAACTATTTCTGCATGATTTCTAACTATGAAGGCGGCTGATCTATGTTTTGACCTAGATCTTCTTATTACTCCTAATTCTAATAATTCTTTAATTTGTGTTTCAAAGTCTTCCAAGTCTTGGTTTGTAGCTTCTATTGATGCTGTTTTTACTATATATTCTGGATTAATTATGTCTAATTTGCAGGTTATCTTATTGGACTCCCAATGTTTCAGGGGTTTTTCTCCAATTATTTCTAGTTCGTCTAAAATTTGTATTATTTTTTCTAGATCTCTCTGATCTTTGATTATTCCTATTTGTTTTATTCCATTCCTCAAATTGTAAAATTCAGTATTTATTTCTATTAAGGAATAATCTTTTTCTATTTCTTTCATGTCTAGCATTTCATTTATTTCTTCTTTGATGTTTATGGTTTCACAATGATCGCATTGACAGTCTTTTCCTTTTTCACAATTTGTTTTTAATTCTTCTTTATCTGTTCTACTTCTTATTCTTGTTGGCATATGTGTGGTGGTTACTGATGTTTGGGTTATGTTTTTTGATAATATTATTCCGTCTCTAGTTAGAAGACAACTTCCGTTGTTTTGTAATGGAAAGTCTAATCCTAGTACAATATCTACTCTAATATTTAAGTCTCTTGTCCATATTTTATCTAGTTTGTAGGATGGTTTGTAGAAATTATCACAAGTATTTTTAAAACTAATCGTTGCTTTCCCCACATAGTGTGAGTAAGTATTGTATGATCCATCCATTTGCATTGATACTTGTGTTTCTGGTAAGTTTTTAATTAGTTCAATTGGTATTATTCTTTCGTTTATAATACTTCTGGTACATCCTGAGTCAACCAGGGCCAGTGTCTCTATTTCATAGTTTTGTATTTTTATTCTTGCTAGTATTTTTATGGTGCTCATTTTTTTGTCTTCATTACATATTAAACCTTCAAAGTTTTTATTTCTTTGATTTGTATTCATCAATTCTTCTTCTATGATTTTTTCTTTACTTTTTTCTAGCTTTGTCAATCTATGTTCTATTTTCTTAATGTTGTCTTCTATGTTTGATATTCTTATTTCTGTTGATGATTTAATAGGTTCTTTAATATTCATTTGTTCTTTTAATATTTTTGTTTCTAGAGTTTTTTCTATGCAATTAATACATCCTATGATATAGCAATTTTTACATTTTAGTCTTTTATCTTTACTTGGATACCAATGAAATATATAACATTGGTTACTATCTAATCCTTTTTCTTTTTCGAAGATATGCTCGCATTCTATAGCGAGATTGACTAGGTTGTAGTTATCTAATTCTCCTAAATCTAGTTTTTCTAATCCTATTTCATTTATTAACTCTTCTCCTTCTGAGTCTGAAGAATTCTGTTTTTGTTCTTCATTCGGGTCTATACTAACTACTGAATATATACTTTCACTGTCCGACATGTATTCGTCTACATTTATTAAAGTTTCATTAAATTCGTCTATTAGTTGTGCATTTCTTGTTCTACTATTATTTCTTTTAGGACAAGTATTGGCTAAATGATCTATGCTTCCACATGTAAAGCATTCTAGTCTATTTTTATAATTTCTTTTCCCATCAAATTTTCTTATATGTCTATTTCTATCTAAGTATGGCTTTTTTGCCATTGATTTTCTTAAATAATATTTCTTTGGATAAAAAGTTCTCTTATTCTTCTTATACCTTTTCTATTGTGGGGTTTTATCATAACTTTGTGTAGTATATATACTCTTACAAAAACTTGTCTCACTTTGTTTTAATTGCTTTTGTATTTGTATATTAGTGCATTTTTCTTGTAAAATTCACATTACGTGCTGAGTTCTTTGACCTATGGTCCATTTTGTTTGTGGGTTTTGTATTACTCCATCTCGTTTGTTCCATCTTTCTTCTATTTCCCTGCCTAAGGCTCCGGGAAGTTTATTAAAAAGTTTGTTTCCTAATGTTTGGTCAAAAGTATTTCCACTAATTGTGCAATAATAATAATACTCATTTAAAAATTCTTTTATTTGGAACCAACTACTTATACTTAATTGTTCTAATTTTATTAGCGCGTTTCTTTGTAGTGCTATTAATCCGCTATTCGGGTCTTCTCCTGTTATTAAACAGTGTATTTTATTTGCAAAATTATAAGGATTTGCTCCCATGTCTACTAATCCTTGGAATTCTTCTGGGAATTCTAATTTATAGGCTTCCCATACTCCTTTTGCAGATTCCCCTAAAAAGGTTTCCATGTATCTGTACATGGCTTCTGCATCTGCCTCTTGGTTAGATTGTATGTAGTCTGCTACTATTATTCCTTTCCATATGTCTAAAACCGAATTCCACAGTTGTGGATCGTGTGCCGCTATATTTAATATTTTTCCTTTATTGCCTCCTTCTTGGAGTCTAATAGGTTCCTCTATTGGCATTCTTCTTCCTATCGGTCTTATACTTTCTGTATTTTCATTCGGGTTTATTCTATATACTCTATGTCTTGGCAAATTTCCTGAAGTATAGTTATCTATTCTATTCATAGAGGTTGTTTTTTGAAAAGGGCTTGCACTGCTAGATGCACTTTCCATTAATTCTTTCTGACTTATTATTGTATCATTTTCACTTTCTTCGTCATATTGTCTTTGAAAATTGTTTGTTGACCAGATGGAATTTTTGTATCCATTGTTGTCTGTTCTTAATTCACATTTTTTAAAATGTTCTTTCATTTTTATTAAATCTAAACCTCTAGTTTGACATGCTTTGCATCTAAAAGTCTGGTCTGTATTCCTTTTATACATTTCTTCCGCTTTTAAGATTACTTTGTCTACTTCAAATTCTTCTTCTAGTATTAATTCTATATTCATATGTTCACTATCCTCTATTTCTTCATCGACTTCTTTTTGATCTATGTATTTATAGTCTGTAAATCTAATAGAAGTCTGTCCTTTATTATTTGTGTACATTATGAGATCGTTAGGTTTTAAGGTTTCTTTTTTATTAAAATTCTCTAAGTTCCATTCTAATCCTGCATATTCTTCGGGGTCTATTTTTAGAGGCTTCATTAATTTTATTCCCTTATTTCCCATTAAGCTTACTACGTCTTCTACCTTTATTTTAAACTTAGTACTACTATTTGTAGCTATTTTTCCTATAAATCCTACACATGCTAGAATATTATGTCCGTTATTCATATCTTCGTATCCTTTAGTTTGAATTCCTATTTTTATGTGTCTACCAAATTCTGATGAATTTATTAAATAGTCTGGCTGCAGTAGAAAATTCCTCCATTGTTGGACATGTCTACTTCTGTGAGTCCTATTATTGATTTCTTAGAGTCTGCCCATCTATCATCGTATAAAGTTATTAAAACTTTTGTTCCTAGGTTTTTCCTAGTTAGTCCCTTTAATCCTATTATGATTAGTCCCATATGCATGAGATTCATGTTACATTTAGTTATTTCTTTTAAAGATTCTTTGCTTATTAAATTCATACTACTAGTATTTTTTCCTATGACACATAATTGTTCTTCTCTATAATGTCTATATAGCTGAGCTCTGTTTGAAAAAATTCCTGTATTATAGAGTATTTTTGGATTTAACAAATTTAACCTATTGTTCTGGAAAATTTGTATATCTTTGTCTACATCTATTATTTCGTCTAACTGTTGTTTAGTATCTTTTTTTGGAGCATTCATAATTTTTGCTAATAGATTATTTCCTAAGCTGTCTTGTGAGAAACTTGGTCTTGGTCTTTCTGTGATGGTTCTAGACCTACCTGAGAAAAGTTCCATGGCTGTTTCTTTTTAATTATTTTTGCTTTTTCTTTTTGGGGAGTTAATTCTACTCTTTTCAACTGTTCTACTAGGTCGTCTATATTTTTGTCTGTAACAGGCTGTTTTTCTTTTAGAAGTTTTTCTAATTTTTTATTGATTTCTAATAATAGTAGTATAATTGTATTATTTTGTTTTACTATTATAGAATTGGATTTTCCCGGTGGTTGATGATCAGATAATCCTTCCGGATTTGGTTGGATTTCTTCAGCTTGCTTTATAATTTTTTGGTATATAGGTTCATTCATTAACTAAGACAGGGTTATTGTCTTTAGCTGTTTGATTTCCTTTCTTAATTCTTTTATATCTTTTCCTAGATTATAATTATTTTCCGTTGGAATAGTTTCTTTAATTATTAAATTTTTTACCCTTTTTTCTGTTTCAGTTTGTTGATTTTTTAAGAATTCTAAGTTTGAGTCTAACCTTTCTAATAGTTTGTTACTATTTTCTTGCAGCTGTTTAATAGCTTGTATAGTATTTATTATATCTGAGATATCTTTCTGAACAGTTTCACCTAGATTTATTATTAAATCTGTAATAGTATTTAGATGTTGATCTTCTCCGTGTAACAAGTGTTCTCCGCAGTTGAAGTTACACCTTATCAGAGAATTGTCTTTTAGTCTCCTATATTTCTTTTCTGGTGTTACTTTTAAATCTAAATATTCTAATCTCTTTAGATTATCTATGGTGTCTCTATTGAACTAGCCTATCCTAAACAATAGGTCTGTCCTTTCTTTATAGTAATATTTATTCTTATTATTTGGATATAATGATGTACTCTAGATCCGATCGAAACTGCGGTTAAATCAAATTCTCTTAGATATTCGTGTATTATTTGTTTTTGGTCACTACTTAGTTCTTTATTGTGTGCAAGTTGTTCTAGGTATATTTGTTTCTTTTCTACCACATTTTCATAATATTCAGAGTATAAATCTTTTAACGTTTTGGCGTACCAGTATGTTTCTCGTTCTAATATTATGTCTTTCTCGTAAGTCCTTCTGAATCCTTTTTTGGATATTCTATTTGTAAATCTGTTGGTAATATTTTGATGTTTGAAGAGAATGTCTAGGTTTTCCATATACCTAAAGTCTGTAACTAGTGTAGATGATTATATATCTCGTAAGGCCAAAAGTCTTCTGTTGAATTAATTATTTTATCTAGTATATCTTGTTGTACGTCTTGATTAAAGTCTTTATTTAGATTAACTATTTTAAGTATAATATATATACATACATACATACATACATACATATATATATATATATACATACATACATACATACATATATATATATACATACATACATATATATATATATACACATACATACATACATATATATATATATACACATACATACATACATACATATATATATATATATGTATATGTATATATATATATATATATATATATATATATATTTATATATATGTATATGTATATACATATATATATATATATATATATCTGAGTAGGATTTTACAACCAAATTCTACAAACGCTTTATTTCAATCGATTTATATCACAACCCCCATACTATATATTGCAATCAATCCTGAAATACGTTGAAATACATATTTATTTAAATCTTTGATATATCCTGAAATACGTTGAAATACATATTTATTTAAATCTATTTTATATTGGTATCAGAGCCGTTAATCCAAAGACCACTTGTGTATGGACGTACCACATACCCGTAAATATCCTTACTATCAATTTTTCGGTAGAAAGTTTTTGATTACTATACTTAAAGTAGTTAGCCTAAATAAAGACTTTAATCAAGACGTACAACAAAATATACTAGATAAGGTTATTTATTCGACTGAAGACTTTTGGCCTTACGAGATATATAAGTAATTAGACTATAGGTATATGGAAAGTTTGCAAATCTTTTTTGACCATCAAAGTATTATTGACGACACCCATAAGAGATTAGCTATTAAAAGATTTCGAAGACCATACGAAAAAGAAGTAGTTTTACCAAACGAAATATATTGGAATTTTAGACAAATAAAAGACTTATATTCAGATTATTATCATATTTCAGTAGAGAGGAAACAACCTATTTTAGAACAGTTAAGTAAAAAGAATCTAAATAAGAAAGATAGAAAGAGACTACACGCAGCTATTAGAGAAGCTGATCAGACTATACCACAAATAGGAGCACAAGTAGATAAATACAGAAGATTAATAAAAATAAATAGAGAAATAAGAAAAGAGCATACTGTCTGGTTAGGATAGAACTTATTAGTTTTATAAGAAAAGATAATTTTTCAGGATTAGCCCGTATTCACCATAGAGTGTTATATTCCCTTCAGAAAAGTCTAAAAGTTCATATAAAATATAAAAAAGAGTTAGAACGCTATTTTTTAGATATAAGATCATCCATACCCAGTAGATATAGACATTCTGCATTTTTTAGGGACTTATTTAAACAAACTCAAGAATATAGAATAATTAAGGTAAATTTTGAAAGATTAATTCAAACAAAACGTGAAATAGCAGACTTAATAAGAAGAATTAAAGACGTTAAGAACAGCCCTTATTATTACAACCCTTTAGGTTAATTAAGAAATAGCCCATTTTGCTAAAAGACATTATATGAGAAAAGACCATTATTCTAAATTAACCCGTATTTACCATATAAGATTGTATCATTATAATAGATATTTAAAAAGTACTACAAGATATAAAAAGACTTTAAAACGCCATCTACAAAGACTAAATTTAACATCATCTATAATTCATAATATTAAACAATCTTTACTTTTTCTTAGGGAAGATATTAGACAATCTCAAGAACAAACAAAGGATAAACTAATTCAGATAAATCTTGACATAGAAGACGTAATAAGAAGAATTAAGATTATTAAGAATAGCCCTCATTATTACAATCCAGTAGGGTAACATATGAGAAGACCTTATAAGAATACAAGAGATTTTAGAAAAGTTAAAACAGAATTGCTAGCATTATATTTAAAAGCCGATAGACTATTAACAAATTTAGATCGTATACTATTAAGAGACTTAGATATAGAAACAGAAAGAGCTAAAAAAGAAATAAAAAATACATTTTTCTTAGTTGAAATACTAGAACAGAAATTACTAAGACACGCGATATCCAGAAATATTCCAATTAAAAACATTCTATGAGAAATCTTCCATTCGCAAAAAGAATAAGATTTGAGTATTGGATATTACATAGGGATACTAAAGAAAAAAGAAGATTGCAGAAATTAGAAAAAGACATAGAAAATTATATATATATGTGTGAAACTGAATCATTTAGAACAGAAAAAGCAATAGAAGCCTATAAAAATATATACCAAGCTGAACCGGTTGGAAGTTTACCACGTTTTGAGAAAAACATAAATAACGACGAAATTATAAACACTTTAAAGTGGGAATCACAAGGAATTAGTAACACTATATACTTATATAATAAAAGAATAAAAAATTTCAATAGATATTATAAACCTACAACTCTAGGATAAAACTTTTTAAAGACACCATAGATAATTTAAAGAGATTAGACTATTTAGATTTAAAAGTAACCCCAGAGAAGAAATATAGAATACTAAAAGACAATTCTCTGATAAGGTGTAACTTCAACCACGGAGAACACCTGTTACACGGAGAAGATCAACATCTAAATACTATTACAGACTTAATAATAAATCTAGGTGAAACAGTTCAGAAAGATATATCGGAGATAATTAACACTATACAAACTATAAAACAAATACAAGAACATAGTAACAAACTATTAGAAAGGTTAGACTCTAACTTAGAATTCTTAAAAAACCAACAAGCAGAAACAGAAAAAAGGGTAAAGACTTTAATTCCTAAAGAAAGTAATCTAGGGAAAGATATAAAAGAATTAAAAGATGAAATATACCAACTAAGGACATTAACACTGTCTTAATTCATGAACAATCCTATATATCAAAAAATTATAAAAGAATCAGAACTAATACAACCCAGTCCAGAAGGACTATCAAACTATTCACCCCCATCAAAGACAGATCAGATAGTGATAAAACAGAATAATACAATCATACTTCTTTTATTAGAACTTAACAATAAGCTAGAAAAACTTTTAAAAGAAAAACAACCTATTATAGATAAGAATATAGACGATTTAGTAGACCAATTAAAAAAGATAGAATTAACTCCTCAAACGGAAAGAACAAAAATTAAAAAGAAACAACCATGGAATTTTTCTCAGGTAAGACTAGATCCATCACAGCAAGACCAAGTTTCTCACAAGACAGCTTAGGAAATAACCTCTTAACAAAGATTATGAATGCTCCTAGACGAGATACTAAGCAACAGTTAGACGAAGTAATAGACGTAGATAAAGATATACAAATTTTCCAGAACAATAGACTAAATTTGTTAAGCCCAAAAATACTTTACAATACAGGAATGTTTTCAAGCCAAGCTCAGTTATACAGACATTATAGGGAAGAACAATTATGTGTCATAGGAAAAAATACCAGTAGTATAAATTTAATAAGTAAAGAATCCTTAAAAGAAATAAATAAATCTAACATGAATCTCATGCACATGGGATTGATCATAATAGGATTAAAAGGACTAACTAGGAAAAATCTAGGAACAAAAGTCTTAATAACTTTATACGATGATAGATGGACAGACTCTAAGAAATCAATAATAGGACTCACAGAAGTAGACATGTCCAAAAACGGAGGAATTTTCTATTGTAGTCCAGACTATTTAATAAACTCATCAGAATTTGGTAAACACATAAAGATAGGAATTCAGACTAAAGGGTATGAAGATATGAGTAACGGAAATAATCTGTTAGTATGTGTAGGGTTTATAGGAAAGATAGCTACCAACAGTAGTACTAAGTTTAAACTAAAAGTAGAAGACGTAGTAAGTTTAATGGGAAATAAGGGAATAAAATTAATGATGCCGTTAAAAGTAGATCCCGAAGAATATGCAGGACTAGAATGGAACTTAGAAAATTCTAATAAAAAGGAAACTTTAAAACCTAATGATCTCATAATGTATACAAATAACAAAGGACAGACCTCTGTTAGATTTACAGACTATAAATACACAGACCAAAAAGAAGTTGAAGAAGAGGTAGAAGATAATGAATTCATGAATATAGAATTAATCCTAGAAGAAGAATTTGAAGTAGATAAGGTAATCTTAAAGGCAGAAGAACTCTACAAAAAGAATACTGATCAGACTTTCAGATGCAAAGCATGTCAAACTAGAGGTTTAGACATAATAAAAATGAAGAACATTTTAAGAATTGTGAATTAAGAACAGACAATAATGGATATAAAAATTCCATTTGGTCAAAGAACAAATTACAAAGACAATATGACGAAGAAAGTGAAAACGAGACAGTAATCAGTCTAAAAGAATTAATGGAAAGTTCATCAAGTAGTGCGAGCCCTTTCCAAAGAACAATAAACATGGATAGAATAAATAACTATCCTTCAGGAAATTTGCCAAGACATAAAGTATTTAGAATAAACCCAACTGAAAATACAGAAAGAGTAAGACCAATAGGAAGAAGAATGCCAATAGAAGAACCAATTAGACTTCAAGAGGGAGGTAACAAAGGAAAGATATTAAATATAGCAGCACACGATCCACAAAGGTGGAATTCGGTACTAGACATATGGAAAGGAATAATAGTAGCAGACTACATACAATCTAATCAAGAGGCAGACGCAGAAGCCATGTATAGATATTTGGAAACCTTTTTAGGAGAATCCACAAAAGGAGTTTGGGAAGCTTATAAATTAGAATTCCCAGAAGAATTCCAAGGATTAGTAGACTTGGGAGCAAACCCATATAATTTTGCAAATAAAATACATGTTTTACTAACAGGAGAAGATCCGAATAGCGGATTAATAACATTACAAAGAAACGCTTTAATAAAACTAGAACAATTAAGTATAAGTAGCTGGTTTCAGATAAAAGAATTCCTGACAGAATACTATTATTACTGTACAATTAGTGGAAATACGTTCGATCAAAATTTAGGAAAAAAACTATTAATAAACTTCCAGGAGCTTTAGGCAGAGAAATAGAAGAAAGATGGAATAGACAAGACGGAATAATACAGAATCCAACCACAAGATGGACCATAGGTCAAAGGACTCAACATGTAATGAATATACTAACAGAGAAATGCACTAATATACAAATACAGAAGCAATTAAAACAAAATGAGACAAGTTTTTGTAAAAGTATCTACACTACACAAAGTTACGACAATAATCCGCAACAAAAAAGACACAAGAAGTATAAGAAAGCTTCTTATTTCCCAAAGAAATACTATTTAAGAAAATCAATGGCCAGAAAGCCCTATCTAGATAAAAACAGACATATAAGGAAATTTGATGGAAAAAGAAATTATAAAAATAGACTAGAATGCTTTACATGTGGAAGCATAGATCATTTGGCTAATACCTGTCCTAAAAGAAATAATGTCAGAACAAGAAATGCACAGTTAATAGAAGAATTTAATGAGACACTAATAAATGTAGATGAATACATGTCAGATAGTGAAAGTATATACTCAGTAGTTAGTATAGATATAAGTGAGGAACAAAGACACGATTCCTCTGACTCAGAAAGAGAAGAGCTAGTAAATGAAATAGGATTACAAAAACTAGAGCTAGGAGAATTAAAAAATTTAGACAACTACAATCTGGTCAACTTAGCACTAGAATGTGATCATAATTTTGAAAAAGGGAAAGGTTTGGATAGTAACCAATGTTACATATGTCGTTGGTATCCCAGTAAAGATAAAAGACTAAAATGTAAAAAATGCTACATAGTGGGATGTATTAACTGCATAGGAAAGACTTTAGAAACAAGAATTGAAAATGAACAGATAGATATCAAAGAACCTATTAAATCCATGATACCTATAACAGAAATAAAAATTTTAAATCTGGAAGACAGAATTGAGAAGATAGAATTTAGACTTAAAAAGTTAAAAAAAGGTAAAGAAAAAATCATAGAAGAAGAATTAATGAATACAGACCAAAAGAATAACAAAAACTTTGAAGGATTAATATGTAATGAAGATAAAAAGATGAGTACCATAAAGGTCCTAGCAAGAATAAAAATACAAAACTATGAGATAGAGACATTAGCCCTAGTTGATTCAGGATGTACCAAAAGTATTATAAACGAAGAGATAATACCAAGAGAACTTATAAAAAATTTACCAGAACCTCAAGTATCAATGCAAATGGATGGATCATACAATACATATTCACATTATGTAGGAAAAGCAACAATAAGTTTTAAAAATACTTGTGAAGACTTTTACAAACCTTCATACAAAATTGATAAAATATGGACAAGAAAGTTAAATATTAGAGTAGACTTTGTACTAGGTTTAGACTTTTTATTACAAGACAATGGAAGTTGTCTCCTAACTAGAGACGGAATAATTCTATCTAAAAATATCACTCAGACATCAGTAACTACTACATATATGCCTACAAGGGTTAGAAGCATTAAAAGCAAAATAGAAAAAGAAGAAATACCAACAAAATGCGGAAAAGGGATAGACTGTCAATGTGATCATTGTGATACCATAAACATACAAGAAGAAATAAATGATATAATAGATATGGAAAAAATAGAAAAAGACTATTCTCTAATAGAAATAAATACAGAATTTTACAATTTCAGTAAAGGAATAAAACAAATAGGAATAATTAATGATCAGAAAGACCTAGAAAAAATAATACAAATTCTAGACGAACTAGAAATAATTGGAGAGAAACCCTTGAAACATTGGGAATCCAATAAAATAACCTGCAAATTAGACATAATTAATCCAGAGTATATAGTAAAAACTGCATCAATAGAAGCTACAAATCAAGATATAGCAGACTTTGAAACCCAGATTAAGGAATTACTAGATTTAGGAGTAATAAGAAGATCTAGATCAAAACATAGATCAGCAGCTTTTATGGTAAGAAATCATGCAGAAATAATAAGAGGGAAAGCAAGAATGGTAATTAATTACAAAAGGCTAAATGACAATACTAGAATGGATGGATATAAATTACCAGATAAGACAGAATTAATTAATAGAATACAAGGAAGAACTTGTTTTAGCAAACTAGATTGTAAATCAGGATACTGGCAGGTAAAAATGCATGAAGACAGTATAGACTGGACTGCATTCACTTGTCCTGAAGGACATTTCGAATGGTTAGTAATGCCATTTGGATTGAAGACAGCACCTCCTATTTTCCAAAGAAAAATGGATAATATTTTCAGAGAATTTAAGAATTTTGTAATAGTATACGTAGATGATATTTTAATTTTATTAATACTATGAAAGAACATTTAGGACATTTACAAATTGTTTTCAGACTATTAGTAGATCATGGAATTATAATAAGTAAAAAGAAAATGGATTTATGTAAATCACAGATTAATTTTTTAGGAATAATAATAGGAGATGGAAAGATAAAGTTGCAACCACATATATCAAAAAAGATATTAGAGATGCCAGATAAATTAGATAAGACAAAAGAATTGCAAAAATTTCTAGGAATATTAAACTATGCGAGAAATTTCATTAAAGATTTAGGAAAAATAGCAGGACCATTATATTCCAAAACAGGATCCACTGGTCAGAAGACATTTAATATAGAAGATATAAAACTAGTTCAGACGTTAAAACAGATGGTTAAAAATATTCCAGATTTAGTAATGCCTTTAGAAAACGACTATTTGATAGTAGAAACAGATGGAAGTTTTGAAGGATGGGGAGCCGTTCTTAAAGCTCGAAAAAACAAATACAGCGATAAAAAAGAAGAAAGAATCTGTGCATACCAAAGTGGTAAGTACAAAGAAAAAGGCAATATGAGTAGTATAGATGCAGAAATCCTAGCTGTAATATACGGTTTAAATGTTTTTAGAATATACATTTTAAATAAACCGGAAGTTTTGGTAAGAACAGATTGTGAAGCGATAGTAAAGTTTTATCAGAAAATAAACGAAAAAACAAGTAGTAAGAGAAGATGGTTGAATTTTTTAGACGCCACTTCAGTATACACTATAGCATTGGAACACATTAAAGGAAAAGATAATAATTTAGCAGATCAACTAAGTAGACTTATGATAAAATAACTAACTTAAAAATGTTTTAGTATGTATGCAGGAAAAGACAAAGGAAAGGAGGAAGCTTCCCCTTCCATAGATAAATATTTGCAGACTTTGCTAAAAAATACTCATTTCAGGCCTCAGACTCGAATGGAGACACAAAAATTAGAAAGACTCTGTTTTGGTAAACAGAATTTAATATGTTATCCAGAATGCAACTTGAATTTCAGGGTGCAAGGAGGGATGATCATAGACAAACCCCAGAGGTGTCTAATAGACAACCTATGGATAGCATTTGGAAAGATTCCCAAAGACAATGGATACTTTATTTCAGTTTTAAATGCTTTATGTACATATTTCACAAACAAAAATCAAGACAAAAAATTTAAATTTTATACGGTGATACAGGGAAACAGGCCGGGGGTTTTCCAGACTTGGATTGAAGTAGTAGAAAGTATAAAAGGTTTTCAGACGCCTTTATTTAAAGGACTTGATGAGTTAAATGAAGCATTAGATTATGCGAGGGGACATTTAGGACCTAATTTCTTTATTACCCCTTCCCTCAAACAGACTACTACTATTCCCCAGTATAAAATCAATAAAGATACAGACAAAGTTATTTTTTGTGATCACTGTGACGCCATGACAAATGGTTTCAAAAGACTAAATAGCAGAAATGAAGAATTGAATAAAGAAAAAGACCAGGCATTAGAACATATTAAGATTTTACAAGAAAGAATCAGAATACTTCATTTTGAAATTAGTCAGACTCAAGAAGTATTTTCAAATATATCAACGAGTTCTCCAACTCAGAAAATGGATAAGATGGGTGTGCATTCCCCAATGAATGTTGAAAGATCTACTATGCCAGATATTGGTATAGCT
>QJPP01003380.1:0-238893 GCA_003996215.1 Jaltomata sinuosa | reverse complement strand
CCGACGGCTATTTTCTGGCCAGAGATCGTCAGGAGATTGCGGTCTCGAGAGTCCCGGTTGTTAAGGTTCAGTGGAGGCCTGTCTAGTCGAGGAGGCTACTGGGAGATCCGAGAGAGATATGCAGGCCCAATATCCGCAGCTATTTTAGCCTTCAGTACCCTGACCTTGACTTTCGAGGACGAATAGTCCTTTTTAGTAGTGGATTGAATGTAATGACCCTTCCGGTTATTTTCACGAATACGTTTTCCTTGTGCCGTTAGAGCGTGTTTGTAGCGGCCCCAAGTCACTTAAGGCTCGTCAGGACCGGTATTTCGGTGTTGGGCCCATTTGTTTGGTTGCATTATAAGTTTTGAAGCCAAGCAAGTCGGCAAAAGTTATCGTAAGTTCTTTAATGAATTTTCTGAACTTTGGGTCAAATGTCTCAGGGCTTTTCTCTCAATATATAAAGAGTTAGAAGTCCCCAAAATACCAAATCGAAGGTCTACGAGTCTAGTTTCCAACGCACAAAACCTCACGTCCAACTGATCTCGGAGTAAAAAGTTATGACTGTTTTACCGCGGACTGTCTGGCAGAAAAATGGGTTCGCGGAACCGGGTCGGGTCAAACTCGATTTAAGCCTCAACTTACGTTTTAAACATGGCCTATTTCAGTTCTGAAACAGGAAGAAAAACATAGAGGGATGGATTCAAGAGGGTTTCTTGAGTATCGAAATCAGCGTGTATTTGAAAATATTTATTTAAGAAGTTGAATTTGGTAAAAAATATATTATTATTACCTTTTCAAAATATTTTAAAGGTTTATGAAAAATATTTTTGTTACGATATAATTGTATATGTATTTATTTTATAAGGTTTTTATACATTATAATATTTTAACAGAGATAGTAAATTTAGTTATGTTGAAAATTATTATTATAATATAATAGGTTTTATTTGAAATAATTTTCTAATGATTATGGTATATTCAAAAATTATATTTATTTTACTACGAACTTATGCAATACCCGAATAGATATATATTGGGAAATTGAAATAATTGGGTTGACACCACATTAACACGTGGTGTCAATTGCATAAGTCATTTGATGACTAAGTGCTGTGGATGGAATTGTTTAAAGAGTGAATTAAGAAACCATCCAACTGCTGAAGATTGGTGTTGTACGTATTACATATTGGAGGTTTACCAAACCTTTCATTTTAATTTCTCTTCATTTGTTTCACCAAGGAATACATATGTAAGTTGCTAGAAATTTGTTGCATATTCACGTGAGTTGCTGCGAGTATGTTGCATCTGATGTGAAACCAAATTTGAGTAAAGAAAATCAATTATCTACGTCAAGTTATTCCATCCCAAATCTGATTCTGATTTAGTTTTGGATTTTCTCGGAGTGGTTCGAGCTTGGACATCGTTGTTCTAGCAGCTTGTCATCGGACGACAGGTAGGTTACGGTTTATTTTCCCTAGACTCCGGATATATAGAATAAAATTGTATTAATGGGCATCCTTGGGTTGGATTATTAGGTTGGCACCACAGACCTCGACCGCTTTATTCATGTCCGCCTACTTTTGTTCCTCCGTTGCTTGTAGTATTTGCCGATATATTTTATTTACCCTTGTGGTCCTGTGAGGCCTTGTTAACGCTGGAACATAGAAGGTGGGATTTTGGGAATGTCCGCGAGTCCCGGGCATAGAATTATCCTTCTAGGCTGGTTATGCTTGCTGAGTAGCTGTGGGCCTGTGCAGGTCGATAGGTTGATTGTGAGCTGCTGGGCAGCTATTGTGTGTGATCATACCATTTCCATGCATATAAAGAGGTTTTATCCATGTTTTACTATGGTTTGGCTTCGGGCCTACTGGCACTATTTTCTAAACCTTGCATGGCCCGGGGGGGGGGGGGGGGGGGGCGTTTTTGATGGAAATAATTTGGAAATGGTTTGATTTAACTTGTGAATTTCCTGGGTAAAAGAAAGTAAAATTATTTTTTAAATCATCAGTTTTACGATTAACGCTAGACTCGGCAGGGCCGGGGTGCTAGATGAGTTTTCTTGCTACTTGAGATGATTTTAGCCTCGGTCGGACCGAGCACCTGAGATGACTTTCTACTGTTTAGACCCGGTTATGCCCGGGCACCCTTGGAGGGATTTTTGAGACATTTTCCTACTACTTTAGTCCTGGACTGGGTCTGGGCATGCATATTCGAGACTGGGTCTCTATCTTAAACCCGGACTTGCTTCCGGACGACATGTTTTGATACTGAGTTTTAGTATGGGGTCTGGGACCTCCATGGACCTTGCCATCTGGGCCAGGGGCTACGGGCTGCGTGTGCCGGAGGAAGGGTATATGGTGGAGTATAGGTATACGGGCAGTGTCCTTCCATGGAACCTACCTGCTGGGCCGGATCGGCACCGGAGGAGGTACATACAGAGATACTATTTGACTTAAAATCTTCATGCATCATATCATTCATTATTTGAGGCTCCACCCTTGTTTGTTGTTTGTTGATTGTACGCTCCGGTAGTATAGGATGCCGGAGGGTTTGTTTTCACTTGTTTGTGTTCCTCGGTTGTATGGGCGGCCAGGGGACTGTAGGTAGACTTTTGCTATTTACTTACAGAATTGTTCCCTGTTACGGTTAAGTATGAAATTGGTTACTGCTAGACTGTTAGTTTCTGGATTTGAGATTGATATGATTAGTTGAGTTTGATTCATGTCTCTGAGCATGCCTATCATTACTCTTTCTCTCTTCTTCTTACACTTGAGGTTACCGGTTACCGTCCATTTCGTAAACTTATTTTGTATACACTGTTATTGCAAGGACCCCAGGTGCGTTATTTCTTACTTTCACCTGTGCCTATGGTGTGTATATTCTGCTTACTGGCCTCACACGTGGTTCTGTTGATTTCCTTCTGGGCTAGTTCCTGTGTACCTTTCATTGATTTCTGTGACTGCTTGCTTCTATTCTGTCTATTACTATGCCTTTTATCTTATATGTGCCCAGTCGGCCTATGATACCTACTGGGTACCTTATGCTTCGCATTTGGTGCTCACCCCTAGCCCCCTGCATCTTTGGGTGCAGATCCTAGCGTGGGCCATCGCCGTTAGATCGCTGTGATTCGTGCTTGGAGATCTGTTGGGGACTACTTCAGACTGAGGGTGAGCTCTTGGCGATCGGAGCTTAGCTTTAGTTTATCTTTTGCTTTATGTACTCTATTACCATTCAGAGACATCTGTATATATTGTTTTGGATCGTTGCACTCCATGTATGTAGTTTTTTGGCTCTATACTATGATACAGGTCTTGGGGTTTGGTTTAGTTTCCGCATATGTATATATTTATATCCCTGTTATCTATTCTCTTCGTCTTGTTCCCTTATTTGTTAGATAGTAGCCCATTACTAACTGTCCTGGGCTACGGGGATTGGTTCACCTACCGGGGGTTGTAGGTGCCATCATGACCGAGAAATCGGGTCGTGACATTTCCTTTTCGTTTTAACTCCCAAAATTCGACGGGCTTATGGATAGACATACGTCTTCTTGGTAAACTGATCATAACATTTTACTCTGGACTCCGATTAATATGCAGTCAGTGGTGTTGGAAATAATACTCGAAGACCTTTAATTTGGTGGTTAATAGTCCACCTAATTCTTTATATTCTAGGAGCAATAAACATTTGAAGATGAGCCAAGTTAGAAAGTTATACGAAAACTTAGTCGGTAGAGAAGCTTTCAACTTATCTTGTGCTAGAGGTTCCTTAAGACCTTAATTGACATCCAACACTCTTCCCACACATAGTGCTTGACCATAACACCTAGTTACAATAAAATCTTCTAGGTTCAGCTCTAATTACAGGCAAAAAATAATTGGAATCCTAGCTCAAAAGTTTGGGGTGTTACAATATCCCCCCCGTTGGGATCATTTGTCCCCGAATGATGATTAAGGACACTTTTAGAATGACATAAGCATGCAAAAGATACGGTAAGGAATAACATGCAAAGTAATTGGAAACAAGTTATGTATTAGTACCTTAATTAACCTCATCCGGCAAAGTGAACAAAAAGGGATATCTGGACTCCATGTCCTCCTCCGATTCCCAAGTAGCTTCTTCCACTTTCTGATTCTTCCATAACACTTTCACCGAAGCTATTTCTTTGGTCCTTAACTTTCAAACTTGCCGATACAAAATTTTTATGGGGACTTCTTCATATGACAACAAATCTTTCACCCCTATGTCCTCTATAGGAACCACTAGTGAATGATCACCCACACACTTTTTTAGCATAGATACATGGAATACGGGATGAACCGATGCCAAATTCATGGGTAACTCCAACTCATAAGCTACATTTTCAATTTTCCTCAAAATTTGATAAGGGAAAATATAACAAGGACTGAGCTTACCCTTCCACCCAAACCTCATAACTCCCTTCATAGGAGAGACTTTGAAGAAAACTCAATCGCCAATGGAGAATTCTAACTCCCTCCTTCTAACATCCGCATAAGACTTTTGGCGGCTTTGGAAAGTATTTAACCTCTCTCTAATGGTTTTAACTTTCTCCATCGCTTGGTGCACAAGGTCTGGTCCCAACAACTTAGCTTTGCCCACCTCATACCATCCAATAAGCGATCTACACCTTCTACCATAAAGAGCCTCAAATGGTGCCATCTGTATACTTGAGTGGTAGCTATTGTTGTAGGCGAATTCAATAAGAGGTAAGTGGCCTACCCAACTTCCTTTGAAATCGATGACACACGATCTCAACATATCTTCCAAGGTCTAAGTAGTGCGCTCTGCTTACCCATCCGTTTGAGGATGAAAAGCTGTACTAAGGTTCACCTGTGTACCCAAACCTTTCTAAAAGACTCTCCAAAACTGAGAAGTGAATTGCGTACCTCTGTCGGATATAATGGACACCGGGGCACTATGCAATCTAACAATCTCCTGAATGTATAACCTCGCATAATCTTCCCCCGAATAAGTCATTCTCACAGGAATAAAATGGGCAGACTTGGTCATTCTATCTACAATGACCCAAATAGAGTCATACTGATTACGCGAACGCGGGAGACCGGTGATAAAATCCATGTTTATCATCTCCCATTTCCACATCGGAATGGCTATGTCTTAGGACGTACCACTAGACCTTAGGTATTCAACCTTAACTTGCTGACATGTGGTACATTTAGCAACAAAATCAACCACCTCTCTCTTCATATTATTCCACCAATACATTTCTTTTAGATCGTGATACATTTTAGTAGAGCCAGGGTGAACAGTGTACCTGGAAGTATGAGACTCAGCCAAGATCCTCTCGTGCAAGCCATCCACGCTCGGTACACATATTCTCCCTTGATACCACAAGATGCCATCTCCTCTTATTTGGAATTCCATAATCGTTTATTTCCCCACATCTTTCTTAATTTGCATGAGTATGGGATCATTAGCTTGCTTTTATTTCACCTCAGCACCCAAGGATGACTTATCCATCTCATGCACTATAATCCTACCATCCTCAGAGTCAAGCAACCAAACTCCTAAGTTGGCAACCCGGTGAATGTCTTTCACCAATCCCATCTTTTCCTCTTCTACATGAGAAAGGCTTCCTATGGACAACCTGCTAAGAGCATCAACAATGATGTTAGCCTTACCTGGGTGATAGTGCAAGCGCATGCCGTAGTCCTTTAGCTGCTCAAGCCATCTCATATGCCTGAGATTCAGCTCTTTTTGAGTGAAAACATAAACTCTTATGATTAGTGAAGATGTCTATATGCACTCCATATAAATAATGATGCCAAATCTTGAGTGCAAAAACCACTGCTGCCAATTCAAGATCATGAGTTGAGTAATTCTTTTTGTGCACCTTCAGTTGTCTGGAGGCATATGCCACAACCTTACCATGATGCATAAGTACACACCCAAGTCCCATCCGGGATGTATCACAATAAACCACGAACCTCTCAACGCCCTTAGGTAGAGTCAAGACAGGAGCAGAAGTCAAAAGATTCTTCAATTTTTCAAAGATACTTTCACTAACATCGGACCATAAGAACTTAGCCTTTTTCTGTGTTAGCTTTGTCAATAGGGCAGCTATAGAGAAAAAATTCTCCACAAATCTCCTATAGTATCCCGCCAAACCCAAGAAGCTCCTAATATCCGTCAGAGTCGTGGGTTTGGGCCATTTCTTCACTGCTTAAATCTTTTGAGGATGCACTTTAATTCCTTCACTAGACATAATATGACCGAGGAAAGCCACTGAGTCTAGCCAAAACTCGCACTTTGAAAATTTGACATATAATTCCCTCTCCTTAAGAGTTTGTAGCACAATTTGAAGGTGATTGGCATGCTCCTCCTCACTCCGAGAGTAAACTAAGATGCCATCAATAAACACTAATTACAAACATATCTAGAAACTGCTTAAACACCCTATTCATAAGATCCGGGAAGGCTGCCAGAGCATTAGTCAAACCAAAGGACATAATCAAAAAATTCAAAATGGCCATACCGGGTTCAGAACACAGTCTTAGGAATATCAACCTCCCTAACTTTCAACTGATAGTAACCCGAACGGAGGTTTATTTTGGAGAAGCACCTACCACCCTAAAGTTGGTCAAAAAGATCATCGATTCTAGGAAGAGGGTACTTGTTTTTCACTGTTACCTTGTTCATTTGGCGATAATCAATTCACAAACGAAGAGACCCATCTTTATTACGCATGAAGAGAATGGGAGCACCCCAAGGAGAGACACTAGGATAGATGAAACCCTTATCAAGGAGGTATTTTAATTGATCTTTTAACTCTCTCAACTCCGCGGGATCCATCCTATAAGGTGGAATGGAAATGGGTCTAGTGTCCGATAGAAGTTCTATCCCAAAGTCTATCTCTCTATCAGGAGGAATTCTGAGAAGGTATTTGGGGAAAACTTTGGGAAATTCATTAACTATGGATACAGACTAGAGTGGGGGAATTTCAGTATTAGAATCCCTAACCCGAACCAAATGGTAGAAAAACCCTTTGGTTAACATTTTTTGGGCTCTAAGATAGGAAATGAACCTCCCCTTTGGTACTATGGGACTACCCTCCCATTCAAGGACCGGTTCATTAGGGAAACAAAATTTGACCTTCCTAGTCCTACAGTCTATATTAGCATAACAAGAGTGGAGCCAATCCATCCCAAGAATTATACCAAACTCTACCATATCTAATCATACCAACTCCACCACCGTATCCCTAAGTAAGATAGTCACAATACAATTCTTATAGACTCTTCTAGCAACGATGGAATCACCGACAGGGGTGGAAACTAAGAAGGGTTCAAAAATATTTTTGGGAGCAAACTCAAAATTTACAGCCACATAAGGAGTCAAATAAGATAAGGTGGAGCCAGGATCAAGTAATACATAAACATCACGGGAGAAAAGCCGTAACATACCCGTGATAACATCAGGTGAAGCCTCATATTCCTAGCGAGTAGATAGCCCATAGAGACGGTTTCAACTCCCGCCTGTACCAGAAGTGTCACGCCCTGAGGCTACCTCCTAGGCGTAACATAGGATCTGGGACACAAGTGCCCCAGGTTAACCCTTGGTCATAGCATACTCAAGTATAATAAAAGATAAACAGAATCATAATAAAAGATAATGAGAATCCATAACAGAATATCATAAAGTCTATAAGAACCCAAATCAGGAAAGTACAACCAACTATGTCTGAAGCCTCTAAATCTGAAGATACGAGTTGATGGGACAATACCCCAACTAACTCAAAAATCCAACAAAAACAACATAAGATAAATATACCTACTACTAGCCCTCAGATAATGAGGTCTCACCACTGGAAGCTGGGACTTCGGTAATATCTAGCCACGAGTGTGAGGAATCGAGCCTGAATCTGCATCATCAAAGAATGCAGCGTAAAAGATGCATCAGTACTATGGAATGTACCGAGTATATGAGATATGCATGAACATGAAGAAAATATGCTAAGTATTCTTTAACAATCGAAATCATGCTTTAAAAGTGAAACTGGATGCAAATGACTCTATGAAATACCACAAGCTAAAACATGATCATAAACGAAGAGCCTGAAATCTGAATAAGAGTCAATTACATTTTTAAAGCATAAACTGTTTCTGTGGGAGGTTCTCTAACCGACATAGACCATGTGAGCTACATGGAATCCAATGTATATGCCCCATCGAAAGGACCTAATATACCTTGCTAGGGTATAAATGCATGACTGTGGCGTGATCACTAAATTTGATGCCCAACTGGGGGACTTAGAACCTCTGGGGCACGTTGTTATGGGACTAAGGGTACTCTCAACCTGTCCAACTCGGTGCTAATACTACTCCCAAATCATATACATATAGCTCATAAGTTCATGAAGGTATAATCAAATACCAAATCTCATTTTTAAAGCATGATGACACATCGGGTACCATGCAGTTCTCATATCATAAGTTCTTGAAGTAAAGCATAGCCATAATTCAAATCATACTTTTCCTTCTAAATTCATACTTGAAGAATTAGGCATGCAATTTCATAAATTCTCAAGGTCAAGATATCTAATCATGTCCAATTTTACTTGAAAAACACGCAATTCAATGGAATCATGCTAGAAATCAACTTCAATGCTTGTGCTTTTAAATCTCATAAAGGAATCATGATCAAATCACAAATAAGTATTAAGAAACCATGAACTTAAGCATAGAAATTGATTTCATAAAGTTTTCCCCAATTTAGATCAAAACCCTAATTTCATAAGTTCATAATTCGAATAAGAATTGGGGGTTTTAGGCACAAGGGTGAGAGGAACCCATTGTTCAATATCCACATACCTTGATTGAAGTTAACCCACTTGAAATTGAAAAGATTTAGGAGACATGATCTTGGAGCTTGAGATTTGGAGCTTGGAGAAGAACTTTTCCTTTTTGGGAGTTGAATGAAGATTTGAGAAGGAACTTAGGATAATGAGGGTGAAAACCCTTCTTGAAATAGTAAAATCGACATCATTTAGGAGTTAAAAGGGTGGGTAATGACTAGAATACCCCTTGGACATCATTAAGAAAAAGCTGGAAAATGGGTCGGCTTAAGGAATCACGGGTCGATTCTATGGGTCATCGTTTGAACCATGACCCGTGGTTCCAACTCGTGGTTCCTGGCCAACTAATCAGGTTGCGAAAGGTAATCTACAGGTCAACAGGATGGACCCATAGAATGGATGATGGGTCATCATTTGGACTCGTCATTGCTGGCGACCTAGCTGTTCTCTGGACCAAACCATGACTCAAAAGGACAGTCCGTCATTTGAACGATGGGTCGTAGAACTGAGTCATCATTTCTGAGGGACTTGTCATGCCTCTGATCTGATTCTACAAGTTGACAGGATGGACCATAGTCCAAACTACGGTCTGTAGAACTAACTCGTGGTTCTCAGACCAGAGTCTGAATCAACAAAACACAAAACCACTGTTCCATTCCATGACCCATGTTTCAAACCACAATCCGTGGTGTGGACTCGTCATTCCTGGAAACATTAAAAATTTTTGAGTTTCAAACTTAGATAGCTGGTTTGATTTCCGAGGTGTTACAAGAAGTAGATCATTTAGCAGCTGAGGCTGATGAAGTAGTAGATGGAGCCTTGTTTCCCTCAAAAGTTCCTTTAGCCTGAGGGCACTCCCTGTGAATATGACCAGGCTGTCCACAACCATAACACACACCCTTGCCCACTACACGCTGACCACGGTGAACTTACCATAAGTGGGGCAAGGAGCATAAGATGTATCAGACTGTGCCACACTGCCCTGAGATTGAGTACCCTACATTCTAGAGCCATGATTGGACTTAAACCGCTGATCACCCGATTGCCTAGGGGCAGGTGCACTAGCCGACGAATGTGCATGTCTCCAAGACTTCTTCTTGGGCCTACTCCTCTTATTCTGACTCTCTTCTACCTCAACTTGCTTCTTTTTCTCATCCTCAACCTGTTGAATATAAACCACTAACCTGGGCAAGTCCATGTCCTTGTTTAATATTGCTGCCTTGCAAGCTAATACCAAGTCACCAGAGATACCATTTGTGAACTTCCTCATTCAAGCCCTCATATCATAAACCATTTCTAGAGCATAATGGGCCAGCTGATTAAACTTCAAGGCATACTCTTTGACACTCATCTTCCCTTTCCTCAAGTTAACAAATTCCTCCGCCTTGGCTTCCCTCATTTCTTGAGGAAAGAAGTGATCCAGAAAGGCCACGAAAAAGGCTTCCCAAATAGCTGGATTGCATCCTCACCCCTTATCTATTCCCACTCATCATACCACTGATAGGCCACCCCTTTCAGCTAATAAGCTGCCAACTCCACCCCCTTAATTTCACTAGCATGCATGACCCTGAATATCTTATCCATTTCATCCACAAAATATTGAGGATCTTCCTCGACCTTGGACCCTGTGAAAGCTTGTGGGTTCAGTCACATGAACTGTCCCACTCTAGTAGCATCTGAGGATCCGGTGTTAGCACCAACTCTGCCTGACTGGAAAGACTGAGAGGACACAATCTGAGCAAACATCTGCAAAGTCTTCTTGAATTCAGCATTAGTAACTTTGCTCTGCAGAGACTTAACCCGCGTAGTACCAGTTCTGGGAGCTCGAGTGGGAATAGTAGTAGGGTCAGTAGCAGGAGCAGTGACAGATGCAGTGGCAGGAGCAGCTGATGGTTCCCCAGTAGGAGCGACGAGATCAACAGTGCGGACGCCATAACCGGTCTGCATCCCATAGGTAGGGCAAACCTCTTCAGCATTTGTCTCTGCGGGAACTGAGGTTCCATTCGCGACCCCTTGTTAAGTGGTTCTTCTTGGAGGCATGATCTGAAACATGGGGAAAATTCAAGAGTTAGAAGAGTCTTCCAAGAACTCTGCTCTTTAGCACGAAGTAGAACATGAAGAGAGGGAAACATTCCTAAGTGCCTTGTAGCCTTCCTTTTATAAGTGTGGTGCGCTTCACACCCATAAAATGGACTCTACTCGACACAGCTTCATAGACACCCTAGGACCATGAACCATGCTCAGATACCAAGTTTTTCATGACCCAAGACTAGGCCCCAAATGTAACATGCATCCCAGACCAATGAAGGCCGAAGAAGTCCACTTAGCATTCATAATAAGAACATTCAATAATAAAGAGTTGCGGAAAAGGGCACAATACTAAAATGTTTGGTTTAATATAAATAAGTCAAAAACCAAACCTTAAGGATCCAATTATACATAATCTACGAAGTCTCTATTCCATAAAGAAAGGAAATTATCTATACCAGGACAAGGCCCCGATGATACCATAAAAACAAAATACTATAAATGTCTGTCATAAAGGTGCCTTTCAAAGGATGGAGGGCTCACCAAAAAGCTGGATCTGTCTGCTCGAATCTAGTACTGCGTAGTACCATGAGAAGGTGCCTCTGAACCTAATTATACAATGATGTAGCCGCCCAAAGACGGTCAGTACATGGAATATAGTGGTACACAGAACAAAAAAAATGGATACAATATACTTTCTCTGAAAAGTTGACATTTAAAACACTTCCAATACAATGACAATAAATATCCATAGTAAATTTTGTTAAGAGAAAACAATAGACTTCTGTCGTTTACTTCTGAACTAGATGGTATCACCGACTTCTATTCAACACCATGGGCTATGTGGGTTCGATCAATGCTCGACTGGCTAAGCCCCAACCCATGTTTGCCATATGAGTTGAGATCTCAAGACAATATGTCCAGTACAATCATCCCCGTGGAAGAAAAATAAGGTCGTCCTAAGTTAGGATCGAACCATCCCTATGTCAGCAAAATACAGGTTTCGAGCATTGAGATATTTAGCCTCATGCCTTCTTGGTTACCCATCTAATTCTCTTAGAGCCCAAATTATTACCATTTTCAAAATCTTTAAAGACACCATTCAATAATACAATTCTGTTAGGGGCATAAACCGTTATTAGTATCGGCATACCATGACTTGTAAGTCACCCATTTCATTAATATAGAACCCATAAGGTTCGTCAACAATTCATTATTCCCCATTATAGGATTTATATAGTAAAGCAAAGGTCTTTTGTCTCAATTCGATCCTTTAGAAAAAACTGTTACCATAGCAATATCTTTCAAATCTGTGAAATCATTTGATATCCTTTGAACAATGGGAAAGACAAGTAAAATCTCCAATACCTTTGTAAGTACCATTCGTTGTACAATTACTAATATTTTCAAGTGAAATATAAAGGACTAATGATTTCATGAAGTTTCATCAAATTTAGAAAGGCTATACTTGCAACCCTATGTTCATATTCAAAGTAGTGAAAACGTAAGGGTTGGAAATTAGAAAATACTTTGAAGTAGGATCGTTCTGCGTACCTTTTGATGGAAAGAGACTCAAGAATTACTTGAAGTTGACCTTTGAAGCTTGAACCCTAAGTGTTCTTGTCCCAAGAAACTTTGGAGAGTAAAGTATCGTATGTTTTGATGAATGGGACGCTCTTAAGGACTTAAAGATCATTTTAAAATAGTGGGGGATGTATTTTGGTTATGGAAAGGACCAAAAAGTCCTCAAAATAACTTAAAAGAAGAAATTCCCGTAACAATACCCAGGAGTCCTATTTATAGGAAATTCCAATTAAAATTTGGATTGGTCTAGGAAGGAAAAATGCGTCCAAAATGGTCACCAAAATGGTCACCAAAATGGTCCATTTTGGCCACAAATGGACCATTTTCGTGGGCATTTTAACTTATGAAAATTTTGAGTTTCTTTCTCCGAAAATGGTCGGAAGAACGGACCATTGTCTCAGAAAATAGTTCGTTTTCCTTTCCGGTTTAACTCCCAAAATTCGATGGGCTTCTGGACAGACAAACATCTTCTTGGCAAACTGATCATAACTTTTTACTTCGGACTCCGATTAATGCGCGGCCAGTGGTGGCGGAAAAAAGACTTGAAGACCTTTAATTTGGTAGGTAATAGGCCACCTAATTCTGTATATTTTAAGATCAATGCTTGTTTGAAGATGACCCAAGTTAGAAAGTTATACGAAAACTTATTCGGTAGAGAAGCTTTCAACTTATCTTGTGCTAGAGGTTCCTTAAGACCTTAATTCACATCCAACATTCTTCCCACACATAGTGCTTGACCATAACACCTAGTTACAGTGAAATATTCCAGGTTCAGGTCTAATTACTGGCTAAAAATAATTGGAATCCTAGCTCAAAAGTTTGAGGTGTTACAATGTGGATATCCTAGGTTCCCAAGAAAACTAGTAATGGATACTATATATAACCGTAGGAGATGAACATAATACATTCATGGAATTTAAGGACCCTAGGTCTGAAGGGCTGACTGAAATCTGAAGAATTAGGTTGTATCTAGGGACTCAATGGATGAAAGGAACCCATTGATGAAATCTCACATACCTGGAAGAGAATCTATGGAGGAAATCTTGGGATTGAAGCCTGAACTTAAGAAAACCCTTCTGCTTGTTCTTGAGAGGAAAAAGCATTCTTTTATTCTAAATTTTGATAAGTATCAGTTTAATCTGAGGGAATGAGGGGTTTGAGTAGTTTTAGGCTTAGTAATATGGCTTAGATGAGTTAAAATGATATAGCTTAGTGTCACGCCCCAAGGCTACCCCCCAGGCGTAACACGGGACTCAAGACCACAAGTGCCCCAAGTTAACCCTTGGCTAAGGCATGACTTAAAAAAACTTAGATAACCTTAACGAAAGCATCAAACTGAAGAGATAAATAGACGGAGTCATCAACATCTCAAACATCACATAAAAGAATCTGAAACCTGATTACAGAATCTTTACTATGTCTGAAAGCCTCTAAACTTAATAATGAGTTGCTGGGATAAGACCCCAGCTAACTCCAAATACTAACTATAAACCATAAGTATAGACAACTGATACTAGTCCTCGAAGTATGAGGGCTCACCACTCGAAGCTGGGACACCTGCAAATCTCTATCCACGAATCTGAGGGCCCAAACCTGAATCAACATCATCAAAGGATGCAGTGCAAGAATATGTGTCAGTACTATAGGATGTACCGAGTATGTGAGATATGCATAAATAAGGTAAAACATGCTTGAAACATAATTGGAACCAAGATCATGCTTAAAAGAGAATTCATAAGAAATATCATCATTTAAGCATAAGGTAAGAGATAACATAATATAAGACTTTAAAACGTTCATATGGGAGTTTCTTATAACCTACAATAGACCATGCGAGTTACATGAAATCTAACTATATAAACCTAGCTAACAAAGCTACCCCGAACCCTACCAAGGAACGAGATACCATAATCCAACTATGAAACTCTAGTTGTCAAAGCCGCCTTAATGCCCGCTAAAGCACAGGAAAACATGATCAAATATGGAACCACTTTCATAAGCCCATTGGTCGATTCATAACCTACGGTGGCAACGTAGTTTTGGACTTGGGTTATCGAACCCTCATCGCTTGGTGCTAAATACTACTCCCAAAACATACATATAA
Source organism: Jaltomata sinuosa (assembly GCA_003996215.1). NCBI lineage: Eukaryota > Viridiplantae > Streptophyta > Magnoliopsida > Solanales > Solanaceae > Jaltomata > Jaltomata sinuosa. Next base: position 224,359 of record QJPP01003380.1, on the reverse strand, counting down.
CTCATAATATACTTGTGGCATATCAGATGCCAAATTTGTTTGAAAAGTATAAGGGTATATCTAATACCATGTAATTCACATAGCTTAGGTAGACATATCTAGATTCCCAACCTCTTCATAAAGCATAGGGACATATCTAATGCATGCAATTCATACTTCAAAATCCTTAAAATTTAGTATAGCCATAATTCAAAAGATACGTTTCTTTCTAAATTCATAACTTGAAGAATTAGGCATGCACTTTAATAAATACATAGGCCATGTTATCTAAACATATCAATTTTCACTTGAAATCATGCAATTCAATGGGATTATGCTAGAAATCATCTTTAATGCATGGATTTTGAAATCAATTAAGGAACCTCAAATAAATCATAGATAAGTAAAGAAAAACCATGAATTGAAGCTTTAAAACTGAACTCATAAATTTTCCCCAATTTGGTTAAGAACCCTAGTTTCACAATTTCATAAATTCAAAGTAAAAATCATGGGTTTTGGGCATAAGGGTGAAGAGAATACCTTATTCAATACCCACATACCTTATTGAAGCTTGCTTGATCTAAGATGAAAAGAAATGAAGGCTTGAACTTAGAGCTTGAAGGAGTTCCTTTGCTCTTTTGGTAGATGAATAAAGAATAATGAAAGACTTAGACTAATAAGAGTAGAAACCCTACTAAAAGTGGCCAAAATGACCTCACATAAGAGTTAAAAGGGTGGGTAATTATAGAAATATCCCTGGGATTTAATTAGAGAAAAGTTGTTACAAAGAATCGGCTTCAGAGACCACAAGTCAGTCTATGGACTATCAATTGAAATGACAAACCATCAACTAATCCGTGGTTTCAGGTGCCACTTATGGGAGCTTGCTGGAACTCAACTCCACGAGTCACTCTATGGTCTGTGATTCATAACGATGGACCATCCTGTTGACTCGTGGTTCTGACTTAGGGGCATGAGGATCCTCTGATACTCAGGGGTTACAGATATAAGGATGACCCATGGTTCAAAAGGATGGGTCGTCAACCAACTCGTAATTTCCAGGACTGTTCATGGGAGGTCCTCTGGAACTCAAACCATGAGTCCACAGGACGGGCCGTGGTTCCAAACCATGAGCCATTAAGTGACTCGTAGACTGAGGAAAGAACACAACCAAGGAGAAGATCATGGATCAGACTACGGATCGTGGTCTAGGACTACGGTCCCTGATCTGGTCCATGATCTCAGGGAACTTTACAATTTCACAGAAATCAGGTTTAACAACTGAATCAAATTTTGAAGTGTTACAATATCGCTCTATTGGTATCATTCATCCTCGAATGAAGACTAAGCAAGGAAAACTAGAGAGAAAACAACCCAACCAACCAAAGAAACATAAAACTCAAGGATAAATATGAATACTGAGCTTTTTATTAACATAAAACATAATTGAACTAACTTCGGAAAACAAGAATGCATGCTAGGATCATGAGGTAAATTGATGGAGTAGAATCGGAGGAACATACTATGGAGAAAACTACTACCTCAAACTGAAACTGAATAGGAAGGAAATAGATGAGGGTACTTGGCTTTCATGGCTTCTTTCACTTCCCAAGTAGCTCCCTCAACTAGCTGATTTCTCCAAAGGACCTTTACCGAAGCGAATTCTTTGTTTCTCAACCTCCGAATCTGACGATCAAGAATATACATGGAAACTTCCTCATAAGTAAGGCTATCCTTCACACTCACATCTTCTAAAGGAATAATCAAGGTCAGATCACCAACACACTTCTTCAACAAAAAAACATGGAAAACCGGATGAACCGCTTATAAATCTGATGGCAAATCTAACTCATAAGAGACACTACCAACTCTTCTCAGAATCTGATAAGGACCTATACAGCAGGGACTAAGCTTCCTTTTCTTGCCAAATCTCATCACACCCTTCATGGGTGACACCTTCAGGAAAACCCAATCATCAACCTCAAACTCCAATTCCCTTCTCCTCACATCTGCATATGATTTATGTCGACTTTGAGCGGTCTTCAACCTCTCCCTAATGATCTAAACTCTCTCCATAGTCTCATGAACTGTATCTAGACCAATCAAAACTACCTCACCTACCTAAAACTAGCCAATAGGATATCTACACCTCTGCCCATAAAGTGCCTCATAAGGAGCCATCTGGATGCTAGAATGAAGTTTTTGTTGTAGGCAAACTTGATAAGAGACAATTGATCATCACAATTACCTTTGAAGTCAATCACCCAAGCTCTCAACATATCTTCCAAAGTCTGAATAGTACCCTCTGTCTGGCCATCCGTTTGTGGGTGAAAAGTTATGCTAAGCTTAACCTGAGTACCAAGAACTTTCTGAAGTGATCTTCAAAATTGAGATGTAAACTGAGTACCCCTGTCTGAAATGATGGACAACAGAACATAGTGCAATCAGACTATCTCTCGAATGTAGAATCTGGCATAATCATCTGTTGAATCCGTAGTCTTAACTACCAAGAAGTGGGATGACTTAGTCATCCTGTCAATAATCACCCAAATAGAATCATGCTATCTACAAGTATGAGGCAAGCCAGTAATGAAATCCATATTGATCTCTTCCCATTTTCAAGTAGGGAGATCAATATCCTGAGTCATACCACCCGATCGCTGATGCTCTACCTTCACTTGTTGACAGTTGGGACACTTAGCCATAAAACCTGCTATGTTCCTCTTTATGCCATTCCACTAATAGACTTTCCATAGGTCACAGTACATCTTAGTGGCAGCGGGGTGAATAGAATACCTGGAGCTATGAGCCTTTATAAAAATCCATTGTCTCAACCCATATATGTCAGGAACACACAATTGACCCTTATATTAAAGCACACCATCTCCCCCTTGGGAGAAAACCTCTACCCTTTGCTGATAGACTGCACATTTCAACTGGTGCAAAATAGGATCACTATGAGGCGAACTCCCAATCGAGCAAGTCGATGATCATCCTTGGCTAATTCCTTATTTTCGTCCTCAACCAAAGACACGCTACCCATATATAACCTACTAAGTGCATCCTCTACGACATTGGCCTTACCCGGATGATAAAGCACACTCATATCATAATCCTTAAGAAGCTCAAGCCATCTCCTTTGATGAAGAGTCAATTCCTTCTGAGTGAACACATACTGATGACTCTTATGATTGGTAAATACATCCACATGAACACTATACAAGTAGTGTCTCCAAATCTTCAAAGCAAAAACCACGGTCGCCAACTCAAGATCATGAGTAGGGTAGTTCTTCTCATGAATTTTAAGCTGTCTAGAAGCATAAGCAATCACCTTACCACGCTGCATCAAAACACAACCCAAACCAATCTTAGAAGCATCACAATACATAATAAAGTCATTTAGGCCCTCGGGTAGATCCAACACTAGAGTTGTGGTCAGTCTAGTCTTCAATTCCTGAAAGTTCTTCTCACATAGATTAGACCACTGAAATTTCACCTTTTTCTGTAGTAACCATCCAAACCCAAAAATCTCCTAATATTAGACGGGGAAGTGGGTCTAGATCAGTTCTTTACTGCTTCAATCTTTTGAGAATCAACTCAAATACCATCTCTAGTCACAATATGACCCAGAAAAGCAATAGACTGCATCCAAAACTCACATTTGCTAAACTTCGCAAACAACTGTCGATCCTTGAGAGTTTGCAACATAACTCTCAAATGGTCTGCATTCTCCTCCTCACTCTGAGAATAGATAAGAATATCATCAATGAAAATAATCACAAACATATCTAAATATTGTTTGAACACATGGTTCATCAAATCCATAAAGGCTACAGGAGCATTTTTTAGTCCAAAATATATAACCATAAATTCATAATGACCATACCGAGTTCTGAAGGCTGTCTTTGGGATGTCACACTCTCAAACACTGAGCTGATGATAACCGGATCTAAGGTCGATCCTTGAGAAGTAAGTGGAACCCTGAAGCTGATCGAACAAATCATCAATCCTAGGAATGAGATACTTATTCTTGATTGTGACCTTGTTCAACTAGCGGTAGTCAATACATATTCTGAGGGAACCATCTTTCTTTTACACGAATAAGACTAGAGCACCCCATCGAGAGATGCTGGGTCGAATAAAACCCTTATCAAGGAGACCTTTCAACTGATCTTCAATTCCTTAAGCTTCGCGTGAGCCATTCTATAGGGAGTAATATAGATAGGATGCGTGTCTGGAAGAATATATATTCTAAAGTCGATCTCTCGCTCGAGAGGGACTCCAGGCAAATCTTCAGGGAACACTTATGGAAACTCATTTACAACAAGAACTAACTGGAGGGATGGGGTTTTGGACTCCGTGTCCATAACCCAAACTATATAATAGACATACCGTTAGAAATCATCTTTCTAGCCTTGAGATAAGATATGAAATGACCCTTTGAGGATGGTGGACTACCTTGCCACTCTAAGACAAGTTCATTCAGAAACTTGAAACTGATGACTCAAGTATGACAATCGACCGAGGCATAACATGCATACAACCAATCCATACCAAGGATAACATCACAATCAATCATCTCTAACTCCACTAGATCCGTTGAAGTGACTCTATGAAGGACCGATATAGGGCAATTTTGATAAATTATTTTTTCTAGGATTGACTCACCAACAAGAGTAGAAACATAAAAGGGTTCCAAGAGCTGGTCAGGACTAATCTCAAACTTGCAAGCAACATAAGAGGTCACAAAAGATAAGGAGGCACCCGAATCCAATAAAGCATACACATCGAGAGAGAAGAATTTTAGCATACTAATAACAACATCCGGTGAACTCTCTTGGTCCTGGCGTAAGGACATGGCATATAGACGGTTCTAGCGCTGACCACTAGAACTAAAATAAGCCCTGCTGGATGGTCGACCTCCTGATGCTGCTGGGGCAGACTGCATCCTACTACCTCCCTGTACCTTCCTAGCTGAAGGGCAATCTCTAATCCGATCTCTAGACTGACCACACTCGAAGCAACTACCTGAACTGGCTAGACACTCACCAAGATGGCTCTTCCCATACTTGCCGCAAATGGGGTAGAAAGGACCCTTGGAAACACTTCCCCGAGACTGCGAACCTGAACCTCTACTTGGCTAATTATGGCGAGGCCTGGGGCCTGGGTAGGTGCACTAGCTGAAGAATGAACGGACCCTGATGATTTCTTCTAAAACAAAGAGTGATGTCTGCCTCTGGACCTCTGATGGCCAAAACCTGAACTCTCAGATCTAACCCTTTTGTTCTCTCTCACCATCTCCCTCAACTTGTCTCTCTCAATCTGATGGGCATGAGTCATAAGTCGAGAAATGTCCATTTCACCCAAAAGCATCACAGAACTACACTCCTTCTTTACCAAACCCGACAATCTGTAAACATACTTACTCATCTCATACCATGGGTCATCTACCATGGAAGGAGCATACCTAGATAACTGGATGAACTTCAATCCGTGCTCCTGAACCGACATAGAACCTTGCCTCAAATTCATGAACTCTTCAACCTTAGCTTTCCTCAATTCCCTCGGGAAGAACCGATCAAGAAAAGCCCTCTCAAAGAATTTCCAAATCATAGAGATCACATCCCTAGCTCTAGCATCTTTCCACTGAGTAAACCAAATATGATCCACGTCCTTGAGTTGATAGGAAGATAGCTCAATACCATCAACACCACCCACTTGTATTAAACCAAAGATCTTCTTTACCTCATCCAAGAAATTTTGTGGATCCTCACCAACTTTTGAACCCCAGAACTCAGGTGGGTTCATGCGAATGAAATCTCAAACTCGAACCACTACTCCACCTTGAGGATGGGCGAGAATAGGAGTGTGTTGATTGTCCTAAGCGGCCATAGTCTGATCTAGCATATGAATGACATTTCTGAACTTCGCATTTATGACCTCGGGGTCTGGAATCGTAGGGTCAACATTTTGGGCAGCTCAGTGAGGCATGGCATAGCAAGGAGGCATAATTTGAAATGCATAAAGAATGGATTAGATGGTTAATAGAGTTAAACTCTATCACACAATATTGATCATGAAAGAAGTAAAGTTTTTCCTAAGATACCTCGTAGCTTCTCTCTTATAAGTGTGCACTTCACACACATGAAAGAGACTCTACTCGATGCAGCTTTCAGACACCCTAGGACTCTTGAACCTGATGCTCTGATACTAAGTTTGTCACGCCCCGAGACTATCCCCTAGGCATAACACGGGACCCTGGACCACAAGTACCCTAAGTTAACCTTTGGCTAAGGTATGACTTAAACAAACTTAGATAACCTTAACGGAAGCATCAGACTGAAGAGATAAATAGACTGGGTCATCAATAGCTCAAACATAACATAACATAATCTGAAACCCGAATACATAATCTTTACTATGTCTGAAAACCTCTAAACTGAATAATGAGTTGCTGGGATAAGACCCCAGCTAACTCCAAATACTAACTAGAAACCATTAGGATAGTCAACTGATACTAGTCCTCAAAGTATGAGGACTCACCACTCGAAGCTGGGACACCTGCAAATCTCTAGCCACGAATCTGAGGGCCCAAACCTGAATCAACATCATCAAAGGATGCAGTGCAAGAATATGTGTCAGTACCATAGGATGTACCGAGTATGTGAGATATGCATAAATAAGGCAAAACATGCTTGAAACATAATTGGAACCAAGATCATGCATAAAAGAGAAGTCATAAGAAATAACATCATTTAAGAATAAGGTAAGAGATAACATAATATATAACTTAAAAATGTTCATATGGGAGTTTCTTATAATCGACAATAGACTATGCGAGTTACATGAAATCTAACTATATAAACCTAGTTAGCAAAGTTGCCCCGAACCCTACCAAGGAACGAGATACCATAATCAAAAAATGAAACTCTAGTTGTCAAAGCCGCCTTAATGCCCGCTAAAGCACAGGAAAACATGATCAAATATGGAACCACTTTCATAAGCCAATTGGTCGATTCATAACCTACGGTGGCAACGTAGTTTTGGACTTGGGTTATCGAACCCTCATCGCTTGGTGCTAAATACTACTCCCAAAACATACATATAACTCATAATATACTTGTGGCGTATCTGATGCCAAATTTGTTTGAAAAGCATAAGGGTATATCTAATACCATGTAATTCACATAGCTTAGGTAGACATATCTAGATTCCCAACCTCTTCATAAAACATAGGGACATATCTAATGCCATGCAATTCATACTTCAAAATCCTTAAAATTTAGCATAGCCATAATTCAAAAGATACTTTTATTTCTAAATTCATAACTTGAAGAATTAGGCATGCACTTTCATAAATACATAGGCCATGTTATCTAAACATATCAATTTTTACTTGAAATCATGCAATTCAATGGGATTATGCTAGAAATCATCTTTAATGCATGGATTTTGAAATCAATTAAGGAACCTCAAATAAATCATATATAAGTAAAGAAAAACCATGAATTGAAGCTTTAAAACTGAACTCATAAGTTTTCCCCAATTTGGGTAAGAACCCTAGTTTCACAATTTCATAAATTCAAAGTAAAAATCATGGGTTTTGAGCATAAGGGTGAAGAAAATCCTTTATTGAATACCCACATACCTTATTGAAGCTTGCTTGATCTAAGATGAAAAGAAATGGAGGCTTGAACCTAAAGCTTGAGACTTGGAGCTTGAAGAAGTTCTTTTCCTCTTTTGGTAGATGAATGAGGAATAATGAAAGACTTAGACTAATAAGAGTAGAAACCCTACTAAAAGTGGCCAAAATGACCTCACTTAAGAGTTAAAAGGTTGGGTAATTATAGAAATACCCCTGAGATTTAATTAGAGAAAAGCTGTTAACAAGACTCGGCTTCAGAGACCTCGATTTAGTCTACGGACTATCAACTAAAATGACAAACCATCAACTGATCCGTGGTTTTAGGTGCCACTTATGGGAGCTTGCTGGAACTCAACTCCATGAGTCACTCTACGATTTATGATTCAGAATGATGGATTGTCCTGTTGACTCGTGGTTCTGACTTAGGGGCATGAGGATCCTCTGATCCTCAGGGGTTATTGATGGAAGGACGACCCGTGGTTCAAAACGATGGGTCGTCAACCAACTCATCATTTGTAGGACCCTTCATGGGAGGTCCTCTAGAACTCAAACCACGAGTCACCAGGATGGGCCGTGGTTCTAAACCACGAGCCGTTAGGTGACTCATAGACTGAGGGAAGAACACAACCAAGGATCATACCACAAATCGTGTTCCAGGACTATGGTCCGTGATCTGGTTCATTAACTCAGGGAACTTTACAATTTCAAAGAAATTAGGTTTAACAGCTGAATTGAATTCCAGGGTGTTATACTTAGGCTTTAAAAGAGGTAGAAAAAGTCTGGAATACCCCTGGGAATTTTAAAAGAAAAATTGCTAAAATTCTTGAAAAATCGTTCCACGGATTGGTCGACGAACTGTGGTTCTGAATGATAGACCGCTGACTGAGTCATTTTTATATCCTTGAGTTCTAGGGTTTCTCTAGTCTGATGATCCCACGAGTCACATGATGGATCGTGGTTATGAACTATGACCCATGGTCTGACTCCTGGTTTCTGGACCCTGAACTGAGGTTCCTCTGATAATAGGGAACCACGGTTAACAGGACAGACCGTGATTTTAAACTATGGTCTGTGGTCCTATCCATGGTTTTGAGGTAGGAAACTGGCACCTCACTGATGACCAAATCCATGAGTGACAAGATGGTCCATGGTTTCAAACCATGATTCATTGAAGTTACCCTTAGACTGTAGGGGGACCAACACTGGAGATCAGACTACGGGTCAGATCATGGGTTGTGGTTCTGAACTAAGGTCCATGATCTTGACCGTGGTTTCTGGGAACTTGAAATTTCCTGCAATTTTTCCTTCTAAGTACAATCAAGTAATTGGTTCAGATTCTGGGGTATTAAAGAAACACAACCAAGCTAGCTAAGAAAAATAAAGGTATACCCACATAGTTTCTTTGATCCTATGGTGGGCGCTAAACTGTTTACCCTAGATTTGGTACAGTTGAATTTATAGGTGAGTCAAGAGCACGCATTATGATTTAACTTTATTTTAGGTTTGATTTAATAACAATTTGATTACTAAGTGGTAATGGAGACACAAGATATATTGCATAAATAATATTAAAAAAAAGTAAAAGAAGGCAAATCTAAATGTGCTCAAGCTGGTTATGCATGTTCTCGAGAGCAATTTTTAACTATCCGAGTTATTTCTAAACCAAGACACAATGTAAGCAAGAAAAGAGCTTGAAGACCAAGGAACTATTGTATTGAGTGAGGGAGTTGGGCAGCAGATTCCTTTATAAGTGAGGAAAGATAACTATTTATAAGTTCCAATATTAGGCATTGACCAATTAGAGTGTGCCACTCAAGCCCTATAGTACCTAAACCCATGTCCTTGTTCCATGTTTTCTATCCATTGAGGGCTGCGACATCTAATATTCTCGCATTGCTCAGCTCTGTACGAACTCTCTTGTGCATCTGAGTGGTCTGACAAATCTGTCTATTGTTTGCCCCTTGCACCATGTCATCGTAGGGAGCAAACCACTGAGCCCTGTTATGCATGAGAAGGGATTCTCTATTGCGTTATCTTAGAAGTTCCTCTCGAAGCTTTGTGCCCTTCAAAGTGATGGGACCTCACATGGGTTATCTTATGATTCCATGTGTATTCAAGCCAATTTTACCTCATACACTTGTATATTCTAAAACTCGATTCTGATTTCTCTCACCTAATATAGTATTTCTACACTGCCATCAGCCCATCCGCTACTTCACCATGACACAGTGATATGCAATAAACTGTGTCATTGTTCAACTTCTTTCCCGTGTCGACATGGCTATCAAACTCCACCCTTTAGATTTTTTCCCTGATGGTGCATCACACCTCCCGGATATTGGGTTCTCGCCCTTTTGTCTTCTCTGTCCGCTCACAATGCTTCCTAGCACCTAACACTCTGGATTTTCCTCTTTTTTTCTTTTGTGTACCTTTCAATATTTTTCCTTGAATGAAAATTAAAATTATGGCTTAACACATAGTCAGCCTCTTAAACTTGTCAGGATATTCTATTTAAACACTCTAACTAAGTCATGCTCTAATTGAACACCTCAACTACTAATTTAATCAGATACTTTTGGTTTAAATTTCAAAAGAACTTTTACACGAATTTTTTATTTGTCTATTAGGTATTTAATTTAATGACATAAAATATGTCATCTCTTTTAATTATACGCATCAACCTTAAGAAGAAAATATCTGAGGTTTTATGACTTATTGAGGTGAATGCGTATAATTAAAGGAGATGGCATATTCTATGTGGTTAACTTAACCACCTAATATACGAATGAAAACACGCACAAAATAAATTTCAATATTTTAATTGATATGTCTAAATGGATCACTTTATTAGGAGTTGAGGTATTCAATTAGAACAAGGCTTATTTTTAGTGTCAAAATAAAATATCCTGACAAGTTTAAGGAGCTGACTATGTATTAAGCCGAACTATAGACAGTAAAAGGGATTCATACTTTTTATGTTATTTTAGGTGTACCTTATCCTTTTTAACACTTTCACTTTTTATATGATTTTCAGTATGGTATCAAGTAGCTTGATGAGTCATTCCACTCTAACCTCTCCAAGATACTTTCAAACCTGTATAAGAATATTATTTGGAACACATGTTTTCTAATCCTCATATTTTTCAAGGCATCTTTTTTCTCCGTCGGCCTAGTTCTACAGGTGTAGCTAAAGTTTCTATCCTGTACAGATATGTGGAAGTCCAAAATATTATTCCCTTATTAAAGCTGATCAAGAATTGATCAAAATAACCACTATATTTCTCCTTCCCTCATAATTATTTCATGTCGACACTTGTTGAAAATAATCTTTAATACACTTCATGTGATTTAGTTTTTTTGGTAGAACAGAGGTTATTCATTAGTAATATGCATCATAGGATACAACAGTAGCCACACAAGTGGTAGCAGTAGATTGTCTTGGCCTAGTAGAAATATTACAAACTGAGTTACATGTAGACTTAATATGCCTTACAAAAGAAGTTCCTTCTCTGCCTTTAGTGATTCCCAAACATACACGGGAGGAACTGTCCATTCTTCAAAAAGTTGCTCCATCTTCAATTTTCCCCCCTCTTTTGCTAGCAAGTCAGCTACCCTTTTCAGCTGCCTGGCCTCATGCCTGACTGGGGGGTTTCCCCAACTGATGGAGAAGAACTCTGTAAGAAAACAAAATATTTGTATAAGTATTATTGTCATTGGAGAGAAATTTGATTACCTTGAGAGAATCAGTCACTATCTCCGAGTGTTGGACAGCATATTTGCTGCTAATGTTAACCAAATAGAAAGGATGTTATTTCTAATGCTAGAGCTGTTGGTACATTAGTCCTTGCACTATAGCCTGTTATCCAATTCCATTCACCATCGCGCAACACGTCTCCTGCCCCTTAATGCGTGTAGTGTGGTTAAAGGACCCATATATATTTAGCTTGATTTTATTTTTGGGAGGGTTCCAAGTATAGGAGACTGTTGTATGATTTTTAAAATCATGATCAGTTAAGTGAAAGAATTCCATGGCTCGTTCAAAAGGGGTCAATAAAGGAATGTCGATTTTGGCGTTGTTATGATAATTATGATTCCTTGTGAGACAGATATTCCAAATATAGAATGTTCATGTGATTTAATTAGTTACCCTTCTTGTCTCAATTAATCGTTCCAATTTAAATATTCTTTTATCCCTGCCAATTGTACAAACCATCTAGAGTTTCTACTCAGGCTTTACTTATAGCTTATAGCTGTCTTAGCTTCCTTATTAGCTCTCTTATATTCTTCAAAGTCTTATTTGTCTTTTGTTGTTGAAACTTACTATAACAATCTCTTTCAGCTTTAATAAATCTTTGTATATCTCCTCATATGCCATGACTCTTGTGGTCGAAGTCCTAGACTTTTAGACACACCTAATACACTTCAAATTGTGATTTTTAAAATCTAATCTAACATTTACTTCCATATAGTTGTATTACGTCTTCTTGTAAGGATAAAGTCTATTTTTACCCCTAATAAGTTAAGGCGAGAATATTTTTTTAGAATATGTATATAAGCTACCATTTAATCATAAGTTAGAGAAAATTATAAGATAGCCTTCTCTTTCTCATTCACAGTACCATAATCATAATCTTTGTGTACTTGTTAACATCATTATTTTTTACCTATATGACCATTTAGATCTCCCATATAAAGATTTATTGGTCACCCATTTTTCCATATCCTCCCAAATCATAGAATTTATATAATGTATCTACTCCTATTTGAAAAGTGTAGACATTAATAGCATTGAATTTTTCATTTTTCTTACAAGTCTAAATGCAAAAATCTCAATTCCCAACCCGTGTTACTTCTACAGTCTTATCTTTGACTCCTAGTTCTATAATAATTTTCAATCCCTTCCTATTTCTATTTATTCTATAATATCATAATTTATAATCCATAGTTACCTATTTCTCTCTTGCCTTTTGTTCTGTCCATTTAGTTTTATGCTGGTATGCAATATCAAATTTCGTTTTCTTAATTTAGTGGATCCACTAATTTCATCGACACCACTTATCTGAATCTAATTCTTTGTCTATTTTTCTAATCTCATTAGGGATGACAATTGGGGCGGGGCGGGGCAGGACAGGGCAAGGAAGGGCGAAGATCTAATGGGGTAGATCAAGACAATGCTTAAATAGGGCAGGGCGGGGCGGGGCGGGTTGTCAAACTTTACAATTTTAAAATTTTAAATGGGGCAAGGGAGGGCAGGTTATGTTTTGGGATCTGTAAGCAAACCCATTTTATATATGAACTTGAACTACCTCTTCATCTGTTTTTTATAATTTTTGGTGAGCAATAATTCTCAATTATATAAATCCAACATTAGGTCCATATTAAAATAAATTTTATTTATGAACTTGAATTATGTCTTTGTCCATTCTTCATAGTACTAGTTTCTTTTTTCTGATTGAATTCCGTAAACAAATATTGTCAGTTAAATATGATTGTTTTGTTGGTGCAACCTCTAATATTAGTTCCAAAAATATAAGGACTTCAATCTTTCTCTAGAAACATGCATTTCCTTTGCACAACAATTTTGTCCCCCAACAGTATAATATATATTTTTGTTTCCCTACATTTTACCCATATGATCTTGGGCATATTTATATGCCAATTTATCGTATTTTACCCATGTTTGCCTTATGTTTTAAGATCATTACTTACTATATATTGTGTGTTTTGAGTTAAATTGCTATATGTTGTACTAAGACACATGATTAGATGCTTGCAGGTGAAATAATGTGGGAAAGTAACCATGGAAAGATAAAACGGAAGAGTAAAGCATATAAGTGATGTAGAGGAATGCTCGGGAGCAAATAAAAAAGCAAAAATAGGCATTGGAGCACACCTGGTGTGGCACCCCAGGCCCAAAACATCTGCAGGGCCATCTTGGCACCTTGTTGGCGCGCCGCCTCAGCAGTAGAACTGCTGAAGCCCAGGCCTGGCGCATCAGTGGCGCGTCGCGCCAGCCACTGTCCCGACCAAAATTTCAGCTTTTTCCTAGTCTGATTCCAAGAAGGAAAAGGGGTTATTTCCCAAGCACTATAAATAGAACCTTGTGCGTCTTTTGTAGGGGTTCCATCATATTTTCAGAGTAGAAGGCAGAGATTAGATTTCACCATTAGGTTTCTTTTCTTCTTCTTTTTCTTAGTCATAACTTTGGATGAAAACATTGTTATCTTTGTTTTTGAGTAGCATGAGTGGCTAAGAACCCTTGTTCTGGGGTTACGACTACAAACACATGATTATTTAGTATCAATTTTGATTGATTGTTCGTTTGTCATTAATAGTTGTTCTTAGATTCTTGTGTTTAGTATTTTGGTGCTTGGCCGCCATTAGAATAAATATATAACATTGTTGTGAACTCGGGAGAAGGAGAAACAAGGTAGATCGAGGAATATAAGGGGCAAGGCGTCTCTTTTGTAATGAAAAAGGGTAGGTTAGCGACTAGGATAGGAATATACCTAGAACGTGTTGCTTGGTTCATATGGGAAGATATATAAATGCTTTAAAAATAAGATGTCACATCTCCTCTCAACGATGTAGTTGTGATGCTATTTTGGATAGGCAACTAGAGGCTTGAAAGACCATAGTTGTAAAATCAACCCCGGAATTCACAACTAGGTGAACGAACAAGTCGATTCAAGTGACTACTACCTATAAGTGTGTAATAAAGTTGTAACCTTGGAATTCTCTCTAAGCTTGAAACCGAAAAATCATTAGTTACTCGTATTTAATTCTATCATTTTAATTCAGTTCTTTAATTACTATAAAATTCATATTCTAGCTACTTTCATACTTGTTTATTTTAGCGGTATATGATTAACGTAGAATATTTGTTAAGTCATAAGTCTCTTGGGTACGATATCTGAACTAACCAGTCTATATTACTTGGACGACCATGTACACTTGCATGTGCGTTAGGACGTAACAAGTTTTTGGCGTTGTTGCTGGAGACTTATAAATTAGCAAATTTCTAAATTTTCTTATACGGATTTATTATTCAAGTATTGACAACTTGATCTTAGCTTTTGGAAAAATCTGCAGGTATAAACTTTGAACTGTCAACAAGTTGGAAAGGACGAAAGACTTAGTAGAACCACACCCCGAACTTGAATGACTATTTCATCAACAGAGAAGGGCAACAACACTTTATCCTATCAGGTTTCAAGAGGTGGTTGAGAATTCGATCCAAATCATTGAGCAACTAGAAGTTGTTCCTGTAGATATGGCAGCACCAAGTCTAGTGCGTGATGTGGCAATCCCACGTGTGACTAATGTCACCAATAGCATTTGGAAACCCGCACCAGGTGGGCAGTTTGAACTCAAGCAGAACATGGTGCAACTCTTACACACCAATGGTCATTTCACGGGCTTATCACATGAGGATCCACAACAACATCTCCAGAATTTTCTAGAAATTAGTGATACATTCATACCTACTGGGGTCGCAGAGGACTATTTTAGATTGACACTTTTTCCATTTTTTTTACTTAGGGAAACGAGGAGATGGTTGAAAGCCGAGCCACCAAACTCCATCACTTCGTGGAATGATTTAGCCCAGAAATTCTTGATGCGGTTCTTTCCATCTGGGAAGACAGGAGTGATATTTTGAGTTTCAGACAGAAAGATGGTGAAAATCTTTACACAGCTTGAGAGAGATTTAAGTCCATCCTCATGGACTGCCCTCATCACCAGAAGACGAACGAGGTTTTGGTTCACACATTCATTGAAGGTTTGGATCCTCAGTCAATAATTTTGCTAGACTGTGCAGCAGATGGGCAAGCACTAGAGAAGACATATGATCAGTTGTACACTCTTTTGCAGAGGATGATGCAGAGTAATTTTAAATGGAACACAGACACCAACAGAGCCACATCAAAGAAAGTTGCCGGGTTACTTGAGGTAGATTCCAACACGGCTTTATTTGCGAAGGTGGAATCTATGGCTAATCAGATGAGTAATATAGCTACAGTCCTCAACAAGTTAGCTCTAGGGAATAGTAAGGCACAAGTGAATGTAGTACATCCTGCAGCTCTTCAGTTTTGTGATACTTGTGGGGGAGATCATCTATCAAAAGATTGTGCAGCAAATTCAGATTCTGTGAACTTTGTCGGGTATTCGCAAAGAGGTGGAAATCAAAGTTATAGAAATGCATACAATGCAAACTTGAGGAACAACCTGTCATATGGAAACAACCAAGGGCAGAATCAATTTAGGAACCAAGGGAAGAATCAACAGTTTGCTGGAAACAACAATCCTGCGTTCGTGCCAAGCAACATAGAGGACATGCTAAAATCGATCATGGAAAGCCAAGATAAGTATGAAGCAGATATGAAAGATCAGAAAACTGCCATCCGAAATTAGAAAAACAGGAGGGGCAGCTAGCTGGAGCACATAATATGATACCACAGGGTGGTCTTCCAGGTGATACTGACCCAAATCTAAAGCAGATGAATGCAGTCACTACCTGAAGTGGGCTAGAGCTTAAAGAGCTGGCACCGAAGCAAGCAGATCCCAAGGTAATAAAGGTTACAACCGAAAAGGCTAAAGCTAGTGCAGAGACAGAGGTGAAAGAAGGTGAAGTTATTGTGAAGCCTCCTCCACATTCCCATAAAAGTTGATCAAACAGAGAGAGGAGGTTGGATTAAAGAAATTTCTCGACCTTTTGAGGCAGGTACACCTTAATCTCCCCCTCATAGATGTTCTTCAGAGAGTCCCAAAGTATGCGAAATATATCAAGGACATTATGGCAAACAAGAATAGGCTGATCAAATATGCCACAGTCGCTCTCATAGAAGTATGCACATCTCAGATTCAGAACAGATTGCCAACCAAACTGAAGGATCCGGGAAATTTCACTATTAAGATCACCATTGGCCAGAAAGTTATAGCTCAAGCACTATGCGATCTTAGGGCAAGTATCAACCTAATGCCATCTTCAGTCTTCAAAAAGATGGGTTTGGGTAGTCCTCACTCTACTACAATTGTTCTGCAATTGACAGACAGATCCTTGGCTAGACCTGAGGTCATAATAGAAGACGTATTAGTGCAGATTGGTTCGTTGGTATTTCCGGTGGATATTGTGATCTTGGATTTTGAACCAAACCTGGAAGTTCTATTTATTTTGGGACATCCGCTATTGGCTACAGGCAGAGCGTTGATAGATGTGGCAGCAGGGAAACTCACCATGAGAGTGCATGACAAAGTGGAAGTCTTCAATGTTTATAAGGCAATGAAGTTGCATGCATTATATGAGGACTTATCTGTTATCACTGTGGTGGACATAGAATCAGGGATACCGCTCATAACCTCCAAAAATCCATTGGAGAGGGCCTTCACAGGGACAAATTTGTATGGAAATAGAGCGGCACGTGAAATGGTTGAACGTTTGGAAGCAACTTGGGTATTGTCTAGTACTACTGAGTTTTAGCCTCTTAATAGACCCTTGGGTCCTCCTCCCAAGATATCTATTGAAGAGGCTCTGAAGTTAGAGATGAAACCACTCCCACCTCATCTGAAGTATGCATATTTGGGAGAAGATGATACACTTTTGGTAATTCTTGTAGTCGGGTTGAAAGAAGCACAGGTGAAAGAGGCCCTAACAGTATTGCGAAAGAGGAAGAGAGTAATCGGGTAGCAGATGTTTGATATTTATGGGATCAATCCATCATTTTGCATGCATAAGATATACATGGAGGAGGGGTACAAGCCCATGGCACAACATCAGAGAAGATTGAACCCTCACATGAAGGATGTAGTGCCAAAAGAGGTAATCAAATGGCTAGACACATGTATTGTGTTCCCCATCTCAGATAGCAAGTGGGTCAGTCATGTGCAATGTGTCCCCAAGAAAGGGGGGATCACTGTGATAAAAAATGAGAAGGATGAGTTGATTTCAACAAGTACAATCACTGGGTGGAGAATTTACATGGACTACAGGAAATTAAATGAAGCCACCCAGAAGGATCATTATCCCATCCTATTCATTGATCAGATGTTAGAAAGGTTAGCTGGTCAGGAGTACTTTTGATTTTTAGATGGGTATTCTGGCTACAATCAAATAGCCATAGCACCAGAAGATCAAGAGAATATGACGTTTACTTGTCCTTATGGCACATATTCTTTCAAGCGTATGCCCTTTCGGATTTGTAATGCGCCGGCTACATTTCAGAGGTGTATGATAGCTATTTTTTCTGATATGGTGGAAGAGATCATTGAAGTATTCATAGATGACTTCTCAGTGTTTGGGAAGTCATTTGACAGTTATCTTCAGAATCTGGATAGGGTATTAACAAGATGCGAGATGAATTTGGTGATGAACTAGGAGAAGTATCACTTTTTGGTCACGAAAGGCATTGTCTTTGGCCATAAAGTGTCAAAGATGGGGCTAGAAGTGGATCGCGCAAAGACAAAATTTATCGAGAAACTACCACCTCCAGTCTCTGTGAAAGGTGTTCGTATTTTTCATGGTCATGCAGGTTTCTACAGACGCTTTATTAAAGACTTCTCCAAGATATCCAGGCCGATGTGCAAGCTGCTTGAGAAAGAGGTAAAGTATGAATTCGGTGATGACTGTGTGAAGGCGTTTGAGAATCTGAAGAAGCGTTTGATCGAAGCTCCAATTTTGATTGCACCAAATTAGGAGTTGCCTTTCAAGCTTATGTGTGACACTAGTAATGTTGCGGCTGGAGCTGTGTTAGGCCAGAGATTCAACAAGGTATTTCATTCTATCTATTATGAGAGTAAGACACTTGATTCAGCTCAGACAAACTACACAGTCACTGAGAAAGAGATGTTGGCGTTAGTCTTTGCTTTTGATAAATTTTTCTGCTATCTTGTGGGAACGAAAGTGATTGTGTATATGAATCATGCTGCGATCTGCTACTTATTTAGCAAGAAGGATGCGAAGCCAAGACTTATCTGGTGGATTTTGCTGCTTCAAGAGTTCGATTTGGAAATAAGGGATCGAAAAGGCACAGAGAACCAAGTGGCAGATCATTTGTCCAGGCTTGAAGATTGGTCTCATATGCCTAATGAAGGGCATATCAGAGAGGAGTTTCCAGATGAACAACTCCTCACTCTAAGTGTTGTTGAGCTACCATGGTATGCTGCTCTTGTCAACTTAGTGGTGAGTGGGGTGTACCCCCGGAAGAAACTACACAACAGAAGAAGAAGTTATATCTTGACTCACGATTTTATCTGTGGGATGAGCCCTACCTATTCAAACAAGGTCCGGATCAAATAATTAGAAGATGCATTCTAGAAAATCATGTGAGAGAGATCTTAGAGAGTTGTCATTCCTCTCCTTATAGGGGACATCATAGAGGAGAGCGTACATCATATAAGGTGTCACAGTCAGGTTTCTATTGGCCCACGATATTCAAGGATGTAGTAGCTTTCGTCAAAGGATGTGATCAATGCCAGAGGACTAGATAAATCTCTAGAAGGCATGAGATGCCTTTACAGAACATCCTTCAGGTGGAGATCTTTGATGTATGGGGGATTGACTTTAAGGGACCCTTCCCACCTTCTTTTGGCAACAAGTATATACCCATTGCGGTGGATTATGTGTCCAAGTGGGTAGAAGTGGTAGCCCTTCCAACCAATGATGCAAAGGTGGTATTGAAGTTTGTCAAGAAGAACATATTCACAAGATTCAGTACTCCACGAGCTATAATCAGTGATGGTGGGACTCATTTCATTAATAACTAGTGCAGAAAATTATTGGTTAAGTATGGGGTGCATCACAAGGTAGCTACTGCATATCATCCCGAAACTAGCGGGCAGGTTGAGGTATCGAATAGGGAAGTGAAGCGTATTCTAGAGAAGACTGTAAATGCACAAAGGAAGGATTAGGCTGAGAAGCTTGATGATGCGCTATGGGCATATCAAACTGCCTACAAAATGCCCATTGGAGCTTCTCCTTATCGGCTGGTCTATGGTAAGGCTTGTCATCTGCCTGTAGAGTTGGAAGACCAAGCCTATTGGGCTATAAAAAAGTTGAATCTCTATGAACAACTAGCTCGGCAGAAGAGACAGTTGCAGCTTAATGAACTTGATGAGTTTAGGTTGCAAGCGTATGATAATGCCAAGCTCTACAAGAAGAAGACAAAGAGGTGGCACGATAAGCACATCTTTCCACGCTTGTTTGAACCTGGTCAAAGGGTCCTCCTGTTCAACTCAAGGCTAAAGCTTTTCCCCGGAAAGCTAAAGTATAAGTGGTCAGGACAATTTGAGGTAGTGCGGATGACTCCGCATGATGCAGTGGAGCTCTGGAAGGCCGATAAAATAGGTATATTCTTGGTAAATGGTCAGCGAGTGAAGCATTATTGGGCTGAGAATGTGGATAAAGAGAAGACCTCAATCACCCTGTAAGTTGAGTGATTTTTGAGGTGCGTCATGCCGCGACGTTAAATTAGGCACTGCATGGGAGGCAACCCACAAATGTATTATAATAGTGTAGGAAACAAATATCAAAAATACAAAAATATGAGTCGTGAAATGACCTAACTAAGGTGATAGGTGGGAGGCAACACACCTTTTTCTAATGGTTTGTCATTTTTGGCAGGAAGAAAGAGGAAAATGAGAGCTAAGGACGACATGGGGAGAGGTAAGTAACGAAAAATTCGTGTCCCAGGGGTTTGGTGGAGCCTTGGCACGCCGCCCCAGGGACCAAACTTCCAAAGGCTCAACTTGGCGCCTTGCTGGCATGCTGCCCCATGCAGGATCTCAGCTAGGGCATTACAGGCGCACCGCCCCACGCTAAAAACTGATGAGCATCTTGAGTGGCGCAATACTGGCGCAACGCGCCACGGGCCAAACTTTTGTAGGCTGATCTTGGCGCAATAAGGGAGCGTTGCCCCGGGTCATTTTCCAGATGGGTGCATCTATGGCGCATCGTGCCAAGGTCCAAACTTTCATGAGAAAATCCTGGCGCAGCAAGGGTGCGGTGCCCTGTGACCGTTTCAATTGTCACATTAATATAAAAAAGGGGTGGGTCAAGGGTCAACTGACCCGAGACCCGAATATTTTGAGGCCTATACTATTAAAACCCTTAAATCTCCTATTTTCCTTTTCATTCTTCAAGTGGAGCGCCGCCTCCCCCTCCCCACCTCTATTCTCTCTCAAATTTCTTCTTTTTCCTCCATTGTTATCCCTCTCAATCTTTAACATTCTCCATAATTTCTCAAGGTAAGAACTCCCTTTACTTTCTAACACTCTCTACTTCTTATTTATGCTTTCCATTATCAAGATTAATAGGTGTAAACTTGTTCCACCTTGTTGGAAGAACTAAAACTTTTTCCACCATTGATGAAAGCTTGAACTCTTAAAATACACCCACAAGTAAGATTATTTTTCGTATATACACTAGTAATCGTGGATTTTGAATTTTATTCTTGTTTTGTTGTGAGTCTTGATTTATGGAAAGCAAAGTAAGTAGTATTAAGAGATGGGTCACTCTAAAACTTCAAGAAAATTGGTGAATTTATACTACATTGAATGAAGTTGTGGCCATGAATAATGCTTTATCTTTAAAAAGGGTAGTGAATACTTGAGAATTGTTTGGAATATACTTGTAAAGAAATCGGTTACAGAAGGCACGGGAAGCAAAAGGTCCCGCAAAGGTGAATCATCTGGGATAGAAGCTCCGCCGATCCCACGGGCACCCCCGCAGTTTTTTTGGAAAAGAACAGTATGGATTCAAGGGATCGACTGGTTTGTATCACAAAAAGAAGCAAAGTAACATGGAAATGAGCATGTTTATGAGGCACGGTTGCAAGCGAAATTCCCCCGAATTCATGAGATGGTCTATAGATTGGGAATTCAATACATCTTTCAAGATCCAGGAGAGTGCACCTTGACGATGGTAAGGGAATTCTATGCAAATTGGCAAACGGGGGAAGGTAGAAGCCAAAAGGTGGAAGTTCGAGGGAAGGTAGTGCAATTCACCACACAGGTCTTAAATGAATTCTTGGGGATGCCACATGTGGATTCCAACCCCTACTTAGAGATGAAAGAGGAGACACCATACAGAGACATCCGCCATACACTTTGTGGAGTGAATTCAATGGCTCATTGGAAAAGAAGCAAGGACACTGGGTGACATGACACCTTGTATTATGCTTACTTCAACTTAGAGGTGAGAGTGTGGCTCAAAATAATTTGTAGCACCCTTCTACCGTGCAAGCACACAACTGAGGTAACTAAAGATAGGGTTGTGTTGGTATACATGCTGATGAAGGGAATGCCAATTAATGTGGCATCGGTACTAAGACATAATATGAGAAAATTCTGTGAAAACAAGAGCTGGTGGTATTGCTACAGAGGGTTAGTGACCCGCTTTTTAAGAAAAAAAGAGGTAGAAGAGGAAATTCATGATCTGTGCCCACCACAAGTACCATAACTTATGAGTCAATTGGTTGATGTGACAAAGACGAAGAATCAAGATACTTCCCATAGGCTGGTGCTTTCCAATGCTGACCAAGAGGATCGATATAATAGTTGGATGGGAAGAATGTATGGGATGGCGGAGCTACAATTGAGAATTAGCGATCGATCGGCAACCGAGGAGGAGATGACTGCTTTGAGCGATAGGTACCCGATGACTGAGAGCGCAATATTTATGTGCAAGATGGGGTTAGCATTTCAGAAGCCATTGGATGATGATGAGCCGACTGTACATAAAACTAATAATGATGATGATGAGGTCAATGATGATGGGACCGCTTTAATGGCGGTTGATGATGCGATAGCTAAGCAGGATCAGGAATTCATTCCTGATGATGAGGAGGACGATGCCTAGAGGCCTAGGGAGTTATTTCTCTCACTCTTTATCTTTGTATTTATTTGAAGCACTGAGGGCAGTGCTATGTTTAAGTGTGGGGTGGAGAACTGACTTCCTATGATTTTCATTGCTATATCTTTAGTGTTATGAGCGTCGTGTGACTGGTTTTGAGCTGATAAGAAGGTTGGTTGGTAGGTTATGCTTAGTTAGATTTATTTCTTTTGAACTTTTTTCTTCTTAGGTTGGGTTCCTCGGCTTTTGTTTGTGGTTCTTTTCCTGAGGATAGTCCCTTTGAACTGGGTAGATTTTGTTTTTTTTAGGATAAATTTTTTTAGGATTCGTCGTAGTAGTAATGACTTGTCCCGATGGTGGATGGATGACGACCGTCTTAAGGGAAAATTAATCATAGGATTTTAGGATTCAAAACCTTGCCTTTGGAACTTTAAAATCCCACTTGAAGCTTAGTTAGACGTCATGGGTAGTTCATGTGAAGCCAGGCAATTGAGTGAGAACTTCATGAGAAACACATAGGCTCTTTAACTAGACTCAAATGACGAAGGAAACGGGCTTAATTGTGTAAATTCACTCAATGTGTTTATGTGTAAGCATGCAAGTGTAATCCTCTTATATGTTCTTTATGGTGCCGTGTGTGTGAGCTTTTGATTGGTTTCTTTCATAGAGTAGCATCTAGAACTTGACCCGCATGTGTGTGAACATTAACTAGCATGAAATTTGTGGAATATGATTAAGGCATTTTCTTGAAAAGCCCATTTTTCTTATTTCTTGGATAATTGTTTGTACCACCTTGACATTGCCATTAGTGAAGCCCTTTTGAGCCTTGAAGCCTATGTTTTTGTTAAGCTGAAAAAGAGCCTATCCACTTTGTGATACCCTATGAATTTGATCCAAATGAAAGTCCCTAATGCACTATGAGCTCGAAAAGTAAAAAAGGGAAACAAAAGGAGAAGGGTAGATGAAAGTGAAGGTGAGTGTAGTGAAATAATGATGTAGCGCCCAGTTAAATATTTTAAAGTGCTTGTTGTTAGGAGTCAAAAGAGTTTGAAAAAAAAAAGAGAAAGAAAAAGAAATAAGTTTCGCTAGCAACAAGTACGCATCAAATAAAGGGTGAAAAGAAGGTGGAATAAGTGGTAGTACAGAAGGTGTGAACATAGGAGAAACTAAGAAAGAAGGATGAGAAAAGAGTAAAAATCTAGTGTCGTGTGCAATAGGGAAAAGAGTCACTTTGTGCCTAAAAGTATCCTACCCATCCCGAAGCTAACATTACAACCAAACGAAAGTCCTTTTGATTTCATGAATGTGATTGCTTTGTTGAATTCACTATACACTACGGGCAAGCCTATGGTATATTATGATATGTTTGAAACATCTTTTGAGAGAGTGAGTGTTTTTTTGATTCAAAATTCCCCATTTAAAGTAGACTGGTGTGATTGAAAACATAGGGGTAATACTAAATTGTGAGGGCACTCATGTCATGTATTTGGTATTGTTATTACTTGCATTGTTTACACATAGATATGTTGGCCTGATAGTATGATGAAGAGTCAGTTATAGAGGTTTTCTTGTTTCAAGTGAAGGATATTTAAGCTAACAAGTGTTGTTTTGATGTTTCTCGCTACATGAACTATGAAAGCATGATTAAAATTATTTAGCCGCTTGCAAGTGAGGAGGACGAGTTCCTTAGGTGTTTATGGTGAAGCATAGCATAGAGGGTAGTGAGTTGTTCCAGGACGAACAAAGGTTTAAGTGTGGGGTGGTGATCTTGGGAATATTTATATGCCAATTTATCGTATTTTACCCATGATTGCCTTATGTTTTAAGAGCATTACTATATATTGTGTGTTTTGAGTTAAATTGCTATATGTCGTACTAAGACACATGATTAGATGCTTGCAGTTGAAATGATGCGGGAAAGTAACCATGAAAAGACAAAACAGAGGAGTAAATCATGGAAGTGACGTAAAGGAATGCTCGGGAGCAAACAAAGAAGCAAAAATAGGCATTGGAGCACACCTGGCATGGCGCCCCAGGCCCCAAACATCCGCAGGGCCATCCTGGTGCTTTGTTGGTGTGCTGCCCCAGTGGTAGAACTGCCGAAGCCCAGGCCTGGCGCATCAGTGGCGCATCGCGCCAACCACTGTCCCGACTATAATTTCATCTTTTTCCTAGTCTGATTCCAAGAAGGAAAAGGGGTTATTTCCCAAGGCCTATAAATAGAACCTTGTGCATCTTTTGTAGGGGTTCCGTCATATTTTCAGAGCAGAAGGCAGATATTAGATTCACCATTAGGTTTCTTTTCTTCTTATTTTTCTTAGTCATGACTTTGGATGAAAACATTGTTATCTTTGTTTTTGAGTAGCATGAGTGGCTAAGAACCCTTGTTCTGGGGTTACGGCTACAAACACATGATTATTTAGTATGAATTTGGATTGATTGTTCGTTTACCATTAATAGTTATTCTTATATTCCTGTGTTTAGTATTTTGATGCTTGACCTCCATTAGAATAAATATATAACATTGTTGTGAACTCGAGAGAAGGAACAACAAGGTATATCGAGGAATATAAGGGGCGAGGCCTCTCTTTTGTAATAAAAAAGGCTAGGTTAGCGACTAGGATAGGAATATACCTAGAACGCCTTGCTTGGTTCATACGGAAAGATATATAAATGCTTTCAAAATAAGATGTCACATCACCGCTCAATGATGTAGTTGTGATGCTATTTTGGATAGGCAACTAGAGGCTCGAAAGAACATACTTGTAAAATCAACCCCAGAATTAACAACTAGGTGAACGAACAAGTTGATTCAAGTGACTACTACTTATAAGTGTGTAATAAAGCTGTAACCTAGAATTCTCTCTAAAATTGAAACCCAAAAATCATTACTTACTCGTATTTAATTTTGACATTTTAATTCAGTTCTTTAATTACTATAAAACTCATATTCTAGCTACTTTCATACTTGTTTATTTTAGCTGTATACGATTAACTTAGAATATTTGCTGAGTCATAAGTCTCTTGGGTACGATATCCAGACTAACCAGTCTATATTACTTGGACGACCGCGTACAATTGCATGTGCGTTAGGACGCAATAAGTTTTTGATTTATTTTTTCATTCAACTTTGTCTGTGAGAAACAGGTGTGTTTAAAGTGATGGATGATAATGGAATCAATATCAGATACCAATTATTTTTTTGTTACAAAGTAAAATTTAATGAGGAGAAATGTAAGAGAGCATAAACGGGGTAGGGCAGGGATTAATGGGGCGGGATAGGGCAGGGCAGTTTTAAAAAAAATGCTAAACAGGACGGGGCAGGGTGGGTCAAAATATTAATAGGTCAAGGCTTGCCCCGCCCTAACCTGCCCTAACCCGCCTTATTTCCATCCCTAACTCTCATTCATCCATGATACGAGAACTCTTTGAATTATATTTTGGCATTTATGTGGTGGAGCTAGTTTCTTTACCCACACTAGTCCATGCTGTGAACCCTTTTATATTTTGCACCACATTCAGATGCTGATGTGGCGGAACTAATTTATTTTTATCCGCAATCATCCATGATATAGAAAGTCTTGTTCATAATTCCTCATACGCAGGCGGTGATATAATGGAACCCCTTTCTCATTTAACACATTCCTAGGTGGGTCATCCTAACAATATATGTATGTATTATGAGGATCAAAAGCAAATTTAGTATAAAAATTATGGTGCACGTGAATTCATAATCTCTTCGTTAAATTAGATATTTTATGTACATATTTTTTAGAATTGAGGTAATTATTTATTGGAAGTCAGGAGCCTAAAAGAGATTAAAATTATTCATAGAGTGTAAAATTTTGCTCGTACGCATCATGTGGCATTAATTCTTCAATTACTCCCAAGTTAGACTTTTCCACACAAATGAACACGGATGATATTTCCCTCGTATCCTCATTATCTCCAAATTTAGGTTTTTTGAGACTAAACTGATAGTCTGCACAACCTACTGGTTAGGTGATTAAAACTTACTAGTTGCCTATCGATGAAACAGGTTGTCTAACGTATTTCAACAGTGAAAAAATATAGAACAAATAACACAGTAATTTTTACGTGGAAAATCACCCGGCTTAAAAAAGTGTAAAAACCACGACTTGTACCTCTACAGAATTTAAACCCAACTTCACTAAAACAAATGAGCCTCAACGATATGATTACAACTCGATGTAACCTATGAATTATAAGCTCTAATTCCTAACAACACCAACCTCCCAAGGTTGGTGTTTCCCAAGTCTTCAAGTTAAACCCAACTTGAAGACAACAATCCTACCTCAGTTTATAGCACACTGAACTATAATTACAACTCAAAGAACAACTCCTAATACATCAGTACTAAGATAATTTAGCTAGACTCTGTACTGAGGACCAGGTTCTTCAATGTGTTTCTTTAGTAACCTACGTTGCACTTGCTAACGTCAATTTCACAATTGCCTTTGCTTGCTCTGTAAGTGCGTGCGTCTTTTGGATAGCAACTCTTCTATTTAAGCATAATCCTCAAGGAGTTCTTCTTTCATCTGGACTCCTTCTTGCATTCAAACTCTACTTGCTTAGAGTTCTACTTCAAGTAAGACTCCTATTTGCATTCAACTTCGTGTCTTCCTTAAGTGTTGTAGTCGAACTTCAACTCTTGATTTTGGCACATGGATTATCACAAGTAACTTTATCAATTCCTTGATTACTGCATTTGTGTCTGTTGACACTTAGTGAGCTTACTATGCGTTCAACTGTTTTGAGACAATGTGCCTGTGAACCAACTATACTGACATGTTTCATTCTACTTGTTATCCACCAAAACTGCAGAGTGCCCAACAAAGACATAGTTATTATTTCTAAATATCTGGAATTTGTGGACTAGATCAGTATCTCAAGACTACCTTGTTTGATAGTCCTTTGAAAAGTAGGGGGACAACCATTCTGCTCACCTCCTTTAATAGTGTTGACTGTTGAACACAGAAACATGACATTTCGATCCACATCATTAATAAATAGGTAAACGGCAAAGTCTTCCTCTTGAGGGCCCTTCATCAAATTGCAACTTTCTCATCAAGGACCAAAGAAAAGTCTTGAAATGTGCCAGTTTATATTAGTATTTAATAACCTTAACCTTACTGGAATCTGCATAGAATACTATTTATCTAACCTTAAACGTCTTCACTTAATTAGCTTACCTACTTGAACCAGTACTAAAGGTAAACTAGGAAAAATGTTATACATCACTACTTGTTTTTTCTAAAGCTTCAAATATTTTTAAACAAACTCAATTTTTCAAAATATTAATTGGGACCCAAGTCTCCAGCAACTAGCTGGTTTGCTATTACATAATACTCCCTCCGTTTAAAAAAGAATGACTTATTTTGATTTAGCACGAAATTTAAGAAAAAATTTTTTTAAATCTTGTTGTCTTAAATTAAAGTTATGTCAAATGTACCAAAATATCCTTTAATCTTGTGGTCTTAAACATGTCATGTGGAAAGTTAAAATTAAAGTATTTTCAAAAAAGGAAAGGGTCATTCTTTTTGAAACGGACTAAAAAGGAAAGTAGATCATTCTTTTTGAAACGGAGGGAGTAATAGTGAAGTCCAGTTGTACATGTGTAGGTTTCAGAGGCCTTTTCTTTCATAATAATAGTGAGAAAATAAAAGAAGCAGAGTAGTAGTACACAAATGTCTATGGGAACCTATCTACTGCAACATTTTACTTTAATCCTCCTCATCTTTCTGCAAACATGCAATGCTAGGAAGACCAAACACAATTGTCCCCCTTCTGCTTGTGGCCATATCCGTCACATAAGCTACCTTTTTAGCTTAAACACTGATCAAAAACATTGCGGTGTTCTAGCATATGAATTAGCTTGTGAAGGTAACCAAACTGTTGGCATTAATGGTGACAATAAATCAATGGAAGAAGAGCAAAAGAGAAGCTTGCTAAAAAAGGCAGAGGAACTAAAGGAAAAGGGAAACATACGGACAAGAAGATGTATATCTTCTACACCTTCTAGAAATACAGCTGGGAGTTTTTCATCTGTTGGATCAAGTCATGTTGGCACTAATCTCAGCCGTACATATGCATTGGATTCTTAGGATTATTTTTATACAGGTTATTTAGTCATTTAAGCTTTTTTATCCTTAGCCAATCGTAGATAGCCACATGTAATTAGGTTGTAATTCTTTTCTTGCTCTCCACTCAAATATTAGTATATATACACATGATGTGAAATAAATTGACACAAAATTTTTTTTATAATTTCTCTCAATCCTTTTTACATGGTATCAGAGCGGTAGGCTATTCTAACCCTAGTTTCTCATTCGTTCTTCTTGTTTGCCTCTCCGTCAATCCAAACTGGCAGTAACTTCTGAGCAAACCACTACCACCACTCCTAATCTCACTACAGGAAGTGGATCTCAGGTTATGGACTCCAACAATCCATTTTTTCTTTATCCATCAGACTCCTCAGGAATGATTCTCGTCAATACCATCTTCGATGGACATGGTTTTGCAGGGTGGAAGTGAGCACTTCGTATTGCACTCTCAGCCAAGAATAAACTTGGCTTTATAGATGGGAGTTGCAGGTCACCGGCTGCTAATTCTGATTCTTACAGGCTTTGGAATCGTTGCAATGATATGGTTACTTCCTGGCTGCTTAACTCCCTTTCAAAGGAAATAGGGGCCAGTGTCCTTTACTCTAAGATGCTGAAGATCTTTGGAATGATCTTGAGGATAGGTTTGGCCAGTCCAACGGGGCCAAGATCTATCACCTGCAAAAAGAGATCAGCGAATTAGTGCAGGGAAATAGTGATATAGCAGGATATTTCACTAAACTTAAGCTCCTTTGGGATGAGCTTGATGCCCTGTAATGTTGTGTTACTTGCGTTTGTGACTATTCATGTGGGGGAAAAGCTAAGATGTTGAAGTCTCTTCGATATGAAAGGTTAATTCAGTTTTTGATGGGGCTGAATGATAGTTATGGATCTGTGAGGAGCAATATACTCATGATTTCCCCTCTTCCTAGTATAAACCTTGCTTACTCTCTCTTGATTTAAGATGAGAAGCAGAGGGAAATTCACACCAACCCTCAATTTCCTACTGATTCTTCCTCTTATTTGGTTGCTCAACAACCAGGAATCAGATCTCAGAACTATGAACCCAAAGGCAAAAAGAATAACTTGGTTTGCTCTCATTGTAGGAAGCCAAGACATTCGATTGAGAAGTGTTACAGAATCATTGGGTTTCCAACTGACTTCTAATTTACAAAGAATCAGAATCAGAATCAAAATCAGAAGTTTCAAGCAGGAATCAAGAGCAATGCAGTTCTTGGGACTCCTAATGCTCAACACAATGTGTTTCTTGAAGGAGGAAGAAACCCATTCACACTTGAGCAGACTGCTAGCTTGCTTCACCTATTGAAGAATGCTGAACTTGGTAATCCAGGAAGATTAATTTCAGATGTGGCTAATGTGGTTCAGTGTGCTGGTAATATTTTTAATGATCATGTTGCTTATTCCACTTACATGAATATTGATTCTTGGATCTTTGATTCAGGTGCATCTAAGCATATGTCATATGATGCCAAGTTTTTCTCTAGCATTCATGCTTTACCTTTTCCTCTTTTCGTCAGTCTTCCTAATTCTTTTAGAGTCAAGGTCACTCATGGAGGATCTATCACTCTTTCCTTCGAGTTAACTCTTCACAATGTTTTATTTATCCCTCTTTTAAGATCAATCTGATTTCTGTCAATGGTTTTTGCAAACAGTTTATGTGCTATCTAAATTTTTCATCTACTCACTGTTTCATGCAGGACCCTTTAGTGAAAATCCCTCAGGTTCTTGGTCAAGCTAGAAATGGAATCTATGTTCTACATCCACCAGTCTCTGTAGTTTCTGCATCCCAGTATCTTTCTAGGAATGACTTAGGATCTGTTTCCAGTTTTTCTTTTACAGATTGTAATGTTTTTGGTAGTTCAGTCTCTTCAAGTTCCAATTCTAATGTAAAACTGTGGCACATTAAGTTGGGGCATTTACCCCTTTATGCAATGAAAACTTTAAATTTCCTTCCTTCTTCTTCTGATTTTGATTGCCCTTATGATATTTTTCCATTAGCTAGGTAATCCAAATTACCCTTTTCCCTTTGTTCTATCAAAACCAAGCAGACATTTGAACTAGTTCATATTGATACTTGGGGTCCTTATAGGTCTCCTACCCATGATGGTTATAGGTATTTTCTTACTATTGTGGATGATTTTAATAGGTGTACCTAGACTTATCTTCTTAGTACTAAAAGCAATGCTCTTTTGCATGCTCAAACATTTTATATCTATGGTAGACAGGTAATTTAATTGCAAAGTCAAGATCATCAAATCTGACAATGCCCTAGAGTTAGGTACTGGTGTTGTCATTTCTGAATATTTTGCCTTTCAAGGGATTCTCCATCAAACCTCATGTACTGGGACCCCTCAACAAAATATAATCATTGAAAGGAAACACATACACCTTTTGGAGACCGCTAGAGCCCTTCTACATCAATCGCAATTACCTATTTTCTATTGGGGTGAATGTGTTCTTACTGCAACCTTTTTAATCAATAGATTCCCTTCTTCTGTTCTTAAAGGGAAAACTCCATACCAAATTCTTTTTGGCAAGGCACCCAACTACGCATTTCTCAAATCCTTTGGATGTCTCTGTTTTGCCTCTACTTTATCCCATAATAGACCTAAGTTCGCTCCTAGAGCTACACCGTGTGTCTTCATTGGTTACTCTCCAGGAAATAAAGGTTATAAACTCCTAGAACTTTCAACCAAAAGGATATTTGTTTCTAGAGATGTATCCTTTCATGAGTCCATTTTCCCTTTTTCTTCTACTACTTCTCCTCCACCCATTTTCCCCCCTCTCCTATTTCAAATGACAGTTCTGATTTTATTCCTCAATCTAGCATTCATGTTCCTACTCCTGCAGTCAGTCTTGATCCCACTATCCCTCCTCTTGACACTTATGCTCCCTCTATTCCTTCCTCTGAACCTAGAAGATCAACTAGAGTGGTCAAGACTCCTACTTATCTAAATGATTATTTATGTAGTTCTGTTGTCCTCGCTGACATCTCTTCTTGTTTTATTGATCCTGTTATTCCACAAGAATTTTCTGTTTCTGCTCTTTCTATTTCAAATCAACAGGTGTTTAATTATGTCACTCAAATCACTGAACCCACTAGTTTTTCACAAGCTACCCAACACCCTGGTTGGCAACAAGCTATGCAATCTGAATTTGAAGCACTAGAAGCTAATCATACATCGTCAGTTGTTGAACTTCTTATTGGAAAGAAGCCTTTAGCTTGCAAGTGGGTTTATAAAGTCAAGCATCGATCAGATGGAAGTATTGAGAGGTTGAAGGCATGCTTGGTTGTGCGTGGAGATACTCAAAAGAAGGGAGTAGATTTTAATGAGACATAATCCCCAGTAGTCAAAATGACTACCATTAGATGCCTCCTTGTTGTTGCCATTAAGAAGGGATGGGAACTAACTCAATTGGACGTCAATAATGCGTTTCTACACGAAATTTGCAGGAAGAAGTGTTTATGAAATTCCCTCCTGGTATGACTGGTGCACATCCCAACCAAGTTCTACGACTCACCAAGTCTTTATACGGTTTACTATAAGCATCCAGAGAGTGGTATGCTCGTCTCACGGCTGCCTTGAATTTTAAGGGGTTTTCTTCCTCTTTGAATGACTACAGTTTGTTTTTTAAACAAGATGTCTATAGGCGCAGTCTACGTAGACGACATCATTCTCACAGGGAACAACCCTTCTGAACTTTCACATCTAAAGGATTTCTTACATAAGGAATTTCAAATTAAAGATCTAGGAAACCAACATTACTTCCTTGGTTTGGAGGTGATTCGTGAGCCTCGGGGTCCCATCCTCTGCCAAAGAAAATTCACAGTTGACCTGCTTTCCGAATATAATTGTGATCATTTACCAGCATCTAGTTCTCCATTGGATCCTTCTTGTAAGCTATCCTCTGAAAATGGGGATTTAATGGCAAATCCTCTCATTTATCAGCGACTTGTCAGCAACTCAACTATTTGACCCACACACGACCAGACCTCTCTTTCGCAGTATAACATCTTTCATAATTTATGCAGCATCCTCAATTTCCACATTTCACTGCTGCTCTTCGTGTTATTCGATATTTGCGTCGATCTCCTAGTCAAGGTCTTTTCTTTTCAGCAAATCCATCTGTTTCTGTCCTTGCCTTTTGTGATGCCGACTGGGCATCGTTCATTGACTCCCATTGGTCTATTAGTGGCTACTTTATCAGCCTTGGTGGATCACCCATCTCATGGAAGTCTAAAAAGCAGGTCTCCGTCTCTTTGTCTTCCGCCGAAGTTGATCGATCAATGAGGCATTTGGTTGCCGAGTTAACTTGGCTTCACCGTCTACTCACAGATCTATCTTCTCCCCCTACCCTTTCTATTCTTGTTCACACAAACAGTCAAGTCACACTCCACATCGCCCGAAACTCAGTTTTCCATGAATAGATGAAGCACGCCAAGCTCGATTGTCACTTCGTCCATCAACAATTCACCGCCGGGTTAATTTCCCTCAACTTCGTACCTTCTTCTTCTCAGATAGCAGACATATTTACCAAACCTTTGTCTGGACCTTCCCATTTCCAATGTCTTTGCAAGTTGGGTCTCTCTTCTCTCCCCTCCAACTTGAAGGGGAGTGTTGGCATTAATGGTGATAATAAATCAAAGGAAGAAGAGCAAAAGAGAAGCTTGCTAAAAATGGCAGAGGAACTAAAGGAAAAGGGAAACATACGGACAAGAAGATATATATCTTCTACACCTTCTAGAAATACAGTTGGGAGTTTTTCATCTGTTGGATCAAGTCATGCTGGAACTAATCTCAGCCGTACATATGCATTGGATTCTTAGGATTATTTTTATACAGATTATTTATTCATTTAGGATTTTTTTATCCTTAGCCAATCGTAGATAGCCACGTGTAATTAGGTTGTTATTCTTTTCTTGCTCTCCACTCAAATATTTGTATATATATACACATGATGTGAAATAAATCGACACAGAAAATCTTTTATAATTTCTCTCAATCCTTTTTACACAAACGGTTATATGGTTTATCTCCAAGAAGTTGCACATTCAAGCCATCGACTACAATAATCAGACAATTCACCTGGTAGATCCAACTTTACAAACACAAGATGTATGCTCTTTGAGACCTCAGCTTACCTACAACCAATACAATATGTACTTTGACTTATATTATTATACTAATGGATATAAAAAAAGAACAGCACAACCCATTTTCATGTTCAACACTCCATCTGTTGTTAATAATTCTTCGACATTTGTGGAAATTAGTGGCTGCAAATTAAGCAGATACACTTACTTAAGGATTGGAGAAATGAATGCCTCTGAAGTCAGCGATGGATGCAAAGTGGAATTTATAGGCCTGACCTCTTGGCCTAATATTAAAGATGACATCAACGTCTCCCTTTCTAATTATCATCAAGCAATCCTCTATGGCTTTGACCTCCATTTTTATCCGCATTGGGATTTTAGACAATGGATTGGTAAGGACTACATGTTTGTTTACTTCTTCAATTATTATTATTATATATATGCTTCTTAATTACACATTCTTTTCCATCCTCGCTAAGTGAAATATTAGCAAAACAATGGATTCACTCACTACAAATTCATTTCTTCATGTCTTTGTAGGTGTTGTTGAAAGTATTACCCGTGAGGACTTAAACTTCATATCTTTTCTCTACATATATATTTAATTCTCCATTGATCTCTCATTCTAAATCTGCTCATTTTTTGCACTTTAATCTAATCAGGGACCAGTCTGTTGCTACTTAAGTATTTCATGGGTAAGCTCCTATATTCCTTTAGCAAGCTGTATGTTATTTGGCTGGAAATAAATAAGCATTGTATTTATGTAGCCTCTCCGGCATATATATGCATCTAACACACAGCACAACACAAAGATTCAAAAATAGAACAATTTGAAATATAATTGTATTGTTAGTAATCTGAATTTGTGAAAGTTAGTTTCCTCGAATCCTAGATACTTCAAAATAGTGTTACGTTTAGAATGTTGTTAATAGCAATATTTGTGAAAACACTTATCTTCAAAACTTAAGTTTAAAATTTTTGCATAAAAAAATTATGCCATATAATGAGACACAGAAAGTGTTAAATTTGAAAAAGTCATAATTTTTGAGAAGAATAAAGTGGTTCGCATAAGAAAAAGACCTTTCTATTTCCTTATCATCTCTATGTTTGTGGCTTAAGAAAAAGTTACTTTGTATGACTTCTCAAACGTGCAGTGTATTCGGGAGAAAAATTTGTGATAGTCCTTCCGTTCATAATTGCATTTCTGGTGTTCAAATTCAAAAGGAGGCATTTGTCAATGTACGATACGATTGAAGGCTTTTTGCAAACACAAAATAATTTTATGCCAATCAGATATAATTACTCCAACATAAAGAGAATGACCAGAGGGTTCAAAGAGAAATTAGGTGAGGGAGGTTACGGCAGTGTATACAAAGGAAAGCTTCGAAGTGGAAGGGATGTAGCAGTGAAGATGTTGAGCAAGCCTAAAGATGGTGGTCAAGA
This sequence comes from Jaltomata sinuosa, assembly GCA_003996215.1. Taxonomy (NCBI): domain Eukaryota; kingdom Viridiplantae; phylum Streptophyta; class Magnoliopsida; order Solanales; family Solanaceae; genus Jaltomata; species Jaltomata sinuosa. The sequence continues at coordinate 189,209 of QJPP01003380.1, read as the reverse complement.
TTTCATGAATGAAGTAGCTACCATTGGAAGGATCCATCATGTCAATGTAGTCGGACTTGTGGGGTATTGTGTTGAGAGAACAAAGCGTGCTCTCGTATCCGACTTCATGCCCAATGGATCACTTGACAAGTACATCAGCACTAGTCAAGAAGAATGTCCTCTGTTAAGTTGGCAGAGGAAGTATGACATTATTCTTGGAGTGGATCGAGGGATAGAGTATTTGCATCGAGGTTGTGATGTACGAATTTTGCACTTTGACATCAAGCCACACAACATTATTTTGGATGAGAATTTCATTCCAAAGATTTCTGAATTTGGGCTTGCTAAATTATATCCAACAGATAATAGCATTGTGGCACTCACAGTTGCTCGTGGAATGGTTGGTTATGTTGCTCAGGGTTGATCAGCCGAAGCATTAGAGCAATCTCTTATAAAGTTGATGTTTACAGCTTTGGAATGATACTAATGGAAATGCTTGACTTGAAGAGAAATATAGTTGCAAATGAAGAAAATTCTAGCCAATATTTTCCTTATTGGATTTATGATAAGTTCAACAAGGGGAAGGAGATAGTGGTGGATGAAGAAGCAAATGATGATGAAAAGAAGATGGCTAGAAATCTGAGTTTAGTTGCGTTATGGTGCATACAAGCAAATCCGGTACAACGCCCTTCGATGAGTAAAGTAGTAGAAATGCTTGAAGGCGAAGTTGAAGTGCTAGAATTACCTCCTCAGCCTCTTCAATCTCAACCGATTGTTCATCAGATCATGGAAAGTTCTATGACATTTTCGTCTGATTAGATAATCCCGTTGAATATAACTAGACATAATATATATTCCCTCCATTCCAATTTATATGAGTTAGTTTGACTTGACACGGAGTTTAAGAAAAAATGAAAGACTTTTGAAATGTGTGGTCTAAAATAAGTCATAGATATTTGTGTGGCTGTAAAACATTTCATTAAGGGTAAAATAGACATTTTAGATTTAAATTATTACTAAATATAGAAATGTATCATTCCTTTTGGGATTGACTAAAATGGAAAGTGAGTCATATAAACTGAGACAGAGAGAGTAGTTGATCTAATGTTTATGTGAAATGACATATATAGCCAATCTAAATGGCATTGTTATTGTTGATGTTTGTGGTACTAAATATGTACTCCCTCTGTCCCATTTTATATGTCACACTTTCCTTTTTAGTCCGTCTAAAAAAGAATGCCACCTTTTTATAATTAGAATAATTTTAACTTTGAAATTTCCCTTTTACCCTTAATGAAATGATTTACAACCACACAAATGTTCAAGGATTATTTTGGACAACAAGTTTTAAAAGTTTTCTTTTTTTCTTAAACATCGTGTCAAGTCAAAGTATGTCACATAAAATAGGACAAAGGAGTACTAATTATGCCAGGGCTAGTTGCCAAGAACATGATAGGTGCAGTGAATGACTATGCACTTTTAACACTGAGAAATTTCCATCCCTTTCTGTTTTTTTCTGGTAAATGACAGACTTCAAGTACCAATAGCTGGGTTTTAAATTTAATGCATACATATTTAATGGCATTTTTTACACAAATACACAGTTTGATCAAAAGCTACTGAATTCGACCGAACTCATATATCAGGTTCTACCTCCTCCCTGGGCATAAACCTTCCTCTACTTGAAAATTCAGGGTTGGAAAGTAAATTCAAGACTAAGGATATCAAATTTAACCCATGAAAAAACTTGAAGAAATTCAACACACTTGTTTAGTTAGTTTTATTTTCTATTAAACAAATTTATAAAAGAATAAAGCAACAAAAAGAAAAATTATTTTGAGTTGGATAAATTGAGTTAAAATCTATTTTTTTGCCCGGATTGACCCACCCATATTGACCCGAGTAAACACTACACATATTATAATCCAACCCGTTTATTGTTTGATCCATTATGTAAAACAACACGCCTATGGACCAAAGGAGATGATTGTTAGAGAAATGAGAAAGTTTAATGTTCACTATAGTTTATTTAGACATTTCCATGTCCCTCACTAATAGATAGGTAGATGTCAAAGTCTTTCAAGTTAGAATTTTCTCATCAAGGACCATAGACAAATCTTAAAACATACTCAATTTGCCGGCTAATATTATTATCTTTTTACTAGTATTTGCATAGAATACTCTTTATCTACCTTAAATGTCTCACCTAATTAGCACTTCACTACTTGGACCAGTATTAAAAGCAAATTACAGAAAATGTAATAGGTGAATCGACTTCTTGTTTTTTTAAGTGTCAAATATTTTGAAACAAACTACAAATAGAATGAGTAGCTAGGATTCAAAATGTGTAGGGGTACCATTCTGCTACAATATTTTACATTAATCCTTATAACCATCTTTCTGCAGATTCCTCATACATGCAAGGATAGGAAGAGCAAACACTACTACTTTCCCCCTTCTGCTTGTGGCCATATCCCTAACATACGCTACCCTTTTTCGCTTAAACACTGACAAAAACATTGCAGATCTGATATTCCAGTATATGAATTAGCTTGTGAAGGTAACCAAACAGTTATATAGTTTATCTCCAAGAAGTTGCACGTTCAAGCCATCAACTACGATAATCAGACAACTCACCTGGTAGATCCAACTTTACAAACACAAGATTTATGCTCTTTGAGACCTCAGCTTACATTCCACCAATACAATATATACTTTCACTCATATTTTATACTAATAGATCAGTGAGTAATATTAAAAGAGTATCAGAGCCTATTTTCCTGTTCAACACTCCATCTGTTGTTAATAATTCTTCGACATTTGGGAAAATTAGTGGCTGCAAATTAAGCAGATACACTTATTTAAGGATTAGAGAAATGATTGCTTTTGAAGTCAGCGATGGATGCAGAGTGGAATTTATAGGCCTTGATAGCAATTTTCATTAATGAATGAGAATACAAAATGAAACTCATTGCATTCATTTCTCTAGAATTGATTATACAGATTAAAAAGTGCAAAGTAAAACAGTTGTATTCATTCTCCGAATTGCTTGAGAGAAAGTAACTTGTGACTTTAATGAAAGCATTTAACCATTGTTTTCTTAACCGATAGAGTTATTCTATTTCTCACCATAACGCTCATTTTTTACACCTATATATTGAGATGACCTCCCTTTATGAGAGAAACACACACAGAGAAAGAAACATTATCTCTTTTATCTTTCTTTCTAAAATACACTTATGTTTTCTTGACTTCCTTTCTTTGTGAGTTTCTGGGCAATTATTTTGTGCAACTCCAAACTTTCAGCCACGAGTGCACGTGTTTTAAAGTAGCTATGGAACCTTGGGGAGTGACCGGCCTTAACGATTTGCATCGGAGTCAGGCCGAAATCGCTTTCAAGGCAGTGGCTTGCCACGACACAGTATTTGTGACTACTATCTTACTACCTTTTAATTTCAGTTTCATATCAATATTGTAGTATTCTTTTTACCAACAATTTGAAAGCGAATTTGTTACTTACAATATTGATAAATGGCTATTTCTTTGAACAAAAGTTTTCCTGATTTGTCAAAGTTGGAGCCATTGGATGGAATTTTAAATGTTGGTCACAAAAACTTTTGATTTTCTTTGAACAATTAGAAGTGGATTATGTTTTGCTTAATGAACCGCCTACTAATGGTTCTAACATGACACCTGATTCTAGAACTATATTGGGTATTGATGATGCTGCTAAAAAAAAATTTAAAAAGGATAACAAAACTGTTAGAGGACATTTATTGAACCATATGACTAATCTCTTGTTTGATTTATTTGTTACTTATAAATCTGCTAAGGAAATATGGGATAGTCTAGAGAAGAAATATGGTTCTGATGATGCAGGAAAGAAAAAATATGTTGTGGGTCAGTGGATTAAGTTCCAGATGGTTGACAATAAACCAATCATGGAATAAATTCACAAATATGAGAACTTGACTGTTGATGTTCTCAACGAGGACATGAAGATGTGTGAGATTTTTCAAGCTAATGGTTTTCTTGAAAAATTCCCACCTTCTTGGAGTGATTACAGAAATCAATTGAAGCATAAGAAAAAGAATTTAACTCTTCAAGAACTTATAAGTCACATGAGGACTGAGGAGGCAAACCGTGTTAAAGATAAGATGGAAGCTCTTTCTCTTAATTCTTCTAAAGCTAACCTTGTGAAATCTTCTGGTACTATTTTAAAAGACAGGTTCAAAGGCAAACAGAGGAAGGTCCTTAAAAAGGAATATTTGAAGAAGAAAAAATACTTCAACAAGCCGGAGAGTCAAATTAAGAAAACAAAGGGACCTTATTTTGTCTGTGGAAAACTTGGTCACAGGGCTGCCCAGTGCTATCTAAGACAAGGGCAAAACTCAAATCAGGAAGGAAAAGATGATGCCCAAGCTCATCTTGCTGAGGGTGATGAAGTGATTGTTGTTGTAATTGTCGAGGCAAACCTGGTGGCTAAGAAGACTAATTGGGTGATGGACACAGGCGCTTCAAGACATTTTTGCACCAATAAGGAGTTGTTCCGTGACTTTGAGGAGTCCACTGATGGCGAGTGTGTCTACATGGGTAACTCCACTACTGCTGGAGTTATGGGTAAAGGAAAAATTTTACTAAAATTAACTTCTGGTAAAATATTAGCCTTAAACAATATTTTGTACGTTCCCTCCCTCTGTAGAAACTTAGTTTCTGGAGCACTTCTCAACAAAGTAGGCCTTAAACTTGTTTTTGAAGTTGACAAAATAATTATTTCTTGTGGAGGAGACTATGTTGGGAAGGGGTATCTTAGTGGGGGATTATTTGTACTGAACATTGTTCAACAGATTGTCAATAATGCAAGTGTTTCAAATTCTGTTTATATTGCTGATTCTATTAATTTGTGGCATGGTAGACTAGGTCATATAGGATATGGAAAATAGGGTAGAATTTTTGAAAAAAGAATCTCAAAAATTCAAAAGGCAAAGATCAGTCTCCAGCAAACAGGAATACGGAATATGCCGAAGAGCAGCCAAAGTGAATATCGAGAAAGAATCTCGTAATCCCCTCAGAGTCTCAAGGCTCTTGCCAATAGAATGAGATTCATCATGAAACTGGGGCAGAAATTTTAAGGAGAACCTCAAAATTTTCACCAAGCTTCATTCAAGAGTTTAGAAACAAACTTCAAATTCCCCAACACCGAGAGATCAGAGTCTACTTCAAAATTTTCAGTCCTTGGTAGATAAATCCCCAGCTGTGATGAATTCCTCGAAAAGCATTTCCGAATTCCCCAGCTAAGACGACAAAGAATCTCCATAGTACACCAGCAGTATGTCAGAAATATCAAAACCTCGAATAAAGGATGTTCGCTTGTCCAGCACATGACATGATGGGCAGAGACCTTTCCAAACTATCCTTTTTCAAAATCTTTGTTTTCCAAAAGAACTTGTTTGAAAAAATCTTTACAAAAATTATTTCTACCCCTTTTAATTTGACTTTGTCTTATGTCTACCATAACCCAGGGAGTCGAGAACGATGAGTACCCGAGAATGGAAAGCACCCAGAAAAGGCAAAGAAAGGAGCATAAGATCGAAGGAGGTCAACACAGATCAGTTTCACCAAAAACTAATAATTTTTTTGTGGATGCAGGTTGTCCTAAAAAGTATGTTAGAAATCGGTGAAAGCCCCTCATTATTCAATGCATTCAAAGAAACGCAACAAGACCAGATGCCACCAACTTGGTGATAAAAGCCGAAATGGTGGAAATAAGCCAAAAAGGCAAAAAAGTCCCTAGAACGGGTAAATCTTCTTGTAGTTCACGAAATCTACTAAGTAAAAAGAGATTGACAGCATCCTCAAGTCCTCGAGCAGATCAGGACATTTGGTCAGCTTCAAATTAGGACACCAAATGAGAGATCGACGACATTCTTTGCCAATCCCCGGCAATTTAGGAATCATCACGAACATACAATGTTTGAAAATGGTACTTGTGGTTGTCCCCAAAAATGGGCACGACCATTTCACTCACATTTTAAACAAAAGTTATTTTGATTAGCTTCATAGACGTTCTCTTTAAAGTTTTTAAAATTTTAACTGTGGTCGCTAATAAAAGCGACGATGTGGCTACTTATTATTTGTTCCGAGCACAGGTACACACAAAGAAGTCAACAGGATAACACAAAAATCAAAGGTGATATTTTCTGCAACTGCTACGCATGCCATTGCATGATCATCCATATCCTCATCATATTTGCATGTCAAGAGGAACATGCCACGAGGGCCACTATATCTGCATGTCGAGAGGACCATGCCAAGAGGGCCATCATATCTGCATGTCGAGAGGACTATGCCAAGAGGGCCATCATATCTGCATGTCGAGAGGACCATGCCAAGAGAGCCATCATATTTGCATGTCGAAAGGACCATGCCAAGAGGGCCATCATATCTGCATGTCAAGAGGACCATCATCATCATTAATACTGTAGATAGATTTGCTGCGAGTATTATGTCCCTCTACCGGCCAGTTTCTAAGAGGATGACATTCATGGGCATCCCTAAGTCGCACTTGCTACGCAGGACCGACCCTCAGCATGCTTATATCCAATATCGCGTAAGACGGAGGAGTCTAAACTTGAGGATATTATAATTATTATTATGCCAAGTCTAGCATTCAACTTATTTATATCCGATATCACGTAAGACGGAGGAGTCTGACATTGAGGATATTATTATTATTATGCCAAGTATAGCATTCAACTTATTTATATCCAATATCGCGTAAGACGGAGGAGTATGATATTGAGGATATTATTATTATTATGCCAAGTCTGGCATTTAACTTATTTATATCCGATATATCGTAAGATGGAGGAGTCTGACGTTAAGGATATTATTATTATTATGCCAAGTCTGGCATTCAACTTATTTATATCTGATATCATGTAAAACGGAGGAGTCTGATATTGAGGATATTATTATCATGCCAAGTCTGGCATCTAGCATATTCATGTTCGATATTGCGTAAGACGGTGGAGTCTGGCTTCGAGGATATTTATGCACCCTTATTAGAGACAACAAAGTCTCGCTCTGAAGTATGCTTATACATACAAGAGCATTGATTGCCAAAAGAGACAATTATATTTGATCGAGTGGCGAAGGCCTTGTCACCCTCAATAATCAAAATACTACTTCTCGAAAGCATATAGTCTGAAGGATGTCTGCAAGACACCATCCAAATCGAACGATAAATTAGATTTTCCCAAAGTTAGAAGGCCAAAGATCGTCTGTAAGTCACAGTGATATCTGAAACTGGATAGTGTGCAAGATCTCCCAAAACTCGATAGACTAAGAGTTATCTGTCAGATGCAGTGATATCTGAAACCGGATAGTGTGCAAGATCACCTGAAGATTGACAGTTCAAGGGTAATGCGTAAGTCGCAATAATATCTGAAGTTGGATAAAAGTGAAAGACTACCAAAAATTGAAAGTCCAAGGGTTATCTATAAGCCACGATATATCCAAGTTGATATTGTGAAAGACTACCCAACGACTAGCAATTCAAGGGAAATCTGCTAGTCGCGTTACATCCAAAATCAGATAAAGTGTAGGATTACCCAAAAACTGACAATTCAGGGAATATCTGCTAGTAGTGTCAATATGGATGATGCGCAAGATTTACCCCAAAGGCATATGCAAAAGACCGCTACCAATAGCCAAGAAGTCTATCACAATCAACATGAATGCGCAAATCTAACACTTTTAATCCGCAACAATGGGAATGCGCAAAGTGTTCAAGTCGCAATGACGAGAATGCGCAAATCTAACACTTTTAAGCCGCAACAACGGTAATACGCAAAGTGTTCAAGTCACAACATCAGGAATGCGCAAATCTAACACTTTTAAAATGCAACAACGGGAATGCGCAAAGTGTTCAAGTTGCAACAACGGGAATGCGCAAATCTAACACTTCTAAGCCGCAACAACGGGAATGCGCAAAGTGTTTAAGTCACAACAACTGAATTGCACAAAGTGTTTAAGTTGCAAAAATGGGAATGTGCACCAGACAATCCTATTCGATAGCCAAAAAGGCTATCATGTTTAATCATCATGGAAATTGCTATCTCCTAAGATATAAATGGGAAAAGATGATATCTGATTCAAAAAAGCAACCAAACAGAAAAATGAGGTACAAAGTTATCTTTCCATATTGAATTGATTTGCTACTAACCATTTTGTTTCAGAAATATTGCTGAGAACATCCAAGAGGATGAAAATCTCGAACCAGAACAACAGGTATAAAGCACGTCAAAAGGACGTCACCGCACGAGATTCGAACGTAACTCTAGGGTGAGGTATGACAAAGAAACTACCTCTCCAAATAGAATTATGTTATTACTAACAATTTTGTTTTGAGATATTGTCGAGAGCATCCGAGAAGGATGAAATTCTCAAAGCAAAACCACTGGTGCAGACTACGCCAAAAAGGATGCATCACAACGTGGAACTTTTTCTTAGCAGCAAACTTGGACATAGTCCGAAGAGAAGTATCAAACTTTTTGGATGCAAGCTGAGGAACGACTACCACTGCCATCAAACCACACCCCTATCAGAAGGCATGTGGGTATTTTCATACTTCCAGTCTTAGTCTCGCATCCAAGGCATTTTCTGAACTCACGCTGAAAGCAATATTCCTTCTTTTCAAATTCGGATGATGATACACCTCGAGCTTTGGAAATTATGTCCAGGTAAAATCTTACTTATGGGTGTGAAGAGCTCCACATTCATAGTTGAGAGGTTACAAGCCTCTTTTCTATAAGCTCAAATTATTTGTCACTCATTCCGAGCCAAAGTTATCTTAGCATAAAAGAGTATCTTTTCCACCGATTGAGTCAAACTACAAGCAGCACGATTCTCAAGTCTTGGGATATGTAGGAGGGATCTGTTTGAAAACTCGGCTACATTTTTAAGCTCCCCCCAATCCTCTTACTCCCCATCTTTTCGGTCTCTCCGTACTCTGAAATAGGGATAGTTTGGAATTCTTTGAAAATCGTGCATAAAATCAAGCGTCTTGAACTACAAGTGGCCTGAGTTCTCATGTAACCTGAGATATGTAAACTCGATACCGGAGTTCGGCCATGGTCCCTTGAAATTTGTGCTAGAACCAACTGCTTCCTGAAAATGAACTTGTGATCGGATAAAATTGGGAACGTTAATTCCCTTTGCCCAGGGTTCCTTACATCCACCCTACTCAAAGGGAGGGGCAGTTGTTGAAACCCAATTTTTACCCTCCACATTACGAATTAATCTTGAGCTCTTTGAATTTTAAACAATTTTTTGAAATAATTGTTTTGAAAAAAGGGACAAAATATTTTTCCAAAACAGCTTTATAATAGTCTTGAGTAACAATTTATATATTTCATATTTAATTATGTGAAATTTATATAAGCTTAATTAAAGAACTATTTTAAAGTTTAATCTCATAAGAAAAACCTTTTTAAATATTAAACACTTGATTTTCCTCCAATTTAATTCAATAAGAGGTTAATTGAATAAATTAATTCCATGATGGTTAAAAGAGGAAATTATGTGATGAACATGATAATTATTTCAATTTGTTTAAAGTTAAAAAGGTTCGGGTAATTAATTTTAATTAATCCGTCTTCATTTCTATTCTAGCCTAAATCCCTAAAGCTATTTAAAATCTAGCCGAATTTTCCTAAATTCTATTCAATTTGGCTACATCTTTAACTCAAAATGGCCATATTTTGCAAAATGTGGCCAAATCCTCAATACACCTTATAACTCCCTCACCAGACCCCTTGTCTCAGCCCTGTTGGGCCAAAGCCATTACCAAAACCCGCCTAGCCCACACCCTTATAACAACAGCAGCTCACCTGACCCGAGCCCAAACCTAGTGACCCGCTTCGGCCCATCGTCTCACACCCTTAAACTCTCATATCCCTTCTTTACCCTTTACTTTGTTCAACAGACAAACAAACAACCCCTAAAACTTTTTTCTTCTTCTTCTCAATACCAGCAAACCCTAGCGCCGCCTAGGCAATTCCCAGCAATTTCTGTCATTCCTCCATACTGTTCTACGTGCCTAGAACGAGATTGTACCTCGAAGGTTCTAGGACAAGCTACGTCGAGCAATCCCACCTCACCCTTCGTCCTTTCTCTACAAATCCCGCTCTAACTTGTACCAGGTTGGTACTATTTTCAACAGCTCAGCTTCAAATCTGCTCAAATCATTGTCAATTTTCCTAAACGCCATCCAAAGATTCCATCAAATCGTGTTGGCATCGTTAAGAATCCTCTAGAAGCGGCTAGGTGTCAAATTCTCCGCATGATTCGGGGAAATTTGTACAAGTTTCGTACAAACCTTTGATGGCCAATGTTATCCAGCCGAGGATTTGAAATTTCTCAGAGGGTTTTCCCACTTTGCCCCTCTGTTCCTCCCCCCCTCAATTTCATCTGATATTTCTCTATATAAACCCCCCTCTTCCATGAAAATAGGGGGCTGGATTTTGGGGAAAAGTTTAAGGGTTTTGGAGAAGTATTTCTCTAACCCTACATAACCAAGTCAGTCTTCAGAGATAAACACACAAAAGCGGGTCTCCGATGGGTCAAAATAAAACTCCGGTGGTGTGAGGTTTCTGACATAGCTCGTCCGTTCCAGTTGGCTGCTCCAAAAAAGGTAAAACACCCTTTCTTTTCTTATCTTCTGTGTATATCTCATCTTTAGAGTTATGTAGAATTATTTTTTTAGGAAAATTTGTTTTTAGGCTGATTTTGTTGTGATTGCGAGTTCTATTTTTTGCTGGTCTTGCTTGATATAAATGTGACTTTGATCCTGAGTAAAAGCTTGAAGTTTCGCTCGTATGAACTTGTTGTTCATGTATATATGCAAATGTTGTTATGTAAAGCTTCTTTTTTATTCTATCGAGCATAAATAGTATGTTTCGAGGGTGAGTTTTGGGCGCATTCTATCTCATTCACCGATTCTGTTTCTATAGGGTAATGTTTGTTTCTTGTATTCAAACATTGTCTAAACATGAGTATTCTTTATTCCATAGCTAATCTATATGAATATGTTTAGGTTCTTTTCACTCTGAATGAAGCATGAATGGTTTAATATGTTAATTGCATCTTGACAAACCTGCGTTAACATGCTTGAAATCCATGTCTTGCCTATCGACAGTTTCAGTCTAGCTCGGCTTGTATTTACTTAACTCTTTTCTCCCCTCCCTTCTTGAACCCCATAAAATGTAAAGGCTAAATCCTTCCAAACCAGTTATGAATATTAGATAGGTTAGCTGTGATCATGCATCTCGTCGCTTTTCTCTTTTGTGATTTAGTTTTAGCTTGGGCCCTTCCCTTCTCTTCTTGCTATGTTTAATCCCTTCAAGTATAAGTTGTTACCATCGAAGGTGATGGTTGATGAGTCTTGCTGTGAAGTCCATCACAATCAGTTCATTTGTTTCTCTAGCTAAGAATTTACCTTAAAGTTCGACCATCTTGATCATTCATGTGCACTGCCCGTTTACTTTCAATCTCGAATCTAAGTATGCTCACCTTATCATCATGTTCATGACCTGACTGCATACATGAGTTTATGATTAAACATTGGAATTTGGGAAAATTTGAATGTGTAAGCATCATATATGCCCTGTCCCTATATATGTTGAATTGTTTGGTTATACAAGTTTATTCTCTGTGACATGCTTAAAGATCACTTTGGTTTAGTGATTGTTTAGTTTTAGGAAACATTTCCATTGTTTCTTAAACAAAAAATCATGAATGGTAATTAAATCATGTATATTTGGTATATATATTTGATAAAATTCATCTTTACACGTATATATGAGTTAAGGTCAAATATTGAGTTTATGCTAACTGATATTTCTGTTTGTTATGCATGAAATACCTTGAGTCCAAATGGACTCTTTTTCCTTGCATTTCGTTGGGCCTGGATGCCTAACAAGTCGGCCCAAAAGAAGATCGGCGCACGGGTTAAGGAAAACGAGAAATTAGGCTAAACCCATGTACCTAGTAGCTATGGCAACAGCCTAAGATGGTGAAAACCTGAAGAGAATTGGACCAGTGTCCATTTGATAGCGGAAGCAGTCCGAAAAATGGATTAAAGAATTTGAGGGTAATGGGCCAACCCCATGAACATCAGTGTGGCAGCAGTAGAAACAGTCTGCAATGGACTATATTTGAGAAAATGGGCCAAGCCCATATCAGCATAGTAACAGTCAGCCCAAATGGGCTAAAAGGTGCAGAAATTGGACCAGAACGGCAGTGGGCCTAAAGAGGGCCCACAAAATAGATTTAGGATAGGGTTTCGGATGAAAAGTCCAAGTAGATTAAGCCAGAAGGCTTAAATTAATTTATTTTCCATTAGCTCTTTACTTGTGTAGTTTAGATTAGTCTTTCTTGTATTAATTTGGACTAACTTTTAACTTAGTGAATAATCCCCGAAAGAATAAACACTTCTTCTTAATTACTTTTGTTGGCTTTATGTGAAAATGATTAAATCATTTAAAATCGTTTAATCGAGCATGCTGTCTTCCTTTAAAATAGACTATTTATGTGTTTTCTTAAACACTTCTAAAAAATGTAGGTCAATCTTCTCTCATCAAGTTTAATCTTCTATGATTTCTAAAAAAAAAATAAGATGTATTAAATTAAGATCTTCTCAAAAGTTAGTCAAATAAGTTGTTTTCAAACAAGTTCGGATAACCGCGAGTTAGCGGATACTCCAAATGCCTTAAAAACCTTCTTGGAGTATTAATATGAACCCTTACCCAAAATCTCAGAATTTTTAAAGTCTTTATCTGTTTGGACTTTAAAAAAATTTCACTAGTTTTTTCTTGGTTTTTTACTTTATAAAAACTAAGTGGCTACTCTTACTTTTAATCGAAAATATTTTGAACTTCAACTTAGATTTTCGAAATGATTTTCAATCATAAAGTCATTTTTTCCTTAAAACAATCTTAAGTCCCTAAAAGCATCCATTCATCACAAACATACGATATTTTCTCTCCAAAGTTCCTTGGGGCAAGAACGCTTAGGAATCAAGCTTCAAGGGTCAACTTCAAGAAATCCTTAAGTCTCTTTCAGTCAAAAGGTACGCAGAACGATCCTATTTCAAAGTATTTTCTAGAAATTACGATTTCCAACCATTACGTATATGTTTTCCGTATTTTGAATATGAACTTAGGGTTGCAAGTATAGCCTTTCTAACTTTGATGAAACCTCATGAAATCGTGATTTCCCTACCTTTTACTTGAAATTGCTATTGTACATATGTATATACTGAATTGTACCAGAAAGGGGATTTGAAAGGGGTTTTACTGGTTCGATTATAACTTGGGACGACCTTATCTTCTCCTCTACGAGGATGATTGTACTGGCTATATTGTATTGAAATCTCTACTCATGTGACAAACATGGGTTGGGGCTTAGCCGGTCGAGCGTTGATCGGACCCACATAGCCCGTGGTGTTGAATAGAAGTCAGTGATACCATGTAGTTCAAAAGTAAATGATAGAAGTCTATTGTGTCTCTGAATGGAATTTACTATGGATATTTATTTTCATTGTATTGGAAGTGCTTTGTATGCCAACTTTTCAAATAAAGTATATTGTATCTATTTTCCTTGTTCTGTGTACCACTACATTCCATGTACTGACCATCTTCGGGTAGCTACATCGTTGTATGATGTAGGTTTAGAGGCACCTTCTTGTGGTACTACACAACATTAGAGTCGAGCAGGCAGATCCAACTTTGGTGAGCCTCCATCCTTCAGAAGGCCACTTTTATGATAGACATTTATAGCATTTCATTTTTCTTATGGTATTGCCGGGGCCTTGTCCCAGTATAGATGATTTCTTTTCTTTATGAAATAGAGGCTTCGTAGACTATGTATGATTGGATCCTCAAGTTTTGGTTTTGACTAATTTGTATTAAGCCAGACATTTTAGTATTGTTCCCGTTTTCCGCAACTTTCTATTATTGAATGTGCTTGATGTAAATGCTAAGGGGTCTTCTCAGGCCTTCATTATTCTGGGATGCCCATCACGTCTGGGGCCTAGTCTCGGGTCGTGACACCGCCTTTCCATCCTGTCTAACTACCTAACACTAGAACCCTTCCAGGCACTCTCGACACTAGACTTCCCAAGTCACACTTAATACTAGGTTTCCCAAGTCACATTTAGTACTAGACTTCCCAAGTCACACCTTCCCACCAATCTGATGACTAAGTCCAGACCCGCACTACCATCCCTTATTTAGGTCAACTATCCTGACTTTACAACAATAAGTATGCCCACCTCACAATACATAAACCATGTATGATTATGTTACCAGTTACAAGTACCTAGACCAGCCAATGGATCCCTAGAACAACATCTAACATGTAATAACCACCCAACCAATTGACCCCCGACTCTTAGTCTTTCACCTATCTCTCCAACCACATGGAACAGGTTTAACAAACACCTTAACAATAAACCATAACAATGAGCATCACCCCTTTAAGTCATCCGGACCAATCAAGGATCCCTAGAATAACACCTAAGTCTTTAACATGCAATTCCTGGTCTACACAAGGACCAACCCCATATTTATGTACAAGTACTCGGTCTCTCATGGACCAATATGCAGCAATCACAATTTCAAACAATCAACCCGGTTCACTCATGGAACCATCGACAAATGCAATCAACAATATAAATAAACTCGTATTAGGCGTGGTACATGAGCAAACCATTATAGAACCTGTACCAGGCGTGGTACCCGAGTCAACCGATAAGTATCCCGTACTAGGTATGGTACCCAAACCAACCAATATGTATCCCATACAAGGCGTGGTACCTGAGCTAACTGTCATGACCCAACAATCGGATCATGCAGGCACCTACTCTAATCCACCTAGATAGGAGAACCCTTACTACTCGAACCAACAGGCAAAGAGGAAAAGAACATAAATCATGAAATAAAACCCTTTTTAATACATGGAACTTCCTTTACTAAATTTTCAAAAAAATAAATGACTTAATGAACTTGCGGAAAAGTTTTACAATATGAGACAGCCCTCTCTAGAACCTAGTCTAAGCTAGTACAAGAGCTACTACAAGATAATACAAAAATGAAGAAGACACAACTCCCACCATAGAAGCAAGAAGTAGGAGCTGCTGGAGAATCACTGTCATCCTGAACTTGTGAAACATCACCAACCCTGACACCAGACTATACCTAAAAAGGTATAGCAAGAGTAGGATCAGTACAAACACATGTACTAGTAGGCATCATCGGTCGATCCGAATCCACTCCTACCATCATATAAGAAATCAAGGTAAATACAGAAGTCAAGTACTTCCACCTGTCAACATCCACCATTAACAAAACCCACTTCAGAACCAACCTTCCTATCCCTTAGACTTCCCAAGTCACCTTGACACCTAGACTTCCCAAGTCACACTAACCCTTAAGACTTCCCAAGTCACATTTATCACCTAGACTTCTCAAGTCACACTTACCATTAGACTTCCCAAGTCACATTTATCACCTCAACTTCTCAAGTCACACTTACCATTAGACTTCCCAAGTCATATTTATCACCTAGACTTCCTAAGTCACACTTATCATTGTCAACATCTATACCATACCCAGAATACCATTTCCTTACCCAAGTCAATCGTTATGACTAAACAACCCAGAGTAAACCCCAGTACTTAGTGACATAGACCGCACCCATCATACCGCTACCTACTAGCACAAAACTGTTCTAATGACCCCCAGGGCCATACTCGGCAAGTGATAATAGCTAATGCTATAACCAGACCATAAGTCTCTCCTTTAGCTTATCAACGTACGCAACAAGTCTAACCGACATTGATAATTCCCAGTGACAACAAACATATATCCTTTTTACATAACCCAGACCAAGAAAGGATCCCTAGTACATCATCTATGCCAATAACATATGGCCACGGTTCTCAGAAGAACCACCTTGTCATTAAGCACACTAACTCGGCCCTTCTAGGACCAATTATATGCCAAATAATAATACATCCCGGCCTCTCAGGAACCCAACATATAAGGGATAATAAGTACACCCACACTGAGTAAAGTAGTGCAACATATAATAACAGCCAGTAGTACAACTCCAGACTCTTAGTCTACCTTTTTACTTATCAACCAGAGATAATAGGTTCAACAATTATTTAACAACAATAATAAATATGATATTTACTCTTTTTCATTTCCCGGACCAATCAAGGATCCCTAGACCAACACCTAAGTATTAACATGTAATTCTCGATCCACCCCAGGACCATCCCCATATTTATGTGTAATAACCCGGCCTCTCAAGGACCAAATGCAGAATTCACAATTTAGTAACACAACCCGGTCCACTCATGGAACTATCGAAAACAAACAACAATGCAATTAAGCAACCCATACTAGGTATGGTATCTGAGCCAGCCAATGTAGAACCTATATAAGGCGTGGTACCCAAGCCAACCATTAGTAAACCTATACCATGCATGGTACCCGAGCCAACTGAATATCACACAAAAATCCACAGTCATAAAAATGAACAATCAACACTTGTAAACCAACAAGCCATAACACCTAGTTCATTCCACAAGACTGATAACAGGACCCTATACATTCACAATTCATCTCCTAAGCATGAAACTTATACAATACGATGAAAGTATATGAACACATAACACACATTGGTAAATCAATAGCCATCACTTACCCCATTCCGGGTACATAAACTCAACCTTGAACCTCGTCCGAAGACTAACCCCAATTCGCCCTTTATGTAACAATCGGACCTGTCGTTACCTTAAGAATCGGGAAGTCAAATTACTTTAGGAATTAAACTAAAGTAAGTTTGTTTAAGAGGGGTGACGTACGGGAAAATTTCTAATTTTTATGTGAAATGACCCGGGCTGACATCACTCTGCTATAGCGATAATTATTCCGCTATAAAGGGACTGCCATAGAAGAGGGCTAACCGCCATAGTAGAGTGACAGGAAACTGAAGCTCAGAAATGGGATTTTATTAAAAAGCTTCTCCTCCTCAGTTAGAAAACAAATGAGGGTTTCTCCAAAAACCCTCCCATGCGGCTCCAAGGTTAGGGAATCATGAGAAGAAGGGGTCATGGCTGGAGGGACGTGGAACAGCAGATTCCAAGATCATTGTTTAGCTACGAATGCCTTAACGGAGCTAGAAATGCACGGTTGTAGATGCTTGGCATCCAGGTAGGCTAGGTTTTCATGAGTAGTTAGACCTGTTTATATTCTGCACTTATCATATAGTGGAAATGGAGATTTCATGTGTTAGGCCTCCGGGAACAGAGTCTGGTGGATTTGGTATTAGTTATGAGTGAAATAAGGTTTGGTTGAATTGAACTGTGGATTGATTGTAGCTAATTGGGGCTACTTATGTTGTCTTGGTATGCTAAAAATGATAGGACTCAGGGATTGGGATGTCGGGAAGGTTTGGGGAACTGAGAATTGCAAGGACAACTAGGTAAGTATGAAAATGGAAAACTTCTAGGTGAGGTTTCGAGAATGCAAAAGGCATGTTAAGAACTCATTGTTTGCCAAGGGCTAAGGGTGAAGACTCGTATTGTTAATATCTAATTGTGTCTTGGATTAATGGGGTGGTTAAATTAGGTTAAAAAGGGGAAACCGTTCATTATGTGTAAACAAAGGTGAGTGTGTTTAGTCTTCGGATGAAGTTCAAGGTTCAGCTATATACCCGGAATAGGGGGTAGGTGATGGCTTACAATTCCTGCGAATGTTGTATGTTTTGTACTCCTATCTAAGTTTTTGAATGAATTACATTGCTTAGATCAAATGGTGTAGAATTTCTAAGGGTCTTGTCTTACAGTCTGTGAGTTGAACGGGTTGTTACTTGTTGGTTTACAAGTTGTGTGTTTATTATTTGACTGTGGATTGTTGACATTCAGTTAGCTCGGGTACCATGCCTGGTAACAGGTATACTAACGTTTGGCACGGGTACCACGCCTGGTACAGGTATGACAAATGGTTGGCTCGGATTCCACACCTGGTATGAATTACTAATGGTTGGTATGGGTACCACGCCTAGTATGAATTACTAATAGTTGGCTCGTGTACCACGCCTGGTACAGGTTTATTTTACTGTATCAATGCATGGTTATTGATTACATTGCATTAATTGTTATTGGTTTCGTGAGTGGACCGGGCTACTTTGTTGAATTGTGATATTAGTTGGTGGTCCTTGAGTGACTGGGAATCCTATTATGTCTGTTGAATTGGTCTTAGATTAGGCCGAGTTGTCTATTTAACACTTAGGTGTTGTTTAGAGGGGATCCTAGGGTGGGTCCGGGCTATACGACAAGGGTTGTGTTGATTATGTTGTTGATTTTGATCATAGTTATAAAAAATGATTTACATGTGGTTTATAAACTAGGGAGATAGTTGGAAGTCTTACATGGTGTGACTAGCGGGTGATATCCTGGGAGGAGTTGTTTAGGGATCCAGGGCGGGTCCGGTTATTTGTGCGTAGTGGGTCTGGAATGATAGGGTCTGGGTTGTTCCTAGATGCATAGTCATGGGGGTTGACTAGGTTAATGGTGAGGCAGTCAGAGTTAGACTTAGCGGCTGGGCTAAGGTTGTGTGACTTCGGAAGTCTAGGCTTAGCGTGATTCGGAAGACCAGAGAGAAAAGGAGTTGGCAGTAGAAGGGATAGAAAGGGTTGAGGTAAAGGGGTGCGAGTGGATGATCGGTTGAGATTGGGTTCGGTAAGGGAAAGTGGTGAAGGATGGGGCTACATTGTTCAGTTTCATGTTTTTCCCTATTCTTCTTATATAATGGGAGGAGTGGATTCGGGTCGACTGATGATTCCTACCAATACGTGTATTTGTACTGATTCTACTCTTGCTATACCTTTTTGGTATAGTCTGTTTGCAGGGCTGGTGATGTTTCATAGGTACATGACGATGGTGATCTCCAGCAGCTTATGTCCTTCGATTTCATGACGAAAATTGTGTCTCTTTTACATGCTCTGTATAAATCTTGTAGTAGTTCTTGTACCTGTTTAGATTAGGTCCTAGGGAGGGTTATTTCTATTTCAAGACTGTTTTCTATTTCCAAATGTTATAATAACAAGGTCTTCATAATAAAAGGAAAGGTTATTTTTGCTACTTTCTATTTTCCGCAAGTTACCTGTTGGACGGGGGGTGAGGGTCTGTCTATCTAGGTGGTTCGAGTAGGCGCCTGTATGGCCCGATAGGTTGGATCGTGACAGATGGTATCAGAGCCTTGGTTACTGGTCTCCCAGTACAAGAGCAAGGTGTCTAATAGAGTCTTACAGATTGGTGTGTTGACGTCCACATCTAATCTTTGGGAAGCTATGAAGCATTCTAGGAAACATCTCCTTCTTTCATTATTTCATGCGGTTTTTTACTTGCTTGTATGAGTTGAGTCCAATTGGGATATCTCGATTCCAATTGGTATCTTAACAAATTGCAGGAGGTCTTTGTACTCCAATGGCGATAAGACAAGCAAGAGGAATTGGAATCGAAAAGGTTCCAATTGGTATCTGGCCTGAGAGGCTGCGGTAAGACATGGATGATCGGCTAATAGTCATCCATGGGACAAATAGAAGGTAAGATTATATGGCTTGAATTGGTTGTGATTCGACTTGGTTGTAACGTGATTGAAATGATTATGTTGTACAATTCTGGTGTGACTTACTTGGGATGTGTGTGTGTGTGAATTGTTATATGTTGTGCATGTAGAGTCTACAGGAAGTCATTTGATTTGAAAATTTTGTGTGCCTTAGGCTGTGGTAATCTGTTAAATATCCTCATTTAAAGAGTGGTATTGCATGTTAAGAAATGCTTATCGTCGGTTAAGATGATAAGGGATTGGGAACTGTGACTGTAGGAAAGCTTCGATTTCAGGATAGTCGGGACTTGGTTGGGAACCATGGGAACAAGGGAGTCATTAGTGTAATGGCGGGATTTAAATTTTTGGACAAGGGTAACCGGGAAGGGGGATGAGTTCATGTAAGTGGAAATCCAGTTTTCTGGACTGATTACCATCGAGTCCACCATAGCGGACGGCACCGCTACGGCATTCCTGCTGTAGCGGATTTTTCTCCGCTATAGTGGAGTGGCATTCCCCATAGCGGGGGTACGAGAGGCAGAAGCCTGCTCTGTTTTTCCCCTATTTTTCATTCCTTTCCGGGGGCAATATAAAAGCAGTAATAAGTTAAGAATCTCGGTGTAAATCAAGGAAAGCATGCTATAATTAACATAGTGTGCATATAAGAGAAATTGTCTAAAAACAAGCATCCATGTGCGGTAATAAAAGGGGAAAAGGAAAGGGAAAATATTGTCTAACAAGCCCTAAGCGGGGGCAACCCAAAACAATAAGAGTGTCTAGTAAAAGGGGGAGGGGGAGGTCCTAAGCCTCATCGTCGCTCAGGAAGGGGAACTCATGCCTGTCCTCAGGCTCGAGTGCAGGTAGCTCTTGACCCGGGGCAACACAAGAGAACAACAGTCTTCCACAGCCGGGCAAACATGTGGTCCCAGGAGCGTCTCTTCTTCTTCTCTTCCTCTAACTCCCTATGGAGTGCTGCAAGTTCCTGAGCAGATGGGTGTGGGGCTGCACCTCCGGCGTTAGGATCCTCCATGAAACTTCGGACAGCTGCCAAATTCTCATCCAATTGGGCTCTAGAGATTAGGGTCTAGGGCTGGGAAGGGGCAGGGGTGTCATCATCATCATCTTCGGCGGCCTCCTCTACTGGTTGACTGTTTCCTGCCTTGTCCATCTTCATCTTCTTCTTGGAGACCACCTTCACCCAGACAGGGTCAAAGGGGTCATCAATGGCCACTTCCAAGTCAGTATGGTCCTTAGGCACTCCAACTCGCCTGCATAACTCGAACACCAAGTCCGGAAAAAAGAGCCCTTCCTGTGACCCCGGTAGAAGTCCTTCCATTCGGAGATAATTTGCTCCCCCACATTTATGATGATGCCTTGCATGGTACAAGCAACCACCAGGGCTCGAGAATAGGTCACATCAGTCATGTTACCCGATGGACGAATACTCCGGGCTACCAAGTTGAGCCACATCCTAGCCTCCGCAGAAAAGTAGGTGCTAGTGACACCTTCGAGGCTGACCCAGTAAACCTGATTCCTGAACGTTGCATCTACCAGAGTGTCCCTCAACCAAGTCATGTCTCAGAGCTGGGACTTAGCCTCGTATGCAGCATTGGAGACATGAGGCACTCCAAGCACCTCGTTAACAGTATAAGCATCCACTGGAACGTCCATTCCTCGGATGCGGATGGTGGGGTTGGGCTCATCCCAATGGATTGTAGGAAGAATAGCATAGAACTCATGTATCCATCCTGTCTGTGAGGGAGGGGAAGTTACTAGCAAGGACTCCCAGCTAAACTCTCAAACCTTGCGGTGGAAGGCGGCTGCTTTTTCGTCCACTCCGGTCATCTTGCAACCCGTCTCATAACAGATGCCCAACCTCCGGTAATCCAGAAACCTCTCCCGACTAGCTTCATCGGGAAAGCGATCATAATCATAAATGGGAAATTGTCCTCCTTCAGCCATTTTTATGAATAACCTGTAATGTAGCAAGAAAATTAGGGTTAGAACTCGATAACGTATAAGGGATTTAGAAAAGTGGGGAAAATATTTCTAAGTGTAAGCTTGGGAAGCTACTAGTTCGCGGCCTTACGCTATAGCGGACAATCGTCTGCCATAGCGGAATAGCCATAGCAGAAAAATATCTGTTGTAGTGGAAACTGCAATAGCGAAACCCAACCGCTATAGCGGTATTCATCATCCCTAAAGCTTCAAGGGGTGCGGCAATGGCGCCCTTTGATCCAAAACTCCATTTTTGGTGTTCCAAGTTTAGATCTACCTTCCCAAGGTACCCCATTACTGTTTCCTACAAAAATTTGGGCATTATAACCCCTATAAATTGTCTAAATCACCATTTTTGTTCAAGAACAACCCTTCACATTCCACCCCCATTTTGGCCCATTTTGGCCAATAATGGTGTAATCCTTACGCCCAAAATGCCTGGGAGGCATTGTAAATGTAAGGGAAGCATCCATGCTTTGGGAATTCAACAAAATCCAACCAAAAGTTCAAGTTCAAAAACCCACTTCAATATACAACCAAGTTCCTAGATTTCTACCATAATCATGTCTAAATTCGTGTAAGGAAGTAAGGGAACAAGTAGACACGAATCTTACCTTCAGAATTCCGATGTCAGGTGTGGAGTGATCGGGAGAGATTGCAGTATGTTCGAAGGAAATATGGGGAGAACGAGGGGTGAAATCCATTTTCCCCCTATTTCAAAACTACTGTCAACCACTATAGTGGTTGACGGACTGCTATAGCTGAATCTCTATGGCAGAATAAAATCCGTTATAGCAGACGGAAATACGAATTGGGAAAGGAAACGTTCTCCTGGATATTTCAAATACGGTTACTCCAACATTAAGGGAGACCCCGAAATTTTCTTAGGTGCTCGGGAAGGTCACATGTGAGTTTTCATGGGTAATTCAAATTCCCCAAGGGAGTAGGATCATCTAATCTTCCTCAAGTCGACACGACTAATTGAGGAAGGCTGGTAATCGCATAGGTTCATAGATTACGTGGTCAATTAGGACGATGAAAGTACCGGGCAAGCCTCACTCATCTTGTCAGTATTCTGGGATCATTCGGGGATGAACGATGGGTAAATTGGTATCTGTTGTAACGACCGGACCCGTCGTTACCTTAAGAATCGGGAAGTCGAATTACTTTGGGAATTAAATTAATGTACGTTTGTTTAAGTGGGGTGACGTAGGGGGGAATATCTAATTTTTATGTGAAATGACCTGGGTTGATATCACTCTACTATAGCGGTAATTATTATGCTATAGCAGGACCATCATAGTGGAGGGCTCCATAGCGGAGTGACGAGAAATAGAAGCTCAGAAATGGGATTTTATTAAAAAGCTTCTCCTCCTCAGTTAGAAAACATATGAGGGTTTCTCCAAAAATCCTCCCATGCTGCTCCAAGGTTAGGGAATCATGAGGAGAAGGGGCCATGGCTGGAGGGACGTATTACAACAGATTCCAGGACTATTATTCAGCCAGGAACGCCTTCACGGAGCCAGAAACGCATGGTTGCAGCTGCTTGGCATCCAGGTAGGCTAGGTTTTCATGAGTAGTTAGACCTGTTTACATTATGCACTTATCGTATAGTGGAAATGGAGATTTCATGTGTTAGGCCTTTGGGCACGGAGTCTGGTGGATTTGGTATTAGTTATGAGTGAGCTAAGGTTTGGATTGAACTGTGGATTGATTGTAGTTAATTGGAGCTTCTTATGTTGTCTTAGTATGCTAAAAATGATAAGACTCAGGGACTGGGATGTCGGAAAGGTTTGGGGAACCTGGGAATTACAAGGACAACTATGTAAGTATGAAAATGGAAAACTCCTAGGTGAGGTTTCGGGAATGCAAAAGGCATGTTAAGAACTCATTGTTTGCAAAGTAATAAGGGTGAAGACTCGTATTGTTATTATCTATGTAGGTCCTGGATTAATGGGGTGGTTAAATTATGTTAAAAAGGAGAAACTATTCATTATGTGTAAACAAGGGTGAGTGTGTTTAGTCTTCGGACGAAGGTCAAAGTTCATCTATATACCCAGAATAGGAGGTAGGTGATGGCTTACGATTCCTGTGAATGTTGTATATTTTGTACTCCTATCTAAGTGTTTGAATGAATTGCATTGCTTAGATAAAATGGTGTAGAATGTCTAAGGGTCCTGTCTTACAGTCTGTAAGTTGAACGGGTTGTTACTTATTGGTTTACAAGTTGTGTGTTCATTATTTGAATGTGGATTTTGACATTCAGTTGGCTCGGGTACCACGCCTAGTACAGGTATACTAACGGTTGGCACGGGTACCACGCCTGGTACAGGTATAACAAATGGTTGGCTTGGTTATCACGCCTGGTATGAATTACTAATTGTTGGCTCGGGTACCACGCCTGGTACGAATTACTAACGGTTGGCTTGGGTACCACGCCTGGTACGGGTTTATTTTACTGTATCATTACATGGTCATAGATTTCATTGCATTGACTATTATTGGTTCCATGAGTGGACCAGGCTGCTTTGTTGAATTGTGATATTAGTTGGTGGTCCTTGAGTGACCGAAAATCCTGTTATGTCTATTGAATTGGTCTTGGATTAGGCCAGGTTATCTTTTTAACACTTAGGTGTTGTTTAGAGGGGATCTTAGGGTAGGTCCGGGCTATACGACAAGGGTTGTGTTAGTTATGTTGTATATTTTGATCATAGTTATAAAAAATGATTTACATGTGGTTGATAAACTAGGGAGATAGCTGGAATCTTACATGGTGTGACTAGCGGGTGATATCCTGGGAGGAGTTATTTAGGGATCCGGAGCTGGTCCGGTTATTTGTGCATAGTAGGTCTGGAATGACAGGGTCTGGCTTATTCCTATATGCATAGTCATGGGGGTTGACTAGGTTAATGGTGAAGCAGTCAGAGTTAGATTTAGTGGCTGGGCTAAGGTTATGTGACTTGGGAAGTCTAGGCTTAGCGTGATTCGGAAGACCAGAGAGATAGGGAGTTGGCAGTAGAAGGGATAGAAAGGGTTGAGGTAAAGGGGTGCGAGTGGATGATCGGTTGAGATCGGGTCCGGTAAGGGAAAGTGGTAAAGGATGGGGTTACATTGTTTAGTTTCATGTTTTTCCCTATTCTTCTTATATGATGGTAGGAGTGGATTCGGGTCGATCGATGATGCCTACCAGTATGTGTGTTTGTACTGACTCTACTCTTGCTACACCTTTTTGGTATAGTCTAGTTGCAGGGCTGGTGATGTTTCATAGGTACATGACGATGGTGATCTCCAGCAGCTTCTGTCCTTCGATTTCATGACGGAAGTTTTCTCTTTTACATGCTCTGTATAAATCTTGTAGTAGCTCTTGTACCTTTTTAGACTAGGTCCTAGGGATGGTTATTTCTATTTCAAAACTGTTTTCTGTTTCCAAATGTTGTAATAACAAGGTCTTTATACTAAAAGGATAGGTTATTTCTTCTACTTTTTATTTTCTGCAAGTTACCTGTTGGACAGGGGGTGAGGGTTTGTCTATCTAGGTGGTTAGAGTACGCGCCCGCATGGCCCGGTAGGTTGGGTCGTGACACCTTAACACATACTAGTAGATACACCCATTCCAGACCCTTCTCCTAGGACCAAAATACAACATGAGGAAACCTTCCCTAACCTTGGTAATCCAACCATTTACGATATTCTACTTTTTATACCAATTCAATTCTCATAACCTCTGTTCCTTTCATAGTCATTTAATTACCAACCCTTCCGGTTCCCCAAACCTTCCTGATATTCTAGTCCCTGGATTTTATTATCATACAACACCTAATTAAGCATAACAACCCGAAATGTCACAACACATTATCACAACTCAATCCATTCTAGTTTATTCAATTCAACAACAACAATTCTCCTCCAGACTCCGTGCCCGAAGGCCTAGGCATGGATTCTCCCTTTCAATCTATACAATGAATTCAAAAATGAAAGCGGGTCAATCTACTCAAGAAGAAAACCTAGCCTACCTGGATGCCAAGCATCTGCACAATGTACTTTATGGCTCCGTGAAGGCATTCCCTGACGATTGACAAGCCCAAAATCTGTGGTTTCGTATCCTTTCAGTCATAATCCCTCCTCCCCATGGCTCCCAAGCTTTGGAGCAGCCTAGGATGGTTTTTGGAGCAGCCCTCATCTGTTTTTGACTAAAGAAGGAAGAATGGGATTATAAAACCCATTTCTGGGATTTTTGGTTCCGTCATTCCGCTATAGCGGACTGCCAACCGTACGGCGGTACCGCTATAGCGACCTAAATCCCGCTACAGCGGACTCAACTTTTCACCACAGATAGTCTTCAGTAAAATAATCATAACGTTTTACTCGAAAAGCGGATTGATGAACGGGTTGTAGCGTTGGAAAGAGGACTCAGAGATATTTAATTTGGTGGGTATTGGGACCCCTAAATCCTTATATTTTAGGAGGAAAGCTCGTTTGAAGTTAACCATAGTTTGAACTTAGCCCGAAACTAAATCGGTAAGGAAACTTTCAACTTAACCTTGTGCTAGGAGTATTGTATGACCTTAGTACATACCAAATATACTCTCATACTAAAGGATTAATCCTAACTCTTGTTATGAATGAGAGGCACCTGTCTTGATCGCATATACTTTCAGTAACGACGGAACAAGTCATTACAATAAATACCAATTTACCCATCGTTCTTCCCCGAACATTCTCTAAGGCAGAAGGAAAATAATGAACCAGCCCTTAGAACCTTAACGCTCTACTATGAAAGCATAGAAATAGCCTTACGTGAACCACCAAACTCTCAAATTCCCCGGGTGTACCCTAGTTCAACCGAAATTCAATTCAATTTTGCTCTGTCAAGGAATTTCTTCCTTCGAGCTATACGAGACCGGTTAGATTACTCCTCCTCGAGTGTCCAAGAAATTTGGGGCCTCGTTGAAATAACGGAGTGAAAGAATTTTAAACATAACAGACCAAAACTTAATTCCCACACTACGAGGAATTAAAACTCGTTGTGGCGACCCAGTCTGCTATAGCCGTCAGCACTCCGCTATAGCGGTAATTTCTCTACTATAGCGGAGGTTGCAATAGCGATGTGTCAACTGCTATGGCGGTTGACACATGACAGAAAGTCATAAAGCTCTCCAAAAGTGCCCATTTTACAACACACTTAATTTCCTGGCATTCCGGAACAACCCTTTCACGTCAACCTTCATACTGAGAGTTCTACTTACCCGAATTCAATTTTGAAAAGTCCCTCAAACTCCTTTATATCTTAGCTAAAGGAAAACTAGATCAACACAAGACACGTTACCAAATCCTCACCCAGATTGCCCTATACCATACCTTGCTCAGAAATCATCCGAGACTAGCCTAGCATTAAAATTCTAACTCCTAACCTGAGAAAAATCTTAACCTGGGCAATTACACCCTAAACAGTGATATACCGAACATAATATTGCCAAACACTACACCATGTTTTCCCTTTGGGACTTCTACCTTATGACCCTTTTCACCCTTCCATGACCAACACATAAGGATAGACCATCTAGAGTATAACCAATAACCAATACACCACTATGGGTTTCATGAACGCATTGATTTTCCACCATCTCTTACATTAGTCTATTTAACCCTCATCAATCCATCATTTATAACTAACTAACTTTTTAGTTATCACCTGAGGTCAAGCTATGCTTATTTAGCCTTGGAACTAGCTTATAACTAGTCAAATTACCAACTCAACATGTCTCAATCACTCAAGAAAAATAACAACTAAGTAATACCATATCCACCCATTTCCTTTTACCACACATGGATATTAATTCTTATAATTCATGCACTAGCTCAACTAGCGATTTAAAACAATCCGGGAATGAAAAAAAGACAGGGAAAATAGGACAGGGACTATGCCCTGCCCATCCCGCTATAGCAGCTTCACACCGCTATGGAGACCCCTAACAATAGCAGTTCAGAAAATTTACCATTCTCTGCAAATCTCCCTCATTCCCCTTCTGTTTTCACCTTAACAATGAAATCACGTTACGGTCTTTAAACATAACCTCAATACCAACCTCAACTATGCCTAGTTTAGAATTTAGCACCACATTATCATAAAATCAGTTATGAGACACCCCAGAACCGCACACAATAACACATTCCCGCTATCGTGCACTACTAGTCGCCCTTTTTCCTTCCTATGGTTCCCAACCGATCCTGACTGTCCCGAAACCAGAGCTTCCCCACAATCCCTTTTTGTTCCCTTACCATCTATATAAATATAAGTCTATACTCGAATGTAATACAACCATTCCAATTAAGGCATACCGCAATTTATCATTAAAGCAATCACAATTTTAAAGCCGGAATAAATTTTTTCTTAAGTCACAATAATGAGTTACCACTAAATATTTCCTTATCGCAATTCCCGCTATCAAGCAATAATAGCCCTTTTTCCCCATGGTTCCCAAACAATCCCGACTGTCCTAAAACCGGAATTTTCCTACAGTCATAAGCCTTGTTCCCTTACTATTTTTACCAATGGCAAGTCCATTACTGAAATGTAATACCACTTTACTGATCACTTCACATACACATAGAAAGTTATTACCAACCCAAGCATATAAAATCAAGTTATGACTCCTCCCGGACCAAAACATTCACAACAAATCAAACAATTACACACCACACATTTGCAGTCATTCAAACAACATCAATACACATAAGCACAATCTCAAGTCTCAAGCTTAAACACTCAATAAAATCAGTTTCATTACCTTTTATTCACCTCATGAATGACCGTTAGTCGATCCATTCATACCTTTACATAGCCTTTCCGGCCAGATACTAATTGGAACCTTCCCGGGTTCAATTTTCCTTGCTTGTGTCATCTCAATCGGAGTCAAACGACATCCTTTTTCCTTGTCAAGATACCAATTGGAATCGAGAGATACCAATTGGACTCAACCCATACAAGCAAGTGACAAACCGCATAAAAGGAATGAAAGAAGAGAGATGTTTCATAGAATGTTTCATAGCTTCCTAAAGATTAGATGTGGATGTCAACACACAAATTCGTAGGACTCTATTTGATATTTTGCTCTTGTACTGGGAGATCGGTAACCTAGGCTCTGATACCATCTATCACAACCTAACTATCGGGTCGTGCGGGGACCAACTCTAATCCACCTAGATAGGAGAACCCTTACTACTCGAACCAACAGGCAATGCGGAAAAGAACATAAATCATGAAATAAAACCCTTTTTAATACATGGAACTTCCTTTACAATTTTTTCAGAAAAATAAATGACTTAAAAAACTTGCAGAAAAACATTTACAATATGAAACAGCCCTCCCTAGAACCTAGTCTAAGTCAGTATAAGAGCTACTACAAGATGATACAAAAATGAAGAAGACACAACTCCCATCATAGAAGCAGGAAGTAGGAGTTGCTGGAGAATCACTGTCATCCTGAACTTGTGAAACATCACCAACCCTGCAACCATACTATACCCAAAAAGGTATAGCAAGAGTAGAATCAATACAAACACACGTACTGGTAGGCATCACACGTACTGGTAGGCATCATTGGTCGACCTGAATCCACTCCTACCATCATATAAGAAATCAAGGTAAATATAGAAGTCAAGTATTTCCGCCCATAAACATCCACCATTAACAAAACCCACTTTGGAACCAACCTTCCTATCCCTTAAACTTCCCAAGTCACCTTGACACCTAGACTTCCCAAGTCACACTAACCCTTAGACTTCCCAAGTCACATTTATCACCTATAATTCTCAAGTCACACTTACCATTAGACTTCCCAAGTCACATTTATCAACTAGACTTCTCAAGTCACACTTACCATTAGACTTTCCTAGTCACATTTGTCACCTAGACTTCCCAAGTTACACTTACTATTGCCAACATCTATGCCAATACCCGGACTACAATTTCCTTACCCAAGTCAATCGTTATGACACAACAACTCGGAGTAAACCCCACTACTTAGTGATGTAGACCACACCCATTGTACCGCCACCTACTAGTACAAAAATGTTTTAGTAACCCCAAGGGCCATACTCGGCAAGTGACAACAGCTAATGCTATAACCAGACCAGAAGTCTCTCCCTTAGCTTATCAATGTACGCAACAAGTCTAATCGACATTGACAATTCCCAATGACAACAAACATATACCCTTTTTACATAATTCGGACCAAGAAAGGATCCCTAGTACATCATTTATGCCAATAACATACGGCCTCGGTTCTTAGAAGAACCGCCTTGTCACTTAAGCACACTAACCCAGCCCTTCTAGGACCAACTATATGCCAAATAATAATACATCACAGCCCTCTCAGGAACCCAACATATAAAGAACAATAAGTATACCCACAATGAGTAAAGCAGTGCAATATATAATAACAGCCAATAGTACAACTCCAGACTCTCAGTCTACCATTTTACTTATCAACCACATATAACAGGTTCAACAATCATTTAACAATAATAATAAACATGAAATTTACCATTTTTCATTACCCAGACCAATCAAGGATCCCTAGACCAACACCTAAGTGATAACATGCAATGTCCGGTCCACCCCAGGACCATCCCCACGTTTAAGTGTAATAACACGGCCTCTCAAGGACCAAATGCAGAATTCACAATTCAGTAACACAACCCGGTCCACTCATAGGACCATCAAAAACAAACAACAATGTAATTAAACAACTCGTACCAGGCATGATACCCGACCCAGCCAATGTAGAACCTGTACCAAGCGTGGTACTTGAGCCAACCGTTAGTATTTCCCGTACCAGGCGTGGTACCCTAGCCAACCATTAGTATACCCGTACCAGGCGTGTTACCCGAGCTAACCATTAGTATACCCATACCAGGCGTGGTACCCTAGCCAACTATTAGTAAACTTGTACCTGGCATGGTATTCGAGACAACCATATGTCACACAGAAATCCACAGTCACAAATAATGAACAATCAATAGTTGTAAACTAACAAGCCATAACACCTAGTTCATTCCACAAGACTGATAACAGGACCCTAGACATTCACAATTCATCTCCTAAGCATGCAACTCATACAATACAATGAAATAGTATATGAACACATAACACACATTGCTAAATCAATAGCCATCACCTACCCCCATTCAGGGTACATAAACTCAACCTTGAACTCCGTCCGAAGACTAACCCCAGTTCACCCCTTAACACATACTAGTAGATACACCCATTCATGACCCTCCTCCTAGGACCAAAATACAACATCGGGAAACCTCCCCTAACCTTGGTAATTCAACCATTTACGATATTTTACTTTTTATACCAATTCAATTCTTGGAACCTCCATTCCTTTCATAGTCATTTAATTACCAACCCTTCTGGTTCCCCAAACCTTCCCAACATTCTAGTCCCTGCATTTTATTATCATACAACACCTAATTAAGCATAACAATCCAAAATGTCACAACATATTATCACAACTCAATCCGTTCTAGTTTATTCAATTCAACAACAACAATCTTCCTCCAGACTCCGTGCCCGAAGGCCTAGGCATGAATTCTCCCTATCAATCTATACAATGAATTCAAAAATTGAAGCGGGTCAATCTACTCAAGAAGAAAACCTAGCCTACCTGGATGCCAAGCAGCTTCATAATGTACTTTCTGGCTCCGTGAAGGAATTTTATGATGATTGACAAGCCCGAAATATGTGGTTTCGCATCCTTTCAGCCAAAATTCCTCCTCCCCATGGCTCCCAATCTTTGGACCAGCCTAGGAGGGTTTTGGAGCAACCCTCGTCTATTTTTGACTAAAGAAGGGAGAATGGGATTATAAAACCCATTTCTGGGCTTTCTGGTTCCGTTATTCTGCTATTGCAGACTGCCAACCGCTACGGCGGTACCGCTATAGTGACTTAAATTTTTCTACAGCGGACTCAACTTTTCAGCACAGACAGTTTTCAGTAAAACAGTCATAACTCTTTACTCGGGAAGCGGATTGATGAACGATTGGTGGAGTTGGAAAGAGGACTCAGAGATCTTTAACTTGGTAGGTATTAGGACCCCTAACTCCTTATATTCTAGGAGGAAAGCATATTTGAAGCTAACCCCAGTTTGAACTTAGCCCGAAACTGAATCGGTAAGGAAACTTTCAACTTAACTTTCTTCTAGGAGTATTGTAAGACCTTAGTACATACCAAATGTACTCTCATACTAAAGGATTAATCCTAACTATTATTACAAATGAGAGGCACCTACCTTGATTGCATATATTTTCAGTAACGATGGAATAGGTTGTTACACTAACCGAATGTCATACAACATCCAACAGTCAACAAACAATGAATAAAATCACACTTGTAAACCAACAAGTAACAAAACCAAGTTCATCTCACATGACTGACACCCGGACAATTAGACATTAATAATTTCATTCCCTAAGTATGCAACGTACATACAATACTAAGCGACAGTTACATGAACACACATTGCATTTGGAAAATCAATAATCATCACTTACCCAACAACATGGTTCATAACCTCAACCTTGATAATTCATCCGAAGACTAATTCCCGACTCAACCTCTAGACATAGAAATAGTCGTTTATATAAATTTTGGAACCTTTCTTTAAAGACAAACACAGTTCAAGGATAACATACCTTAACATTGAGACTCCAACCTTCCCATTCATCCCATTCTCTTTAATCGAATTATTCTCAAAAATGCGCTATAACTCATCCATTTATTTGTTCCCAACATTTTCAATTCCCCAAAATCTAGCACCACACACTAATTAACAATTATAAATCTGAAATGAAACCCATCATTCCTGACACCATCATTATCTACTCAATCAATCAGACAGACAAATACAATATCCCTCCAGACTCCGTGCTCGAAGGCCTAAGCATGAATCCTCCCGTCATTCTATAACGATAATATGTAGGAAAATATGAGTCTATAGCTACTCAATTAAACCTAGCCTACATGGATGCCAAGCATCAGCTGTAGAGGTCTGAATGCTAGATTTTGACTCCATGAAGGCAATTCCTAACGAAGAACGGACCAAGAATCCATGGTATCACCCCTTCTTAGCTAAAATCTCCCCTCCCCATGGCTCCCAAGCTTTGGAGTAGCCTAGGAGGGTTTTTGGAGCAACCTTCATTTGTTTTCCAACTGAGGAGGAGAAGGTTAAAATAAAATCGCATTTTCAAGCTACTGCCTCTGTCATACCTCTATAGTGGTCGACTGACCACTACAACAGTGATGCTATAGTGGTAAAATTCCCGCTATAGCAGGGTGATGTCAGCCCAAACGAATTTTAAAAATCTAAATTTTTTGTTAAGTCAACCCCACCTAATTTAAATCATATTTGTAATCATTTCCAAAATCTGAGATAAGGTGATTTAAAATAATGACGGAATAAGTCATTACAACAGATACCAATTTACCCATCGTTCATCCCTGAATGATATTGTACAAAAGAATAAAGAAGAAACAAATCTGGAAAATCGCATAGTCCGACTTGGACTGCGTAATTACGACCCTACGTGAAACATCAAAACTTTCCCACTTTTTAGTCATACACGACTCAATTGGAAATAATTTAATCCTGCTTTGTCAAGGAAAACTTTCCTTCGAGCTATACGGAAACTTAAAGTGCCCTCTTCTGAGTGTCCAAGGAATCTCGAGGCCTCGTAGAACATCGAAGTAAAAGAAATTTAAGTGACTCGGGAAGGGACCTTTTTACTCCCAAAACTGACCTGCCATTCCGCTATAGCAGAAATTATATTGCTATAGCAGTACTGCTATAGTGAGAGTCTACTGCTATAGCGATTGGCAGCAGTTAAAAGGGGGTGAAAAAATAGGTTTCACGCACATTCTCCCCCATTTCCATCTGAAACCACTCCCTTTCTCTCGATCACTCTGCTCCCAACATTGGGAAATCCAGGTAACTATCATACCCACTTGCTTCCTTACTTCATTGCACGATTATTGATAGGATTATAGAAGAAAATGGTGGATAAAGTAGATATTGAGTTGGGTTTTTGAATTTGGAAGTTTTGGTTGAATGTTGTTGGTTGTTCGAAGCATGGGCCCTTACATTTACAATGCCTCCACAGCGTTCTGGGCGTAAGGATTATATGGTTTTTAACCTAAAATAGGCTCAAAATGGTGGGTAGATGAAGGGTTATTCTTGAAGAAAAAATGTGATTTGGATGAATTTTAGGGGTTATAATGCCCAAATTTTTACATAAAAAGGTGATAGGGCACTTTAGAACACTGATTTGGACTTGGAATATCAAAAATGAAGATTTGGGTCAAGTGGTGCCATTGTTGCACATCTTGAAGTTCTGGGACAATGAAGACCGCTATAGCGGTCCTGCTATAACTGAAAAATTTCAGTTATAGCGATTTTTCTGTAGCGGACGACCGTCCGCTAGAGCGGAAGGCCAAAAATAGTAACATCCCAGGCATAGCCTAGAGTAAATTTTCCATTTTGAAATACGTTTCCCTATGCTTTTAAGAGTTCTAATACCGCCCCTTGTCACCTTCCAGGCCTAACTACTCAATGGCTACCGATCAAGAGAACATTCCTCCCCACGAGAGGTTCCCCGATGATGCTACTTGGGAGAGGTTCTGGGACTACCGGTGGACAGGCTTTTGCTATGAAAGGGCCTTAAACATGACGGGTGTGGCTGAGAAGGCACCCTCCTTCTATAACAGGCTTCAGGAGTTCAACTGGGGTTCGTTGGTGTTGGCTCCCCCTTCAGGGAACTCAGGTTGGGTGTGGGAGTTCTATGCCATACTCCCCACCATTCATTGGGATGACCCGAACCCCACTATCTGCCTCCGAGGAGTGGATGTCCCGGTGGATGCTCGGACCGTTAATGAGGTGCTAGGAGTGCCTCATATTTCAAACGAGGCATACAAATCCAAGGCTTGACTGTAGGATATGACATGGCTGAGGGATACCTTGGTGGAGGAGGTGTTTAGAGATCAGGTCTACTAGTCCAGCAGTCTTGAGGGCATCACTAGCACTTTATTCTCTGCAGATGCTAAGATGTGGCTAAATTTGGTATCCCGGAGTATCCATCCGTCGGGCAATACTATCGACGTGACTTATCCTCGGTCCTTGGTGGTGGCTTGTGCTATGCAGGGGATCTTGTTGAATATGGGGGCAAAGATTGTAGCTGAGTGGAAGGACTTCTACCAGGGTCCCAAGAAGGGCCCCTTCTTGCCGGTCTTGGTGTATGAGTTATGCAGGCGGTTCAATGTGCCTGAGGATGAGACCAACAGGGAAGTGGATATGGATTCCCCCTTCAACCCTCTTCTGGTGAAGATAATTGCCTCTACGGGAAAAAAAAAAGATGAAGGTAATTGAAGCAGGGAGCAGCCAGGCTGCCGAAGGTGCTGCTGCTGATGATGATGACACTCCTGCCCCTCTTTTCCAGTCCCAGACCCCGATTTCTAGTAGCTAGCTTGAGGATAACCTGGCCACGGTCAGGCAATTTATGGAGGGTATTACTGCCGGAGCTACAGCCCCGCCCTCTTCTACTCAGGACTTTGCATCACTCCGCAAGGAATTGGATGAAGAGAATAAGAAAAGGCACTCCTAGGACTGCATGCTTGCCCGTATGTGGAAGACCATTAAGGTCCTTTTTACTTATTATGCCCCCGATCAAGAGCTTCCCCAGCTAGAGCCAGAGGACCTACAAGAGTTTCCCTTCTTGAGCGATACTGAGGACCCCGCTCCTGCAGCCTCTGATAGTGATAAGGCATCCGGCTAGGACCTCCCTCCCTCTTATTATATTAGCACTATTGTTTCTTAGGGTTTGCCCTCATTTGGGGTATGTACTGGATGGTGATTCCCTTTCTTTTTTCCTTTATCTTAAGAACATGGATGCTACTTTTAGACAACGTTGACCTTATATGCATACTATAATAGCTCTATAGATGATTTCCTTATTTTACATAGCAGCTCGTAGCTTAACTATTGTTTTTTAGATGCCCCGAAAATGAAAAGAAAACAGGAGAAAAATAGAGCAGGAGTTCTGCCCCCCCTTGCTATAGCGTTTGACATACCGCTATAGTGGTACCGCCATAGCGGAAAAATTCCCGCTATAGTGGGATAACCATAGCATTACGGTTCTGCTATGGCAACTCGATGGCAACACTCCAGAAATACAAAATTTCTTTAAGTTTCATCCATTCCTCATTCCCGGTTATCAATGTTAACCCCCGAAATCACTTCATGGTTTTATACATGAACCCTAAGACCATCCCCATTAATGCATAATTCAAAACTTAACATCACATTATTATAAAATCAATTATGAACTACAAGAGAAAACTGTTCACAATAACACATTTCTGCTATCATATAAGGATCACCCCTTTTTTCCCATGGTTTCCAACCAAACCCGACTGTCTTGAAATCAGAGTTTTCCCACATTCACCAATCCTGTTGTTCCCTTACCATCTTCACCAATGGTAAGATCACACCTAAATATAATACCACTTCTTCTATTAAGTCACACAACACTTTATCATTAACACAAGAGCACACAACATCAAGTTATGACTCTTCTCGGACCAAAGTTTTCACCACAAGGTAAGCGATTACACACCATAAAATCACAGTCATACAAGTAATGCAATGCACAAAATTCCAAACATTCAAGTTACAACACAATCAAGTCACATCTAATACCATTTATTTGCCTCATGGATGACCATTAGTCGATCATCCATGCCTTACCACAGTCTCTAAGGCCAGATACCAATTGAAACCTTCCCAGTTCCAACTTCCCTTGCTTGTGTCATCTCAATCGGAGTCAAATGACATTCTTTACTTTGTTGAGATACCAATTGGAATCGAGAGATACCAATTGGACTCAACCCATACAAGCAAGTAACAATCCGCAGGAAAAGAGTGAAAGAAATGAGACGATTCCTAGAATGCTTCATAGCTTCTCAAAGATTAGATGTGGACGTCGACACACCAATCTACATGACTCTATTTGATACTTACTCTTGTACTGGAAGACCGGTAATCTAATCTCTAATACCATCTGACATGACCCCACTACTAGGCCATGCAGGCACCTATTTTAAACACCTAGATAGAAGAACCCTTATCACCCGAACCAATAAGTAAAATGCAGAAATTGAAAGTAAAACATAAGAATTAGCCCTCTTTTATCATGGAAAAACATTTACAAAGTGTAAATACAGTAAAACTTTTACATCTTGAATATAACCCTCCCTAGGAACTAGTCTAAAACAGGTAGAAGAGCTCTAAAGGAGAAAATACAAGTACAAAAATAAGACACAGCTTCTACCATGGAAATGAAGAGTAGAAGCTGATGAAGATCACCATCATCTTGCACCTATGAAACATCCGTGATCCTGCAGCCAGATTATACCCAAAAAGGTATAGCAAGAGTAGTATCACTATAAATAACACATACTGGTAGGCATCATCGATTGACCTGAATTCATTACATACCATTATATAAGAAATCAAGAGGAGATAATGCAATAAGTTACAATGATCACGTCTTTCATCATCCACCCTTACTTTAGTACCATTATCGCCACAACTAGTATGTCCTGCCCCAAGTCTTCCTAGCCGGTTCCACTGCCAACTCCACTATATAGAGACTCCCCGCCTTTTTATCCTGGCAAACTACCTAACACTAGAACCCTCACAGGCACTCTCGACACTAGACTTCCCAAGTCACACTTAATACTAGGCTTCCTAAGTCACACTTAATACTAGACTTCTCAAGTCACACCTTTCTACCAATCTGGCGACTAAGTCCAGACCCGAACTACCATCCCTTGTTCAGGTCAACTATCCTGACTTTATAACCAAAAGTATGCCCACTTCACAATACAAAAACCACGTATGATTATGTTACCAGTTACAAGTACCCGGACCGCCCAAAGGATCCCTAGAACAACATCTAACATGTAATAACCACCCAACCAATCGACCCCCGACTCTTAGTCTTTCACCTATATCTCCAACCATATGGAACAGGTTCAACAAACACCTTAACAATGAACCATATCAATGAGCATTACCTCCTTTAAAGTCACCCGGACCAATCAAGGATCCCTAGAACAACACCTAAGTCTTTAACATGCAATTCCTGGTCTACACAAGGACCAACCCCATATTTAAGTACAAGTACTCGATCTCTCATAGACCAATATACAACAATCACAGTTTCAAATAATTAACTTGATCCATTCATGGAACTATCGATAAATATAATTGACAATATAAACAAATTCCTACCAGGCATGAAACTCAAGCTAATCATTATAGAACATGTACCATGTGTAGTACCCGAGCCAACTAATAAGTATCTCATACCAGGCATGGTACCTGAGCCAACTAATATATATCTCATACCATGCGCGGTACTCGAGCCAATCGAATGTCATACAACATCCAACAGTCAACAAATAATAAACAAAATCACACTTGTAAACCAACAAGTAACAAAACTAAGTTCATCTCACATGACAGACACTCGAAAAATTAGACATTCATAATTCCATTTTCGAAGCATGCAATGTACATACAATACTAAGCGGCAGTTGCGTGAACACACATTGTATTTAGAAAATCAATAACCATCACCTACCCGATGACATGGTTCATAACTTCAACCTGGATAACCCTTCCGAAGACTAATTCATGACTCATCCTCTAGACATACAAATAGTCATTTATATAAATTTTGGAACCCTTCTATAAAGACAAACACAGTTCAGGGAAAACATCCCTTAACATTGAGACTCCAACTTTCCCTTTAATCGAATTATTCCTGAAAATCAGCTATAATTCAGCCATTTATTTGTTCCCAACATTTCCAATTCCCCAAAATCTAGCATCACACACCAATTAACAATTATAAATAAACCCAAAATGAAACCCATCGTTCCCGACACCATCATTCTATACTCAATCAGCCAGCCAAATAAATACAATATCCCTCCAGACTCCATACCCGAAGGTCTAGGCATGAATCCTCCCGTCATTCTATAATGATAATATGTAAGAAAATATGGGTCTAAAGCTACTCAATTAAACCTAGCCTACGTTGACGCCAAGCATCAACTGTAGATGTCTGAACGCTAGATTCTGGCTCCGTGAAGGCCATTTCTGATGGAGAACAAACTTGAAATCCATGGTTTTGCCCCTTCTTAGCAGAAATCTCCCCTCCCCATGGTTCCCAAGCTTTGGAGCAGTCTAGGATTTTTAGAGCAACCCTCGTCTATTTTTCAACTGAGGAGGAGAAGGTTAAAAC
Source organism: Jaltomata sinuosa (assembly GCA_003996215.1). NCBI lineage: Eukaryota > Viridiplantae > Streptophyta > Magnoliopsida > Solanales > Solanaceae > Jaltomata > Jaltomata sinuosa. The sequence goes on along the minus strand of QJPP01003380.1, from coordinate 150,180 downwards.
AAAAATTGCATTTTCAAGATACTGCCTCTGTCATACCGCTATAGCGACCGGCTGATCGCTATAGATAGCGGTAAAATTTTTGCTATAGCAGGGTGACGTCAGCCCAGACAAATTTTAAAAATCTAAAATTTTCGTTAAGTCTGCCCCACTTAATTCAAATCGTATTTGTAATCATTTTCAAAATCTGAGATAAGCTGATTCAAAATAACGACGAAACATGTCGTTACAACTTAATTCTCAATTAGTGCTAGGAAGTTGAATCACATTTCTCAATTAGTTCTAGGAAGTTTAATCACATAATTCGGATGCCAAGGAAAAGGTACACACGTTACTTTACTTCCATTTGGCTAATTCACTATACAATATAATTTAATGATCCTTTGATTGTCTAGTTAATAAATAATTTACAATTCAAAATTAATTGAAATATTATTATATAATATTTAATTAATTAGATATTTTGTAATATTTTAATTTAATGCAGGAGTAAAATGGTAGATCATCGGATTTCAATACTTTCAGAGTAGAATAAAACTCATTGTCTAGAAATTTGATTTCTCAAAGGATTGAAAGAAGAAGAAGAACTCACACCATGAATGAAGAAACTCCATACACATTTTTTCCCAATAAAACTAAAACTTTGAGCCACCCACCACTTCAGCAAACAACACTTTCAAGAATCCCATTTCAACACCCTAAAAATTGAATCTTTGAGCAACCCATTTCATCAAACAAGATTTCAAACAACCCACAAGAAAATCCTAGCTAAAACTTAACCAAAATCAACATAATATTTCTATATGAAACAAAGAATGGAATCAGCAACAAATATACATACACACACTAATGGAAAGAAGAATTAAAAAGAATTTTCCTATTATCAATAATTTTAAACACCTATCAAAAAAAAAGATCCTCAGAACTCTTAATAAATTATATACTGGTATGTAAATAACACAAGTTAGTGTAAATAACAAAAGTGAGTTCACTTAATAAATTATTTTTATTAAGAACTTTTAAGGGACAACATATTACACAGAAGGGACAACATAACATAGTCCTAGTAATAAAATATGGATAAGAAAACTAAGGGCACATAGAGGGCTGGGAATCCTTACTTAAACTTAAATTACAAAATTCTAAGCATCTTTCCCATCTTCTCCGGTTCCGTCCTCCTCGTCGCTCTTGTAACCATCTTTCTTTTCATTGTCTTCCTCCTTGTGTTCTTCCTCCTTGTCTTCTTCTTCTTCATCAATAATCTCCTTTTTCGACTCCTCCTCTGACTCACTTGGTGTATAACCATAGTCTCTCTTCTCCATCAGGATCAGAATCATCAGTATGATAGCCCTCATCTGACTCATTTGGTGTATCATCATATTGCTGGTTTTTTTCATCATGATACATGTTGCTTTTGTTGGTTGCGGTGAAGGTATTAAAGGATGAATTCTGATTTTTGTCTTAGAATGATAAACTCTACGGATGAAAACAAAAGTCATTTTATAGGCAAAATAACATGAGGATAAAAGAGATTTTGACATGAGAAAATGATGAACTCTACATATGGATAAAATGTCATTGCCATTTTATAACCAAAATATGATGAAAATAAATAAAATTTTGACATGAGAAATGAACTCTACAGATGGATAAAATGCAATTTTAAACTCATAATAACATGAAAATAGATAAAATTTTGACATGAGAAAATGATGAACTCTATAGATGGATAAAATGTCATTCCGAAGTGGAGAAGATTGGAGTGGAGGGGATTTTTATCTGGACAAAGAGAAGAAGAAAGAGGCAGGAAATTTGTTTTCTTATAATTCCAACTAGCATTATCATGACACAAGGGCATATCTCAACAAAATTAGTAGCTTAAAGTTAAATTTTAATTTGAGGCCTTAAGTATATACATAAAAAAAAATAGTATTGTCTTCTTTGCTTTTTCATAATTGTTGTTTTAGTGTAGTATTATACTTTACATAGTAACATTATTATTTATAACAGTAAAAATTAATTAAAATTAATAAGATGTTAGTCATGTATTTTCAATACATTACCTTAGATGTTATTGTAAATATATTATTTATTATTGTGAAGATCTGAGTAGTTTAGTTGAAAATTTTAAAATAATTTTGTTCAAAAGTAGATAGTTTTTGTTTCTTTCCTTTTTATAAAGATTTTGTACTCTTTTTTACAATCTTCAATATTATCGGTGAGAAATTAAAATCATAAATATAACAATAAAAAATCTTTGAGGCCTCAAAATTTAGGTAGCCTAAAATAAATGCTTTACTAGCCTCACTCTTGAGTCACCCTATGAAGGCAATGAGGAGGAAGATGGTTACGAGGGCGACCAGGAGGACAGACACGGAGAAGACATGAAAAATACTTGGTCTTTTAGCATCTTATTGTAATTTAAGTTTAAATAAAGCTTCTTCAACCGTCTATGTCCCCTTGTTTGATTACTAGGACTATGTTCCTTCTCCTCTCGTTCATTTTAGTTATGTGGAAGAGTTCTTGATAAAGATAATTTATTAAGTGAACACGCTTTTCTTATTTATACTAACTTGTGTTACTTACATACCAGTATATATGCAATATTTTTAGTCTATACCTAGCTTTACAATCTCCAGACCCCACTTGTAGGAAATCACTCGGTATGTTGTTGTTGTTGCTAGCTTTACAATATTAGTCATAAGGATGCAAGACGACTTGCTTATTTCTAATCACCATCATAACGTGAAAAGTATAATCTTTATGGCATTTGAGGTTTTGTATAATCATAATTTTTCAGTAATTGAGGCTTTTGTATTGTCGTAATTGAATTTTCCATAGCTTGTTTCACGGCACTTCTCTATCATGTTTCTGTGTTTTTCCGTTCTTTTAGTATGTTAGCTTTATGTGCCTTTGTATGATAAAATTATATGACTAAACTGACCTTTGGCCTTAACTAAGTTGGTAGTCTTAATCTTGCTAATCTATTTTGTGCTTATAGCAACAACTCCTTGTAAGATACACTGAATACTTGAATACTCTATTTAATAGCATTATGAGAATATGTTAAGCTGTAAAAATAATTGTTATCTGGAAACTTAACCTTAGAAAAAAAATATTTTTGATCTTCGGCTATGTTTGTACTATTGGTTTCTTCCTAAAAATAGTGATTGCAAAACTTATAAAAATGGTCATAATAGTGTGCACGTTAAGGAGCTGCAAAACTCAGATGTGGGTTTTAAAACAATCATTGTTACTGTAATTCGTTTGGCAGAACGCGAGCTTATTCACTGTGACTTTATTTGAATTTAACATAATGACATCTTATAATCCCTCTTCGATTTGCTTGAAGCTATCATTATATTTAACTGCTACTTGTGAGCTTGGTTTGCTCAGTGTGCAACTGAAATATGTTGATTTTATTTTTTATTTCTTTGTCCATTTTAATTGTTCTTAATTTTGTTGTATAGGCTTATATTAGACTTGTTCATTAGTTTCCTGATTTTCCTTATGTGACTAATTGGATTACAAATTGATGATGATGAAAAGGTCACCATTATTGATTACCCACAAATGGTGTCAATCTCAGGATCCTAATGCTCATATGTAAGATACTTTCCCATTTTATTCCATCTAAACAAACTTTTCAAAATTTTGTTTCTCTTTTTTGTTTTTCCCTTTCATTTGGAGCTTTGTGTGCTATGGATTGCACTCTTAGCAAAATTGTTGTCCTTGATACAAGTTTCTATGTTTCAGGTACTTTGATCATGATGTGGAGCGTATTTATAATTTTTTTGCAAAGCAGTTAGTGAATTAATTATTTCTGTTTATTTGAAGAAGTTTATCTGTTTGACCAACAAACTACTGTGAAGACTTCTTCCACTTTATGATGTATTTCTGTGACTCATCAAATGAATTCACTTTCTTTTACCCTGATAAGTATTTTCCTTCGAAATGTGAGCTCATAGTTTCTCTCTGTTACCTATCTTTGGGTTCAATATGTCATTTGAAGAAAATGTAAATGATTCTGATGGTTCAAAGGTTGAGATAGATAGGTCTGGCCCCAGTTTTCTGAAATAAACAAGAACAACGGTTTCTTGGAAAAAAAATTGTTGCCAACGGTTTTACGATAAAGGATCAAGCTGAGCTTGAAAAGTTACAATCAAATGGCTCAATGTTTAGATTGAATGAGTACTTCTTTTAGAATTCCAATGAAACTGTCTGTCGCATTGTTCAGGAAACTTAACTTTGAATATTGTAACTATGCAAATGTGATGGTATTTGTTGCTGATAGTTGCCTTTTTTTGGATTATGAGTTGTTCATACAGGTTTTCGCACGATACAGAGTGATAAATGCAAATTATGGTCATGTCTTAATTATGACAAGCCTAGATGTTGAAAGTTTATAATGTAGTCAATGGAGAAATTTAGGATAAGCATTTGAGAAGGGGTGAAAAACATTGATCATCAGCAAAATTTATAATTATAGTGACTTCATAAAAATAAGATTAAATTATAGTGGCGAATGGCGTAATGTCTCATGAAGAAAATAGCCAGGCAACAAAAGAGAATTGGGAAAATAAGTATTGTGTCTTTTAAGCTGAAAGCATGATTTTGTTGGGATATATAAGTATTTTTTCTTTTCCTTTTATGTTAGTTATGTTGTTCCTCTGTCATGGTTATTATGCAGGCATGGGTATTTTTGATTCTACTTTCCCATGCAGCCCCGTAATTCTACTTCTTTTAACTAAAATCCTTGGGGCTAGCTAGGTCACTTATTTTTGAAGGAGGTAAAGCTTATTGAAAGGCATGAAATTGCCGTCTTTTGATTTTCCTTTCTGAAAATCTGCGAGACTGGTTTTGTTGGACGTAGTGCAATGTTGTGAAGACACTTGTTCTCACTATGGGTAAATGATTATCTCGATATAGTCTTTCTGTTTGTGTCAAATATATCTTCTTTCACATCTTTTTTATGTGTAAAAAATAATTTATTGATATCCTATCATTTTGAATTTGAATTGCATTTGTACTTGACTTTGTAGTTATTCTTTACTTTGTGTGCAGTTGACTGAGGGAGAACTTGATAAGTGTTCAAATTCTGATGATGAAGAAACTTTTTTTTTATTTTTTCGGATGTTCTCGAAGAGACCATGATGAAGAAGATGAAGAAGACATTAACAACACAAACGTCAAGCAGCTCGAGTCCTTGCACTTGGCAAAGGTAATTCCCCTTTCTCCACTAAGAAGTAAAGAGCAAAGACTTGTAGTGATCTCAGATTAAAGTCATTACCTTGAAATGTTTCTGTTTCTTTTGGTTGCAAAATAAGGGGATGATTTGGGACCAATTCTCTATACTATTCTTTGTTACTTGAACATAGTAATGTGCAATAAAATCTAACTTAGAGCCTAAAACTTTAATATGAATTTCACTAGAAATATGGAACATAAGATGATCCTCATACAGACAGCTCTTGTATAAATCAAAATAAAAAGTGATAACAACAGTTGAGCCATCTTTGTAAATACTTTTAACACTTGTTTGATGTGTTAATGGAATTTTTGTTGACTTGCTAGAAAAGCTTTAATGTAAAGCAAAGGCAGGCTCGATCAGTCATAACCTTTGTTGCTCGGACTCTTCAAAAATATCATCGAGTACGTGTTGAATCCTTCAAAAGTAGAGCATTTTTGGAGGATCCGACATGAGGGCAGCAATATTTTTGGAGAGTCCGAGAAACTTAGATCATAACTATGTATCAATTGATGATGAGAGTTCACTGGCAGTTAATCAGTTTTTATAGCTGTTTATGTAAATCAGGTATTCCTGAAATGGCTTTGTTAAGTTGCCTCTGATCAGTTATCACAAAAATTGTTGACTCATCTGATTACTAGATGTGCTTCACCATATTAATGTGGGATATTTTATCACCACTCTACAGAATAGGGTGTGCTTACACTAATCATTGAGAAGGGAAGCCTCGGAGCAACGATAAAGTTGTTTCCGTGTGGCCTATAGATCAGGGTTCGAGCCGTGGAAGCAATCACTAATGCTTGTATTAGGGTAGACTGTCTACATCACACCCCTTGGGGTTCAGCCCTTTCTCGGACCCTTCATGAATTCGAGATGCTTTATGTAACAGACTGATCGTTTTTTTGAGAAATATCATACATTATGGAAGCAGGGAGCTTCCCTATCTTATTGAATAAACTAAGGATGCATATAGAGGAGTTGAATAATACAGTTTTGACTTGGATGTGCATTGTCCTAAATGTCTGTCTTGTATATTTAAAATTTTGGCTTAAGATTATTAATGTACTTGTTATTTACTAAGGAAACAGTTATGTAGGTGTGAAGAACTACTTTGATATTCTATTGTTGGTCATACTTTTTTCTATTTGGATTGGGGAAAAAAAATACATGGATGTATTCCTAATCCATGAATATCAACGATTAATTTGAGGTTGAAAACACAAAGATGATAATCCGTCCATCACTTACTGGATAGGTGACTCGGAATTATAGTGCTAGGCAAGAGAAAACACGAATCTATTATGACAATATTAGTAGAGAAAAAAGTCAGTATTTACCATGATGATAAAAAGAAGGAACAAAAATCTAAATTAAATTACATATTGTATATTCATGGAGTAGTATAGAATTTTTTTATTTGAAATAGAAATAGTAAATTATGTTTCTTGATTAAAATATATATTGGTATCAATTTTTTTTAATAATATATGGTATATATTACTTACTAATAAGAGGGAATAAGCACACACGTGACGTCAATGTGTGTGCTTGTCGATATTAATATTGAATTAAAGAGAATTTACGTCATTTAACGGTTTTTCACTTTACGGCTGTATCACTTTATTGTAAAATAAATTTTTTATTTTATTTATCTATTTTAACAAATCACGATAAACTTATTATTTTCATTCAATACTACTTTTGCCATTAAATAACTATATCAAGTAATAGTAGTCAAATATAAATCTTTGAAAACATAATTAATAAATTTAATTTAATAAAATAAACTCATAATTGGTCAACACATATAAGTTTAAATGACAATTTTTAACTTGCCTTAATTGGCGCGACTTGAAAATAAGGCAAATCTTCTTTTGAACTTAATAGTTTGAACCAACAAAATTATGAAAAAAAAATTAATAAAAAATTTCTATATTTTAAATACTTAATGTAGTATTAGTGAGCCCGTGCACTGAACGGGCTATCCTTTACTAGTGGTACCCGTGCAGAAAATTACATGGGATGTCTCCAAAGTGAGTGGTCTTTTGTCCCCCTTAAGAAAAATATTTAAAGGATAGTCTTCCTTCCTTTTTATGTATAGAACAAATGCATTTTTGTTCCTCTACACCACAAGTCTCCATGTTTATTTGACTCTCAATTTTTATTTTTTTTCCTTTTTTTCTTTTTCTTTTATTTTTTGTGTTTTTCTTTCTTTTTTTTTTCTTTTTTCCGATTTTTCTCAACTTTTTTTTCTTTTTTTTTTTTTTCTTCTCATTTTCTTTTTTTTTTCAACATTTTTTTTCTCTCTTTTTTTTTGTTTTTTTTCTCAACTCTTTTTCCTTTTTTTTTTTTCTTTCTTTAACTTCTATTATATTTTGCTAATGAATATAAAGTTGGATAATCCGCAAAGAGGATCTTCTTTCTTTAACATCGAAGTAAATTTAAGGGCGTGCTTTGTTGTTTGGAATTCCTTTGGAACAAGTCTTGTCTCTAAGGCAAGAGTTATAAAACATCTCGTAAATCAAGACACAGTATGATAGTGCCAACTCTTGCCCATGTAGCGTAACTTGTTGTTTGAAAGTTCTTGGGCTAAGTCTTGCCTCTAAGGCAAGAGTTATAGAACATCTCATAAATCAAGACACAATGTGGTAGTGTCAATTTTTTCCTATGTGGCGAAACTTGTTGTTTGGAAGTCCTTGGGCTAAGTCTTGCCTCTAAGGAAAGAGTTATAGAGCATCTCATAAATCAAGACACAATGTGATAGTGTCAAGTCTTGCCCATGAGTGTAACTTGTTGTTTGGAAGTCTTTGGGCTAAGTCTTGCCTCTAAGATAAGTGTTATAGAGCATCACATAAATCAAGACACAATGTGGTAGTGTCAAGTCTTGCCCATGGAGCATAACTTGTTGTTTGAAAGTCCTTGGCTAAGTCTTGCCTCTAAGGCAAGCGTTATAAAGCATCTCATAAATCAAGACACAATGTGGTAGTGTCAAGTCTTACCCATGAAGCGTAACTTATTGTTTGAAAGTCATTGGACTAAGTCTTGCCCTAAGACAAACGTTATAGAACATCTCATAAAAAAAAAGTTGAAAAAAAATGACAAGAAAATTTTTTAAAAAAAAAAAAGAGAAAAGAAAAATTAAAAATCAAAGAAAATAAAAAAATAAAAGTTGAGAGGAAAAAAATGAATAAAAATAAAAGAAAAAAAATAAAGGTTGAGAAAAGAAAAAGCGAAGAAAAAAAATACAACAAAAAATAAAAGAAAAATAAAGGATGACAAAAATGAAAAGAAAAAAGAAAAAAAGAGAAAAGAAAAGGAAATAAAACAGAAGTTGAGAGGAGAAAAGGAAAAAATAAAGGTTGAGAAAAATGAAAAACGAATAAAAAAAAGAAGAAAAACAAAAAAATAAAAAAAAAGTTGAGAAAAAAGAGGGAAAAAAATCAAAAATAAAAAAGAGAAAAAAAAAATAAAAATAGAATTGAGAGGCAAAATGAGCATAGAAAGTTGTTTAAAAATATTTGAAGTATTGAGAGGCAAAAAGGTAATTGTTCTATAACTAAAAGGGAAGAAAGACTAGTTTTGTAAGATTTTTCTTACGGGGAACAAAATTGCAAGACCAGTTCCTATAAGGGCTATTTATGTAGTTCACCCATGCACACCTATGCCTAGTAACTTTAATCTTTCTAAATTATTTATTTATCCCAAAATGTTTAGTAAAAAAAAGTATATCGCAATACGGTAAACTTTAAATGATAAACATATATTTTAATACTTTCTTGATCTGTAAAACAGAAATCAAAATATACAAAAAGTGGCCGCAAGTAATTTGAAATCATAAACTTATAAGTTTGATGTTACTTTAGTGACGTAGTATTTTAGTTTAACAATAAATACATGCTCGAATATATATAACTAACCTGCATATAATAAAAATATTTAATCCCATTAAAATTGTAATAATTATGTATGGATTGAAACCAAGGGAAAAGACATCAATATCACCCTAACCTATAGCCGAAATATCAAAAACACATCTAAACTATAGCAGTGACCTAATTCACACCTATATATATTGGAAGTGAATTTAACACCACACTGAAACATATATAACACCACTGTCACTAAATGTGGTGTTTTACACTCGTCCGCCACATCAACACCACGTCAGAAATTTTATAAATTTTATTTTTATATCTTTTTCTTTTTTTTTTCTTTTTTTTGTTAATTATATTTTACACTGGTTAATTCCTAATTAATCATTAAAATTCTTCAATAATATCTTCTGCATCACTAAATCACTCAACCCACTCCATCCCTCATCTCGCTAGAAATACCATAGCTACCGTTATCATCACATATATTCTTTGCTCTTTACCACCAAGAACAAGTATCATATCACCTTCAATTCCTTCTTCTTCATCACCTACCACCAAATATCAACACTACCATTAATCATTATCAATTTATTCTTTTTTACCACCTTCAATTTCATCTTCTTTGTCATTCACTACTAGCAAACCCACCACCAAATATCAATACACTTACTTTTTCTTAAAACCTTATATTTTCTTTTCTTTTAGATTGATTTGTGAGCTTTTTTTTTATTAGAGTTTCATAGAGTGAGAGAAATTAGATTAGAAAATCGATTATCAAAATTGGTGAAAGTTTTAAATTTATCATTGGTATAATAGCTTATCTCTAATTTTGATGTTAATTTGTGAGATTTTGATAGGAAAAGAAGAAGAAAAGATCTGAACAAAAAATAAATAAATAAAATATTTATTGAGTTTGCCAAGAAAATTCTCAATAAAAATTATCGAAAAACTTAAATTTTTCCGATGAAATAGCATTTTTTCACCCAAAAAGTATTTTTTCTTAACTTGTGATTTAATTATTGTGTTTAATTTGTGTTAATTTTTTTAATGAAGTGAGCGTAAGATTTTTCTTGAAAAATAAGAATCAAGATAAGATTTTTAATGAATAATGTTTGATTTTGAGAGAAAAGAGGTGAAAGAGGTGAAGTTTTCTATGAAGGTATTGAGTTGATGTTCATGGCGGAAAGGATGTTGTTAAGTATTGAAAAAATATATAAAAATAAAAAAGTGTAAAAATAAAAAAATAATAAATATAAATAAAAAAATTTAAAAAAATGCGTTTTTTATTTATTTTTATTTTTTGTGTCACATCAGCTTGTAGGGTAGTGTTAAATTCACTTTTAATATGTATAGGTATGTATTAGGTCACTTCAATAGTTTAGTTGTGTTTTTGAATTTTTGAATATAGTTTAGAGTGTATTTGATGTCTTTTTCCTTGAAACCAAATTAATACTACTTTCAATCACATCATGACCAACCCAACACATAAATATTTTCTTTTAAAAAATAAACTATACATCATACATTTTCAGTTTTATATATATATATATATATATATATACACTTTAGGAATTTCCTCGGTAAAACTTTGCCTCGTAAATCAAAAGAGTAACGAACTTACGTTGAGGCATCAACGGATAAGATGCCATTGCATCTCTTCATCTTCGCATTTCTTTTTTCTTTTTCTTTTTAGTGTATAGAATTATAGCATTTCTTTGCCTCGTTCACCGATTGTCATGAATGCAGTCAAAAAGCTAGAAGCCTTATATGACTTTTGTTTATTAGAGAATTCAGTCAATTGTACCATCTCAACTTCTGCAAAATTATCTTTAATTACAAATCAAATTGAAAATCGATTAAGAACATATCAACTTACATAAAAATATCTCATTACATATATAATAGAAAAAATAATTTACCACATGTAAAACTGATACCACTTGAAAAAGTTTGTTCTGAGTTACTTCACTTGTTACATCATCAACTATATAAAACTTTGATCAATACTTAATTGCACCTGCACAAGAAAATTTCAAGATCAACTAAAGTTGAGATTAGAAATCAATAATTTGGATGAATTTAAATTAAAAAAAATAATAAATAATAATTAAATGTGAATTTCTGATTTATTTTGAACAAAATTTTCTCATAGACTTTCTTACAAAGTTTTGAGATTTTTTTTTTTTAAAAAAAAATGAAACGAAGAATAGTGAAATAAGAATGTTTAAAGACATGTCCATTGAGTTCTCTGTTAGGCAAAAAAAAATGAATGGTAATTTAGTAGCAATCACAAATGTGGCAATTGAATTCTCTTGGAGGGAAAAAACTGTTGTTATTAAAAAAGTAATGACTCTTGGGTTCTCTTTGCCCTGATGTCCTCAATGGGCATGACGTTTGCACTTTTAACATAAAATAGTGTACGTGTCCACTTGATGCGCGAATTATTTCAGAAAAAAAAAGTGAAGACAGATAATAAAAATAAACTTATATGAATCATATGCAAAAAATTAGAATTGCTTAAAAAATTATAATTTAATTTATTTAATCATATTATATTTTATATTTTATATTTCAACTATAATTTTATTTCTCAAGTAATATGTTCAATAATAAAATCATTATAATGTTAAGGATAATTAATTATACAATCGTCAAATAACTTTTTGTTTCTTATAATTTTTACTGTATTATTCACTATTTCAACTATATTAAGTGACTTTTAATTTGATAAACTAAAAATGCGATAATTTTTTTTATACTTGCTGATTAAAGCACGTTGTTGGTGTTAAAATTCATAAATTATCAATGTATATAATTAGTGCATATAATAAATACAATATTTAAAATAAAGTGAAAAAGAAGATAAAAACTTGACTTTTGTTGCTACAAATAAGGAGCCATTTTTTTGTGGTGTAAAATGTGTACATATGTGTTTGTGATTCATTTGAGACGTCCTTTACTCTTCTTATTCATATTACAAAAAAAAATTAAAAATAAACTGAAAAAGGAGATTAAAAATTGTATTTAGTTACTATAAATAAGGAGCCATTTTTTAGGTGGTGTAAATCGTGTACGTGTGTTTATGAGTTTTAGTTTTGATCAATTTGATTTACCCAATTATGAAATAAATTTATCTAAATTGAATATTTAATTTCTGAAATATATTATCCTAATTTTATTATTTCTTGCTTTATATAATAAGTCAATGCAAACTTGATTTTTATATGAATATTTAGACATTATTTGATTGGAAATTCAAAACAAAAAGATTGATCAACTATTTCTCAAAAAAAAAAATACTTTGTGAAAATTAAGTTGTACGATCTGATGTTATAATTTTACAACTCAAATATTCAACTTTCATTGATATGTCATTGATGAGTTTATTTTGAGTAATAGACATTTTACATCAGAATGTGTTTGTAAAAATCTTAACATTAATAAAGTGAAAGTATAATACTGAAGTAGTTGTCTTGAATTTAAACTCTATAAGGATTAAATTAAGTTCAAAACGACAGTCCATTATCCTGCAAAATCATAAAATTTGATGTAAGAAATTGAAAACTATAAAAAAGAACAGAGAAAGTTAAACAAAAATAAAAAAATTGAGTATATATTAAAATGTAATGTGTATAATGTTTCATACTAATTTTAGAAAATAAATACGACTCTTTAATTTGAATTTGAATTTGACATTTTTAATCTTCATTATTCGTTTATATATAATCTATATGTACTTGTTGAACTGAAATTTGAAAAATCAATATGTGTTGAATTAATATTTTATCTTACGTAAATATTATTTAAAATCGTATGTGCAATTATCTCTTAGCCAGATTTGATAGAAATATAATTGTAACCACTTCTAGCTATTTACTTTTTTTAAAAAAAAATACGTCTAACTTTCTTATCATTTTTAATTTTAATTCAAAAAATATAATTAAATTTTTATTCTTTATATTTATATTATTTTTTCAAATTTAGTCATAATATTCAATATCAACAGAAGAAAACACTTTGCTTTTTCCCACTTTCTCACTTTTATGTCCCTTTTTATCTTTCGCTTTCTTCTTTATGTTTCAATAATAATGATCCATTTACTTTCTAGTTCATTCATTCTTTTGAGTAATTAAAATATAGATGTAATCAATTATCAAAAATTTCAGAAGATATAATATTTTATAATTTTTGATTGGGTTACAAATTTATTTTTAAAAATGATAAAAATTGTGAAAAATAAGTTGCCTTAACCATCTACAATTTATCCATATGAATCAATTTAATAATTAGATTTTCTTGAATGTAAAACTTCAAAAATTCAATATTAATTTTTTTTCCTTTTCAAAATTCTTCGTAATATTATCCTAATTTTTAATTTTACGTACTTAAATAATAATGTACATGATATTATGCATTTTTTTTATAATTTTTTACGTAAATATAACATTTTTACTTTATTTGTAGGCACTTCAATGTCAACATGAATGCAGCACTATAACAAAATATATATACATGTCATTATCATCAGATTACAAAAAGGTTATAATGTGATAATATTAATAACAATTTTGTTAAATTTCAAATGATAATGAAACATAATATTATTATTAAAAATATTATTATTTTACCTGGTCTCACTTAGTCAATATAAGTGAAAGTATATAGGCAAATTTTTTTCATGTCAACATCGATTTTTCTATCCTGCATTCATATAAAAATCATATTAGATAATACGTAAATTTATTTTATAGACATATGCAACTTAACTGCATGTGATATAGACATTATGAAAAGCAAAAAATGAAAATCATGAAAACTTGAAAAGATAATCATAAAAATCACATACAAAATCATTAATATTGAACTAAGAAAATATAAAGTACAACTGCAAAGAGAATTGGAGAAGCGAAATCAAGAATATAAATGAATATTGTTATTAAAAATATTATTACTTTATCTGATCTCACTTAATCAATATAAGTGAAAATATATAGGCAAATTTTTTTCATGTCAACGTCGATTATTCTATCATGCATGCATATGAAAGTCTTGTTAAATAATGTAAATTTATTTTATATACGTATGTACTTTAAGTCATGCGATATAGATATTATGAAAAGCAAAAAATGAAAATCATGAAAATTTTGAAAAAATAATCACAAAAATTACATCCAAAATCATTAATATTGAATTAAGAAAATATAAAACACAACTACAAAGAGAATTGGAAAAGCGAAATCAAGAATATAAATGAATAACCTATAAAGAAATGGAATCAAACATTATAGAATGCCAAAACTCTTCACGTTTTGCAAAAAAATAAAAAAAAAACAGGGAAGAGGAGAGTTTGTAGAGAAGTCTGTTGCAGTTGGAGGGTAATTAGATCAATTGATTGAAAGACTTTATTTTTAAATAATTTTTTAACAATTTTCTTAATTCGTGGGTATTGAATGACTTGGATCAACGCCTTTATTTGACAGTTTTTTTAAAAAATTTAAAATAATTTCAAACTCCAATTTCACCTTTAAATTGGTTCCTTAATTCATGGGTAATGGATAAAGTCTTTACAGTTTTCTTTTAAATTAAATTGAAATATTTTCAAACTCAACTTGTGTACATTATTTTTCTGATTTTGCAGGTTGTTTTTTTTTTTAAAAAAATTTAATGTAGATTTTTCAAGTGCTTACACTTGGTAGAGAATTTGTTTCTCTCCTATTTTATGTTAATTTATATTATTAATATTAAAAATAATAGTTATTGTTTATTTTTATTTTCCAATTTTTTTTAAAAAATAATTCTGATTATTTGCTAAAATTGTAAAAGAAAATGCTCTTACTATGTTTTAAGAGTAATTTCAGATAAAGAAAATAAAAAAATAAAATTTGTGTTCCCAATTTTTTTTAAAAAAAATTCTCATTATTTGTAAAATTCGTAAAAAAAAATGCTTTTACTATGTTTTAAGAGTAATTTAAAATTAAAAAAATAAAAAAAAAATTAGTGTGCAACAATTACAATTGCACGTGAATTGAATTGGAGCAATAGTGAGAGAAATAATAAGCGAACTGATTTGAGGGAGTATTCAAAATTCAAAATGTTTAGAATTGTTCCCACATTAAAAATATATAGATTTTCTTAAAAAAAATGTAAATAGTAATTTAAAAAAAGAATTAAATTATGAATTTTCCCTTTAAAAGAATTAAATTATTTTTGATAGTAAACACATTAAACAAAATAAAGTAAATGTAATAATTATCTTTTTGATGTAGAAAAATAGTGTGTAAAAGTTTTACTCTATTAAGTGTATTAAAATTAGAATATAATCTTTATTATTTTTGTAATGTATCTTAATTATGATGTAGAATTATAAATTTTTAAAAAATATTTAAAAAAATAAAGAGATAACATTATTTTAATCATTTTAAAATCTGTAAAAAAGAATAAAAAAATTACTAACTAACTACTAACTAATTTAACTATATTGTCCTAAAATATTACACGTGTCAAAATCTTGAACAACTACTTGGCAACATCTTAGGCAAACTATTCTCTTATTAATTATACTAGTATACGTGCCCGCGCGATGCGCGAATTATTTAGAAAAAAAAAGAGAAAAAGAGATAATAGAAATAAATGTATGTGAACTATGTGTGACATATTGCAAATTTTATGTTCTTATTTTTCAATTTTTCCTTCTTTTTAATAAAGTAATAAGATATGAGAAATTCATGATGCACACGGACCCAATCAATTGCCAATATATTTTTAATGTTAGACACAATTTTTAAAAATAAATAGACAATTTTTTGAGAGAATTAATTTACAATAAACTCAACCATATGAGACTCCCCATATCTATTCTTTTCTTTTATTTCATGCATTTTCCTACTGCACACGTTCAATCGAGAAGAATTATGAAATGATCTTGAAAGTGTTTTAATTCAAACTCACAATGCATTACATTTGCTTCAATGCATTAATTGCCACTACATCCAAAAATATCTTACTGATAAATAAATCTGGCATTACAAATATTGTCACATCAATATTATTTGATAGGGTGTATAAAAATGAAACCTGCAAATGATGGACGACTTGGCAAGTTCTTTACCTATTGTTACCTCATTATTGACTCATATGCATTGTCCTGAGCTTTTGAAAACTCTTTTAATAGCAATCACTTGTTCATTTGGGATCACACTGGGTATGTTGTTGTTTAATCAAAGTATTGACTTAGCATCTAATATAATATACATGAACTTAGTTGAATGCATCACAACTCATCGAATGAAGGTGACAAAGGACTACTATTGTTTTCACTCTAAGAGTTGAGGGAGGGGAAAAGAAAGAAAAACGACTGCCAGTTGAGAGATGATAAACTCACTATCACCATAATTTCAAAATCTAAATACCAATAAAAATTACTATGCAGTTAATAATAATGACTTCTTACCTCCATGAGTTTCACTTTTAGAGCATCGACACCCTCAATATCATTAAAGCCAACCACCTGGTTACTTGGCTTTCTTTTTCTTGCAAGGCAATTGGCAGCAGGAAGCTGACGAAAGAGAAGCTGATTGTGGGGCTGAGCCATATGTTGTTCCCTTTTTTCTCATTAGATTAAGAAGATATCCTTCATCACGATCAATCTTTCTCGTACTAAACTGTCATATAAGGGTTGAACTTTCTGCTTTTGATATTTTACTGAAGACGTTTCTGCCACCTTTGTGGATATCAATATCTTTGATTTCCTCAATAATAATCGTGCTTTCAACAAACCAAGAAATTAGCTTCACCTGTCTGAGCATTTTTAAGACTCCACAAGTTTGTATTGTAGTAAATACGCCGCGTGCCTTCTTCAAATTGAACCTTTGTTACAGATCCTCCGTGAAGGCTGGTAATCAAGTCTGAATATGGAACAACCTTTAGAGAAGGAGTTGTTGTCAATTTTAGAAACAAATGGCACAAACACAATACTACTGAAATTGAAGTTGACAGTGTCACTCTTCTTGTGCTCTTCCTCAGAAACCTCCAAAAATCATTTAACATAGATTTAACTTCTCATACAATTAACATAATATATATAAATCACACATGACTTCAACTTATAAGCAAATGAGTAACACTGATTATTTTTTTATTGTTGAAGTTCAAAGATAATAAGACATGTGATACATTGTAAACAGATCAAAATTCACATGGCCTCTCCAAATTTTATTTCGAGTGAAAAACAATTTAGTAACAGCTTCTATGCACTTGATAATGAAAACTGGTAATTCTTAATTGCTACCGCTTGAGTAGAACTGTTATGAAGTAAATTTGCTACTGAAAAGTATGGAAACATAAAAGATATGTGATCACAACTTACTCTCCACGACAATAGTAAAAGGATGACCTCCATTTCAATTAAATATTCATATTCATTACTACAATAACAACAATAATAATATATCCTAGTCCCACAAAGAGAGGTGTAGGAAGGATAGAGTGTATGCAGACCTAGCCTCTACTTCAGAGATAGAACGTCAATATTCATTAAACATATAAAATTATTAAAAGACTCAACATGAAAATGTTTAACGATTGATGTCAAAATTATTAGCATAATACATGAATTCACAAATCTTTTTTTTAATGATTGCATGAGTTTGATCTCCCTGCAAATAATAATACACCAATACACATTAAAAAATAGTACAATATATAACTTTGAATAGTTGACAAATAAATACAATTCATTAATACAGATCACAAAATTATATATAAAATCTTGAGATGAGAATGTATATACATACATGACGTTCAGTTGAGAAACTTTTTTGTCCTGCAACTCAATTTAAAAGCTAATCAACACATCTCTGCAGTACACCAGTTCATAATCTTTTTTTGGCTGGCTGCCCCTGTTCGCAAATATTTCTACGTTTACTATTGAATGTTACGGCACAATCTCATAACAATTTACTCTAGTATTCAGAAACGTTTAAAGGTTCATAAGGTTAGAAATAGATGGCTTATTCTTTTTCTTAAAAATGATATTGAGAAAAGTATCATAATTGAAAAAGAATAGTGAAGTAATTAAAAATAAAGACATTAGTTTCCTCTCCAAGGTCTCTCTGTAAATGATTGTTCCTAATTGCATTATTCCATCGTCTAGAAATTAAATCTTATCCATATGTCATAGACAAATAAAAAATAATTTGTGAGCAAGGATGATCAATGAAACTTTGCCTTTAAGGCCTTCTAATTGATATTGCTTCATCTCTCAGATATTTAATGCTATATGCCTATATTTCTCTTCCAGTATGAACCTTCATATTTCTTTCACAAAACCTATATATCCTAATTTTATTCTGTAAGGCAGTCCATAAGGATGTTCATTGATTGGGTGCACCAATTTCCCCAACATGCTTGTAATACATTTGCTTTTTAAAATATGAATTTCAGATTTTTCATCATTACTCAAAAAATCAAATACGCAATAACAAAAATAAGAAGTAAAATAATATACTACCTCAAGTGTAAATGAGTCATGAAAAGTTTCAGGGTGACCTCTGTATGCTTTCGTTCTGTACTCCTTCATATCTCTACTAAAAAATTTAAAATAATCACAATACAACAATGAATTATACAACACGAGAATAACGAATAAATAAAGTGTTTCACCGATAATATTTAAAACAAATTTAAAAGAGGAGTTAAAATCAGAAAGAATAAATGAGTGAGATTAGCTTTTGCTCACAATTGTTGAAAGAGAGAACTGAGATTTGATCGTTTGTAGAGAGCGATTGTTAAGACCTATATAGAGGAAGTCAACACAAAAAATTATTAATAAGTGATTCAGTTAATCAAATCTCAAGTCCTATCTGCTTCTTCCTCTTCCCAGGAATGAAGAATTTTCGAAAAAAAAGATTTTCGAAAATAATGAACAGTTAAATAAAAAAAATTTAAATCAAAATTTTACAGAGCAAATTCATATTATCCCAAAATCTAACAATAAAATATGCAAACATAATAGAAATATGAGGAACAATAAAAAAGAAAATATATTCAACATACCCACAAATCATAGAATCTTTATTGTGAATATATACGTATATAGCATTGTGTAGTAGAGTTTCAAAGATTTACTTACATGAAGCTTGGTGACGATCTTGGGGAAAAAAGAAGAAATCTCGTTGTTGAAGAAGGAAAACTACTATTTCTATAATTCTAAATCTGCTGATTTTTGCACTTTAATTTAAATTGGGATGTTCAATCGGTGGCTACCTGTATTATTCACGAGTAAGCTCCTATAGATCCCCTTTAGCAAGATGTATGTTATTTGGCTGGACACAGATTATCATTCCATTGATCTTAATTTTTATGAAAATAATCATGTGTTCAAATGGCCTCTCTGATTGGTCGTCCATATCCATTCAACTCTCTTCAGACCCGTTTCTTTACAAGCTTCCAGAAAGAGCATATATTTCTATACCATCAGAAAAATGAACTCCCGCTTTTCGTGACTTCCCAACATATCTTATAGAGGCAGAAACAAGTTAAATGTATCTCATGGTATTATCATCTGTTTATTTTTTTATTTGAAACTGGTAACTTTTAATCTATATATCCACAAGTATACTACAACAAAAAGTGTCGTTCCCTTTCATAAAGTATTACAAACTACATCTTTCTTCTATCTTTCTAATGCCTATAAACAGTCAAGTACATCAAAAATGTCTTCTGTCCGAGCTAATACATCATGCTTACACCAAAAATAAAAGAGGGTTAGACAGTTCATTTTGATCTTCTGCAAGTTGTTCTGCACATCCTCAAAACATCTCTTGTTCCTTACTGTATTAGCATCTGTTTATTATCAAGAAACCTAATCTTACCACTTGAGGTCTGTCTAACTTAACCAAGTGAAAACCAACTCAATGCAACACATGAAACACATCCAACTTGATCGAATGCATGTTTCTGAAATAAAGGTCAAGACTAAATATTTAGCGATCTTTCAACTAATACTATGGGATGGTATGTTGGCTGATCTGTGAGAGTTTGCATATATAGACAATTCACGTTGGAAGCTAAATGCAAGTATTATTTGATATTATGTCCATGTGCATCCATGTTCAGTGACAGAATAGTCCTAGCAGTCATGTCTTGATTTTTCCATGTTGAAAGAGAAAAAACTATTGTTAGAGTTTATCCTTAGGTATATTAGTTGTAGTAGGATTGTAATTGAGGTTATTCTGTATTATCCGTAACATTGTATTATAAATATAAGTCCTAAGGGTAAGGAAACTCACGATGCTTTAATCTTCTATTCTTGTCTTTCATCTACTATAAGCTGTATATATATCTCGTTGATTGGTTTTGTCCTATTGTTAACCTTCAGGGAGATGTTTAACATCCGCATTAGCAAAGACCGGTGTCAGCAAGAATGAATTATCTTCCAATTAGCATAGAGATCTGCGTCTGACAAAAAGACGGAGTCTCTTTTTACAATTGTAACAATGCTGCGAGACGTGCTGATTTGTGACACCTTGACCATTGCACAGGCAGTAATGCTTTCTGAACTATGTGTGACTCTGTTCGGTTGTCGCAAATACTCTACTTAGCCAATATAGATACCAGCATCACTTGTAACTTCTACAACTTGTTGTGAAGGTGGGAAAGCCAGCGAAGGGGATCTGAGCATTCACTGTAGCAATTCAGATGGATTCTTGACTTCAGTTTCTAAAATGTAGACAGGGCAAGTGTCATTGAGTATCTCACTTTGCTCACAAAATAATCACTGTTACTTAGGTGTTATGATCTGCAAGTTGTGTTGTACTTTACTCACAAATTCAAGCAGAGACAAGTTTTTAATTTTCTCTTGTTTGAGTGGTCGAATTTTTGGAAAAATTGTCTCAAGAACAAGTTTTTAAAAAATAAGAAACATGACTGCTATTATGGAAAATAGAAAAAATAAGTTTCACAATTGACACCTTGACCATTGCACACCTGACCCTCACTCTCACCCCACGCTCGTAATGCTTGTCTAGATTTAGGGATGGCAATTGGGGCGGGACGGGTCAAAGCTTACAATTTTAAACGGGAAAAGGAAGGGCAGATTATGTTTTGGGATCTGTAAGCAAACCCATTTTATTTATGAACTTGAACTACCTCTTCGTCTGTTCTTTATAATTTCTGGTGAGCAATAATTCTCAATTATATAAATCCAACAATAAGTTCATATTAAAATAAATTTTATTTATGAACTTGAATTATGTTTTTGCCCGTTCTTCATAGTACTAGTTTCTTTTTTTCTCATTGAATGCAATAAACAAATATTGTCAGTTAAATAAGATTGTTTTGTTGGTGCAACTTCTAATAGTTCCAAAAATATAAGGACTTCAATCTTTCTTTAGAAACATGCATTTCTTTTGCACAACAATTTTGTCCCCCATCAATACAGTATATATTTTTGTTTCCCTACATTTTACCCATCTCATTTATCTTTTCATTCAACTTTGTCTGTGAGAAACAAATGTGTTTAAAGTGAGAATCAATATCAGATACTAAAAAATATTATGCTTGCCCCGCCCTAACGTGTCCTAACCCCCCTATTGCCATCCCTAACTCTCATTCGTCCATGATACGAGAACTCTTTGAATCACATTTGGGCATTGATGTGGTGGAGCTAGTTTCTTTACCCACACTAGTCCATGCTCTAAAACCCTTTTATATTTGGCACCACATTCGGATGTTGATGTGGCGGAACTAATTTTTTTTATCCACAATCGTCCATGATATAGAAAGTCTTGCTCATAATTCTTCATACCCAGGTGGCGATAATGGAACCCCTTGCTCATTTAACACATTCCTAGGTGGGTCATCCTAACAATATATGTATTATGAGGATCAAAAGCAAATTTAGTATAAAAATTGTGGTGCACGTGAATTCATAACCTCTTCATTAAATTAGATATTTTATGTACATATTTTTTAGAATTGAGGTAATTATTTATTGAAAGTTCAGAGCCTAAAAGACAATATTTTTTTATCAAAAATTTCAAAGGGTAACAAAAAATGAAAAGAGACCAAAGCGGCAAAAGCGTGGAGTTGTCCACGCCTTACTTAGAGAGTTAACGGGATCGTCAGTTTGCATAGTAAGACGTGAAAAGCTGCACGCTTTGTAAGACGTGTATAACCCCACGCCTTTGCCCGTTAAATTTTTTGTGTCAGCAATCTGAAAAGGCGTTGGGGTTGGACGCCTTCCTTTGATGGTGGGATACAAGTAAATAATCATAGCTGCCTTATGAATTGTGACAAGTAGTTCAAGACTCATGTGTTAGTCAGTTTTTTTTTTTTGAAAGAAAAAAGGTCAATTTGTCTCTTTATTTATTATGCGGAAAAGATCATTATTATCTTTTGTATTATCCATACAAAAGTGTTATCTAAGTGGCTCATATATACCTCTTCTTCATTAGGGATGTCCAAGGTAGACGCCCGATGCCATGCCATGTGATACTGGTATTTTGATTAGAAGAATATCACGTGGCATACCGCTCACCATTTCACCCCTTCTCCTCCTGTCCCATTTATTGATAACACAAAAGATAATATTAATCTTTTCCGCATAATAAATAAAGAGATAAATTTGACCTTTTTTACACATGAGTCTTGAACTACTTATCATAATTCATAAGGTGGCTATGATTATTTACTTGTATCTCATCATCAAAAGAAGGCGTTCAACCACCAACGCCTTGTCAGGTTGCTGACACAATAATTTTTACGGGCAAAGGGGGCGTGGGGCCGTACACGCCTTACAAAGTGTGCAGCCGTTCATGCCTTATTGTGCAAACTGACCGCCCCGTTAACTCTCTAAGTAAGGCGTGGACAGTTCCACGCCTTTGCCCCTTTGATCTCTTTTCATTTTTTGTTGCCCCTTTGGAATTTTTAATTAAAAAAAAGTTGTCCTTTAAGCTCCAGACTCTATTTGTTGGTATCCATACTTTAAAAGGGTTGAATAGTACACTTGATTAAATGTTGAGTTTGTTTATTCAAAGGAGTTGGGATCCATCCCCACTAAATACATTTTTTCCCCTTTTTATGGTGATGAATTCATATTCTAGAAATCTCACAACTTACCTTCTTTATTCAATGACCAACAATATAAGCAGGCTCACCACCAACCAAAAAACTAAAGGAAAAAAACCATAGAGCAATCACAAAGACTCTCTCCTAGAAGACATAAAACAGATTGGAGTTGCAACCCGATTGAGTAATAAATGTGAGTATTCAAAAGTATATGTATTGCATCATTAGTTTGGTGGTTAAAGTAATTTTTTACTGTTAGGTTTTTTCTCACCTAAATAAAATCATATGAATCAATTAATGTCTCAATTAAGCAAAGGGGCACGTATCATGCTTAGGTTGTTGACTCTTGTCTTTGTAATTAAATGTTTATCTAATTATGCATTCGTCAATGTGAATTAGCTAGTGCAGCCCATATTTTAACTCTCATATTAGAACTAGGGGCGGAACTAGTATTTCTATTGTGGTTTCGGCAGAACTCAATAATTTTGTTGACACAAATCTTGTATTGTGATTAAAAAAATCACTTATTATGCATGAATAATTTATTATGAGTTCATAAATTTAAAATTCTAGCTCCGTCTCCGATTAGAACAATTATTTTTCTTTGGAATAAGGAAAGTATATGAGTACCCAACATTCGTCAAGAAAACTTATTTTTCTCAATGTTAACTTCAAATACTCTTTCAACTACAACTAAAATACTGTGCCAACATTTGTACTTTCAAATTGTAAAATTCAAACAAGTAACTGAAACGAAATAATAAATTTAAAGGTTGAAATGAAACTAAACGGTGATTTATTAGCCGTAACCCTCCCAACCCTACTATTAGTCAAAATCGCCCACTTGATTTCTCTCTCATTTTCGTCGTCAAAGCTATCAAATTTAATTTTCTTCTTTCGGTTCCCCTTAAATTAGGATATTTGTCTGTTTGCATGTGTCGACATCACGAAGGCGGAGTTAGAATTTAAAATTTATAGATTTTGAACTTGTTATTGAATCCACAATCATGGGCGGAGCCACCTTAGGAGAAGGCTGGTCGGGTACACACCTATCGCCGAAAAATTATGTGGTGTATAGATGTTAAATATTAGTTATTATGAGTGTATATTAAATTTTGCACAATTTTAACACATTTGAGAAGAAATTTTGCACATCTTTCGCCAAATTCTTGGCTCTGCCACTGTGACCACAACTCATCTTAATTATTGGATTCACAACTAAATATTTATATATATTTAATGAATTTTCTAATACAATTTTTTTAAGTAAAAGCTATCGAGTTCGCCCGTCTACCTAGCTAATGATCTAGCTCCGTCTCTCGTCGTCATACATCATTTTTTCTCTTCTATAACAATTTTTTAGTAAAAAGGAAAAAAGAAATTACGAACTTCCAACTATTAGCTATATTTGACTAGCATGAAATTCGTTCAGCATCGTTGTTTGTATATGAACTAAAGTTGTATTCACCGATAGGTGAAAATACTTTTCTAATAAATGTGATGCCCATATCAGTAAAAAGATTTTGCATGAGAATAAAATTAATGATATCACACTATAAATAAATATTTTTTTTACCGCGAATTAGTGAAAAATTTATGCTATAAAATATAATTTTTGCACTTATTTTTCATCGAATCAGTTCATCAAAAAAATAGATAAATAGTGATTTTTTAATAGTGTCACTTTAAAACAATTTATTAAGTAAAAGACTTTGAAATAATTGGCAACAAGAATTTGACACGAAAGCCGCGTATTTAGGTGAACGAAAGGGAAGAAATCTGTCTCTATAGGTTTAATTATTGGCCTTAATTAAAACTGTCTCTATTGGTTTAATGTATATACCAAATTGGGAATAATTATCCACACAGACTTTTCCTAAATATAAATAAAATAGAGATCATTCACTTGTCTTTACTTTTTAGTACAAGTGTGTGATCAATAATTAGGATGAATGTGCGTACGTATGATCATTATTTGCCTATGGATGTTAAAGAAAATAAAAGATGGAATTGTGTATTTTGTTTCTTTAATTTGCTTCTTTTTCAATTTTTCCAAATTTTCAGAGAAAATAGCATTACACTTCCATAGCAAGAAAGTGAATCAAAGATATTATGGTGGGATATTTGAGGACAAATTTATACTATCAATTAAATATAATATATATTTTATCTCAAGTTTAATTTTGGATATCTCATTTATTTCATACAACTTAAAATTATTTTATTTGAGCACAAATTTATACTGTCAATTAAATATAGTATATATTTTATCTCAAGTTTAATTCTGGATATCTAATTTATTTCATAAAACTTAGAATTATTTTATCCCACTTTTCAAGTGAGACAAATTAGTTGAAGGATTATAGTTTCAGAACTATAATTCCAGGGTAATTTAGACTGCGAACCAAATGACCCTTAAGATTATTGAAACCTCGATCAGAATAACTTGACATATCGGCGTTGCTGGTGTACCTTTTTTAAGAAAAAAAAATAAGGGTAAAAAACACACTAAAACTATCCCATTTTTTTGAGTTTCATACATGAACAACGAGTATAAGTTTTCTATTTGAACAATCATTCAATTGTTAGCAAAACACACCTAGACACTGACTAGACCGAATATTTGTCTACAAACGCTTCTAGGTGCGTTTGACAATAAAATCTTCGTCCACCTGACATATATAACGTCTCTATAAGTTGACACATTATTTTATTTATTTTATATTCTTCAATTGATTTCCTTAAAATCCTAAACTCTCTCCTTTCAAGTCGTAGATATCGACGTCATGGCTGAGACGAGATCACGACTGAGAATGTTGAGAAGAAGATGTCAGATGTAACGATGGAGAATAGATTAATTTATATGGTGATAATTTTTTAACCTTTAACCTTAATTTTTAACCTAATATTAATTTTATTTAACTTTGCCACGATGAAACTATTTTTTCACGTGGTAGAATTTTTAAATAAAAGAGAGAGTGTAGTACACACACCATCGACTATTAGTCTAAGCGTGTTTCGCTAACCATTGGTTAATAGTTCAGGTAGGAAACTCACACTCCCAAACTTTAGATGTGAAACTCAAAAAATTGGCATAGTTTAAATAAGTTTTTGACCCTTAACTTCTTTTTTTTTTTTAAATGGCTCCACATATTTTATATTTAGGAAAAAAAGTGTCGTCTTGGATAAAAATGTATTATGTAAGTTAAATAAATGCTTAGTACGCAATTGGACATGAATTGATTGATACTTGAAAATGTTGTATTTAAAGTTAAATTAAAAAAGGATATTAAGAAATTATAATTGTATTTGAATATGCATTTTACTTCTTTTTTTTTTTTAAAGTTATGTGGAGAAGAAAACTTTTACATAGAAAAACTTTAATTGGGACGGTAAATGGTGTATATTCAAATATTTGACTCAGTTTTGAAGCCAAGTAGCTAAAAGTTTCATTATGTGAGGGAGATTCAACTATATATGTGTGTATGGGGTTGGGGGGAGGTTATTCCGACCATCCTGATTTTCGGAACCCAACACTAGATATTATTTTTATATATTTTTTTTAAATGAAAAGATGCAACAAGTGTTGATATGTCTTATCCACATAGAAATCTTATCTTCTTTCACATATTATAAATTAATTTACGACCATTATATCACTTTGGCTGCATCACTTTGGCCGCGGAAGGGTAAGAGGGTTGAGGAGGCAAGGAAGAAAAAGTTATTTGTTATCGTTTACCTTTATATTAGGCGTTGTATGGATGAAAGTTTTATCAAGATTAAGCATGGATGATATCTACAATCAGGCCATAGTATTACCGTACTTGAGAAGAAAGAAAAAATATTTTCTTTTTATATATCTTTATTAGGTTGTTATTAACTCAACATATGCTATCCTGACACCCTTTATATATGCAGGATTGTACAAAAATTCCTTACACACTATGTTTTGTAGTCTTTCAATACCATATATATATAGATTCTATAACAAATATTATTGGTCATCGGTTGTAAGGGTCAAACCCTCAAATTATTTAGTTTTTGGCCTATTTTCACACTTAAACATAATATGTTTGTGTGGATATCTATTGAAAGGATATATGACATGACGAAATTTTCATGAGACTATCAGTCTTGGTGATGATGATCGTTGACGAGAAGGTGACGATCACTTTGCATAATATATAGTTCCAGTGTACTATCACTATATCTAAGAAAAGTCTCCTATTTGAAATATTATTTATTATAGGTCATATTTTGGAGTTTAATTTGTCAAAATTTTTGGAGCAACAAAGTTACTAGAGATTCCTCTCTAATGTCTACTAAGATGCTTCGGCCGTTGATGATATTATGTGGATAAAACATCGATGTTAGCTGCTTTACTCAATATGGATCATTGTTTCTGATCAATTTTGATCACTAATAAAATAAAAGACATCCGCATGGCCTTTATCTGAAAGAAAAAATCAAAGGCCAGTTATTACACTTCAATAAGAGGTAAGATAGAAAAAGGCACCTTGACTTTGTAAACTCAAAAGACAAGCAAGCGAATTGCAAGCTAATTATTGGCAAGCAGTGGAGATAGAGAAGTCAAAGGCATCTCTTAGACTATTTGAGTGTATAAACTGCTAAGTAACTATGAAAAAAAGATTCAGTTAAACACCCCTCCAATTATATTATTATGGCCAGTGGTATAGCCACATAAAATAATGGGCGATTAGTTGAATAACTTCCATTAAAAAATTATATATATAAAAAGTTATATTGTATATAAATCAAGGATTACTTTTTACACATATATATATATAAATTATATTACTTAACAAAATTTCTTACTTCTCCATAGCTCGGCTTGTGATAATGCCTCCAGTCACACCTTTTTCCAAGAATTGAAATGATATATCTAATGCATGTTCTTTAGTATGTTGGTTATAATTTGAATCTATATATTTGGTTAAAATTGATTTTTAAGAAAAAACTGTAATAACTAGATGAAACATCTACATGTCTCAACTTTTCAAGAACACATGAGAAATATATGATCACTTGCATAAAATTTCTCTTTATCGACTATTCCACTCTCTTATTTTCCACCATACAATTGGTTTGCCTAAAATATAAAATCAACTAAGCCAAGTGTTCTCATATAAATGGATCATGCTTGTCACAAAAATGTTATTCATGCAGCTTCTTCCATATTAAATGGCTAACATAAAATGGTGGCTTTTATTTCTGCCCACATCACTAGAGCTATCATCAATAATTTTGAAAAATAATTCCATATATGACATGAATGTTAGCAATTTGTAACTATCAAAGCATTATCAATCACTATTTTCAGCCAAAACGAGAAGTAGAAGCCATCACGAAACCCACTTCTACGGTGTTAAAGTTCATAATCATTTACTCCCTCCGTTCCTTTTTAGTTGTCATGTATTCTAAATATAGTTATTCCTAAATACTTGTCAATTTAAAAAAAATCAAGAAAGAATTTTTTTTTCCAACTTCGCCCCTAGCACTAATTATTCTAGAATTAAGAGAAACATAAATAGATAAATATTAAAGAATTAATTAATAAAGGATATTAGTCAAACTACACCCTTAATTAATTTTTTTTAAGGGCAAATCTTATCATAACAACTAAAAAGGAACGAAAGGGGTGTAAGATAGGTTTTAATTGATTTATCATAAATGGAATAATTATATACCAATACAAAACGTCGCAACTTAATGAGCTCAGCCAAACCCAAAACAAAAACCCATCCATGAACTATATCACCAAAAAACAATATTACATACTAGCCTTTTCTTATATAATCAAAAAATTATTATATAGAACATTTAAATTTTGCTGTAGCGTACTAGCGTTTAATGTTGCTTTTAGGGGTAAAACGGAGACATGTCTTATTTTTAGAAACCTTTTAAAGAAGAGTTAATACGTAAAAACTTCTCTGAACTAACTGCAAATTCATCAGTTGACGCATCCTACTTCCTTTAACCCACATTCTATTTCTAGGCTCCATATCTCGAGTTCTTCTAGACATTATTCATTTATCCTATTGATCGTGAAGCATTAGAATAGTAAGCATAATATTAAGAGAACAAAACTTAATGGTAGATTCCATAAAAATACTCTCTATATAAGCTATGATATTCATACTCTGGCCAAACTCTAAACAGAAGGCTTTTAGTCACTCATAATTCTATTACAATGCAACAATAATGTATGAACACGAAATAATGCTAAGTAAAAGAGTTATGAAATAATCCTAAGAGATATGATGAACTCTCTGCTCTACTAATCTTCCTCTCTACAAAAACTCTCTGGCTAAAAGTAACCTAAAGGGATATTTATAATATTTAAAACACCTAAAAGACCCCTCCAAGTCGGATTGGGAAAAGGAAAAAAAATTCCCCTCCGTCATGTCTGGCTCGCGTCACGAGCCTCTTCTGCTCGCCCTAGAGATCGCGGCGCGAGCCCCTGTTGTTTTCCCTGGGGATCTTCTCTTTAAGGTGTGCACTGTTGAGAGTGTGTATTTTTTACCCCCACTCGCTCTAGAGCTCTCCCTGCGACTGTCACGACCCAACCCGTCGTGAGTGACACCCACCCAAAACCCCCTGATGAGCGAACCAACATTAACCCAACACTTAGTATAATCTAGCAACTCAAAATCAATTTGCATAAAAGAAACTAACATTCACAATCTCAAAACACTAATAACATAAAAAACTGCGGAAAACCTCCCTAGAACATGAAAGTCACCGTACCAAAACATTCTACCAACCGTCTAGAATACAGGGATGCAACCTCAAAAATAAAAAATAAGAGAGTTTAAGCCCGAAATAATTGGGCTACAATTAAATGAAGAAGATAAGGTAGCTCGACCGAAGTAGCTCACCCTTGAGATCTGAATGAGCTGGGATTACAAGTGAGGTCGCGTGTCAGCCGCCGGAAGATGTCCTGTACTTATAAAAAGAAAGGCAAGTACAGAATCAGTACACAACCACCGTGTAATGGTAGGATCGCCGGCCAACTCCAATAAATAAAATATGAACAATAAACTAAAGCTGAGTAAAGCAAAGTAAACATGTAAACAAGCCAACAATATAACTCGAGTACAAGTCTCCCCCTTAGATTATCAACCACATGCAACCGATTAACAACCATTGACGACACCCAATGACAATAACATATATCCTTTATACATAACCCGGATCCACCAAGGATCCCTAGGACACTACCTATGTGTTAAACATGCAACTCTGGTCTACACCAAGACCAACCTCACATAAAAATAGAATCACCCGGCCTCACATGGACCATATGCAATAATCACAATTCAAGAAATACAACCCGGTTCACTCATGGAACCATCAAAGAATACAATCAATGCAAGTAAATCAACTCATACCAGGCGTGGTACCTGAGCCAACCATTATGAATCCCGTACTAGGTGTGGTACCTGAGCCAACCGATAAGTATCCCTTACTAGACATGGTACCCGAGCCAACCATTATGTAACCTGTACCAGGCATGGTACTCGAGCCAACCGAATGTCACACAAAATCCAATCAATCAACAAATAATGAACAAAGCATACTTGTAAACCAATAAGCAACAAAACAAGTTCATTTCACAAGACTGATAACCGGATAAGTAGAAATTCATAATCTCATTTCCTAAGCATGCAAACTTACACAATACTAAGCGATAGTACATGAACACATATTGCATATTAAGAAACAATGATCATCACGTACCTCAAATTACACAAAAGCTCTACTAGACCGGAGTCTTCCCGTGTACCAAAGCCTGTGCTTGTTCTGGGTTAAAAATAATTACAAGACATAAAATTAATAATTACCTGAATCATGCAAAACCCTAATCTCCAGGCCAAACTATGATCATTTTACTCATTCCCGGTCTTTCCCGCCATTAATTCACCTAAGTCTATTATTTTTATGGGTATATTTAGAGAATTATGGCTAATTGATCATAACTCTACAAGAATAATCAAGACCCAAAAACTTCTACGCCCTAGAATCTCCTTTTTTCTCGGATTCAATCTAAACCTTTCTCCAAGTCCACAACTAGCAATTCTACAACGTAGGAAAGATAGTACAATCTGTCTGTTGTTTGTTACTACATATTACTTCCTATCGTCTCTTGTAGTTTTATCATGTGTTTTTATTCTGTATCTTTGTTACGTCCTTTTTAGCCTATTTTTAGACTGTTTTTGTCTTGAGCCGGGGGTCTATCGGAAACAGCTTCTCTACCTCACCTCTGAGGTAGTGGTACGGATTGCATACACTCTACCCTCCCCAGACCCCGTGTTGTGGGAATACACTGGGTATGTTGTTGTTGTTGTAGGAAAGATAGTATGAAGTTAGGGGAGTAGAAACCTTACCTTTGGGATGAAAAATGGTGAAAAACGAGTAAGATTCGCCCAAAATCTCCCTTGCCCTCCTCCAAAACGTTCTTGATGAAAACTAAATATTTTGGGAAAGTTTCTGCATAAAATCCCGACTTTGTCTGCTGTAGCGGTCCATACACCGCTATAGTGCCGCCGCTATAGTAGAATCGACCGCTGTAGTGGTGCTGACCAAAGTTGACTTCCACTATAGCGGACATATTATCGCTATAGCGATCGCTGATATGGCGCAGTGATAGCGCTCATCATGGGTAGAAACTCAAAAAATCCCAGAAAAATATTCATTTTACAACACACCTTAAATCTCCGACATTACAAAATAACTTCTTCACATCAACCTCGATATCGAGAGTTCTACTTACCCGAATTCAATTTCAAAAAGTTTTCCGAACTCCTCTATGTCTTAGCTAACAGAAAATCTAGCTCACATCAAGACACATTACCCAATTCTCACTCGGATTTCCCTAGACCATCCCTTACTCAGAAATCATCCAAGACTAGCCTAGCCCAGAATTTCCAACTCCCAAACCCGAAAGTTATTTTACCCAAAATTTGGTACAAAAAGTTTACCCATAACGATGAACTCGGTAGTTACAACAGATACCAATTTACCCATCATTCATCCCCGAATGATCAAAACCTAAAAAGATGAAATAAAAAAGGGAAAAATATAGTACCTGAATTCTCAAACAAGTGAGAGTACTTGTCACGCATGTCCCTCTCAGTTTCCCAAGTGGATTTCTCAACCGGACGATGCTTCCATTGGACTTTCACAGATTTGATCTCCTTTGTCCTCAACTTCTGGACATCCCAATCAAGAATCGCAACCGGTTCCTCTTTGTACTAAAGATCCTTGTCTAGTAATATCTCATCCCATTAATAATGTATTCCCCATCCCCATGGTACCGCATCAATAATTATACATGGAAAAATGGATGGACTCCTGATAAACTGGGCGGCATTGCTAACCTGTAAGCCATCAGTTCTATAATTTCCAGAACTTCAAATAGACCGATATACCGAGGGCTGAGCTTGTCCTTCTTGCCAAAATGCATAACCCCCTTCATTGGTGACACTTTTAATAATACCCGTTCACCAACCTGAAAGTCCATGTCCCTGACCTTATGGTCTGCATACTTTTTCTGCCTGCTCTAGGCTGCTAGCGACTTGGTCTGAATGCGTTTTACTTTTTCCTGTGCTTCCCTTACTAAGTCTACGCCCAGAGATATCACATTGCCTGTCTCAAACCACCCTATGAGTGATATATATCCCCTCCGATACAGAGCCTCAAATGGTGCCATATCGATACTGAAGTGGTAGTTGTTGTCGTATGAGAACTCACACAATAGTAGAAATTTGTTCCAATGACCCCCAAAGTAAATTACACATGCACTTAGCATGTCTTCCAATACCTGGATTGTCCTCTCCGACTGACCATCTGGTTAAGGATGGAATATTGTGCTGAACGTTAGTTTAGTGCCCAACTCTTCATGTAACTTACCCAGAACTTAGAGGTAAACTGTGTACCCCTATCTAAAATGATGGACAATGGTACCCCATGCAGTCTCACGATCTCCTTAACATAGATCTTAGCCAACTGCTGCGAATTGTAGTTGACCCTGATCGGAATGAAATGAACTGACTTGGTCAGCAGGTCCACTATGACCCAAATCGAGTCATACTTTCCCAAAGTCTTGGGAAGACCCACCACGAAATCCATGGCTATCCTTTTCTACTTCCACTCAGGAATGGGAATTCTCTGGAGTAGTCCTGTAGGATTTTGGTGCTCATACTTGACCTGTTGACAATTCTGGCACTTGGATACAAAATCAGCTATGTCCCTTTTCATCCCAAGCCACCAATAAAGTTACCTCAAATCCCTATACATCTTGTTTACTCCCGGATGAATTGAATACCGTAAACCATGAGCCTCTGTCAACACCTTATGAATTATTTCATTAAATCGAGGAATACAAATCCTCTCTCTGAAATTCATTACCCTTCCAGAGTCCAACATGGAATCCCTAGATTCCCCGGATATTACTTTGCTCTGAAACTTGCTCAACTGTGCATCCTAAAACTGCTTGACCTTTATTTCTTCTATGAAAGTAGATTTGACCTCAATACTGGCCAACACTCCACCTTGTTCTGAGATGCCCAATTGCATGAACTTAGATTCTAGAGCCCGAATCTTCTATGCCAATGATAGTTTGGACACCCCCAAACAAGCCAAACTGCCCATGTTGCTGGTCTTCCGGATCAATGTGTCTGCCACCACATTAGCCTTACCTGGATGATACTAGATGGTCACATCATAATCCTTCAACAACTCTATCCATCTCCTTTGTTTTAGATTTAAGTCCTTCTAAGTAAACACGTGCTACAGACTGCGATGATCGGTGAACACTTCACACTTGATACCATAGAGATAGTGTCTCCAAATTTTGAGTGCAAAGACCACTGTTGCCAACTCCAAGTCGTGGGTTGGGTAATTTTTCTCATGAGGCTTCAGCTGCCTTGAAGCATAAGCTATGAAATTCATGTCCTACATTAGCACAACACCCAAACTTGAATGTGAAGCATCACAATATACGATAAAATTCTTACCTTCAATCGGCAATGAAAAAATAAGAGCTGTAGTAAGAAGTGTCTTGAGCTTTTGGAAGCTCTCTTCACACTTGTCGAACCACGCAAATGGTAGCTCTTTCTGAGTCAACCTTGTCAAGTGAATAGCGATGGATGCAAAATCCTTGACAAACATGCGGTAGTACCTGCAAACCCCACAAAACTCCTCACCTCAGTCACAGAGCTAGGTCGGGCCCAACTCTTAATTGCCTCAATCTTCTAGGGATCCGCCATCACCCCCTTTTCTGATACCACATGCCCTAAGAGGGTGACTGAAGTCAACCAAAATTCACACTTAAAGAAATTTGCATAAAGCTTTTGGTGCCTCAAGATATCCAACACAATACGGAGATACGCATCATGCTCCTCCCTACTCTTGGAGTAGATTAAGATGTCATCTATAAAGACAATGATGAATGAATCCAGTTAATCTTTGAATACCGTATTCATTAAACTCATGAATGTTGTCGGCACATTGGTCAACCCAAAAGACATTAATAGGAACTCGTAATGCCCATACCGAGTCCAAAAATCAGTCTTAGGGATGTCCTCGGGCCTAATCTTTACTAGTGGTACCCTGACCTTAAGTTAATTTTTGAAAATACAGACGCACCCTGTAACTGGTTAAAGAGATCATCTATACGGGGTAAAGGATACTTATTTCGGATGGTAACCTTATTCAACTGCCTATAGTCTATGCACATCCGCATACTACCATCCTTCTTTTACACAAACAAGACTGGAGCACCCCAAGGTGAAGCACTTGGATGGATAAAACCCTTATCTAAGAGTTCCTGAAGCTGAGTCTTAAGTTCCCTTAACTCTGCCGGAGCCATATGATATGGAGGAATGGAAATTGGGCGAGTGCCCGGCTCCAAGTCAATACAAAAATCAATGTCTCTATCTGGAGGCATACCAGGCAAATCCACCGAAAACACCTCTTGAAACTCTGAAATAACCAAAACTGACTCAATCGATGGAGACTCTACACTATAATCCCATAGATGATCCAAAAAAGCCAAACACCCTCTCCCCACTAGTTTTCTAGCTCGAACAAATGATATGATCCTAGCCGGCTTAGGCTTGAACACACATTCCCACTCTAGTCTATCCTTACTCGATATTTCTAGAGCCACAGTCTTAACCTTACAATTTAATACTGCATGATAAGGAGATAACCAGGTTATGCCTAAAATAATATCGAAGTCTAACATGTCTAGAATGATCAAATCTACCCAAGTCTGCAACCCATGAACACCACAGGACAAGTATGATAAATATGTGTCACTATCACAGACTCTCCAACCGGGGTAGAAACATGGATAGGGAAATCAAGGACATCACAAACCAAACCCAGACCCAAGGAAAAATTCACAGCATAAGAGTAAGTAGAACCTGGGTCAAAAAGTATAGAAGCCATCCTATCACAGACAAGAATGGTACATGTGATCACTGCGTCTGATGCCTCAGCCTCAGACTTCCTAGAAAAGCGTAATAGTAAGCTCGGTCATCAATCCAAGAAACTTCCCTGGCTGGCTGTGCCACTCTTCTGCCCGTGCCATAATTTTATCTGTCTCCCCAACCTCTCTGGAAGTTACCTCGCCCACCCTGTGAATGACCTCTAGCATGGCCACCTCTACTTGCTCCACAGCCTTAGACTGCTACTGAGTCTAATTACCCGTCTGTCTGTGAGGGCACTCCCTCTTAAAGTGACCCAGATCACCGCAATGGAAATACCCGCGATCAAGAGTAGGCCTGCTGGTAGATGTGTAAGAAGCTCTCTGGTCTTTAGGAGCTGAGAACTGCTGACTAGCTCCTGGACGACCACCTATGGCAGCTGGCAGAGCTGACTGAATAGGACGGGCAGAGTACACCTGCTGATTATGGCCTTTAGAGTATGAACCACTGAAATTCCCATCGTTCTGGGACTTCTTGGCTAACAGTTTAGCCTGCCCAACCCGCCTGACCCCTTCTAACTTCTTTACATAGTTTTTGACCTCATTGAAGTTTTTCCCTGTCGAAGTCATGTGCATGAACAACACTTGCAATTCAATATTCAAACCCTTCATAAACAACCGAATCCTCTTCTCTTCGGTGCCCAACAACTGAGTAGAAAAACGAGACAAGGCATGAAACTTGGCCTCATAGGCTGAAACTGACATGTTACCCTGCTCAAGAGCCAGAAACTCTTCCTTATTATGATCCCTTAGGGTACGGGGCACATACTTCTCTAAGAAGATAGCATGAAACTCCGTCCAAGTCAAGGGAGGCAAAGTCGATGGCCGACATTCCACATGAGACCTCCACCATTGCTTAGCATCACCCTGCAGCTGAAAAGTGATAAACTCAACCCCATGTTGTTGAACAATGTCCAGCTTGTGCAGTCTCTCATAATAGTCCAAGATAAATTCATAAGCATCTTCCTTCTCAATACCCTGAAACTAGGGGTTTTCAGCTTCAGAAATTTAGTCAACATCTCATACTCATTCACTGTCATGACCGGTCCTAAGATTGGACGGAATAACTCATCAGTACCCGATGCCGCATCCATCCTAGGAGCCACTGCAACCGCTGGTTGGGTGCCCAAAACTTGATTTGTATTACCTAAGGGGGTGGCTCTCGCACCAACCAGTCCACTAAGAAAGCTCCACACCTGTTGAAATTCTTTGGGTGTGATAAAGCGAAGGCCTGCACCTCCAGCTGGTGCCACCTCCGCCTGTTCTGCGCCCTCCTAAAAAACAACCTCAACTTTCTTTTCAACCTGATCCTGAGGTGGGGGAGGGGTGGCCTCTCGTGCACTTGCAGCTGCTTGATCTCCACCCCTGGCGGGTATTGCTCTACCTCAGCCCCTGCCCCTGCCCCTTTCAATACCTCTGATAGTTGGGCCCGCTGCTGGGATCGCTGGTCTCGCTCCATTGTTTCTCGTATTCATCATCTGCGGACAAAGAGTGAAAGGAGTTAGATACAAATTTGTATCACTAGATATTAATTGGAATCAAGTTATAGCACGAAGTAAGAAAGAAGAGAGAGTTTTTCTAAAGTCCTATAGCCTCTTGAAGAAAAGGAAAGACGTTTCCGTACCATTCCACAAGACTCTACTAGACTCATTTTGGTACGACGAGATCAATGAACAACCTGGCTCTGATACCATCTTTGTCACGATCCAACCCATCGTGAGTGGTACCCACCCAAAATCCTCGGATGAGCAAACTAACATTAACTCAACACTTAGTATAATCTAGCAGCTCAAAACCAGTTTGCATAAAAGAAACTAACATTCACAATCTCAAAATACTAATAACATACTCAAAACCAGTTTGCATAAAAGAAACTAACATTCACAATCTCAAAATACTAATAACATAAGAATCTGCGGAAAACCTGTCTAGAACCTGAAAGTTAGCGTACAAAAACATTCTACTAACCGTCTAGAGTACGGGGATGCAACCCAAAAAAAAACTAAGAGAGTTTAAGCCCGAAATAATTGGGCTACAACTAAATGAAGAAGACAAGGTAGCTCGACCGAAGTAGCTCACCCTTGAGATCTGAATGCGCTGGGACTACAAGTGAGGTCGCGTGTCAGCCGCCAGAAGATGTCCTGTACTCACAATAAGAAAGACAAGTGCAGAATCAGTACACAACCACCGTGTACTGGTAGGATCATCGACCAGCTCTAATAAATAAAATATGAACAATAAACTAAAGCTGAGTAAAGCAAAGTAAACATGTAAACAAGTCAACAGTATAACTAGACTACAAGTCTCCCCCTTAGCTTATCAACCACATGTAACCAATTAACAACCATTAACGACACCCAATGACAATAACATCTATCCTTTTTAAATAACCTAGATCCACCAAGGATTCCTAGGACACTACCTATATGTTAAACATGCAACTCCGGTCTACACCAAGACCAACCTCACATAAAAATAGAATCACCCAGCCTCTCATGGACCATATGCAATAATCATAATTCAAGAAATACAACCCGGTCCACTCATGAAACCATCGAAGAATACAATCAATGCAAGTAAATCAACCCATACCAGACATGATACCCGAGGCAACCACTATAAATCTCGTACCAAGCGTGGTACCCAAGCCAACTGATAAGTATCTTGTACCAGGCATGGTACCCGAGCCAACCAATATGTAACCTGTACCAGGCGTGGTACCCGATCTAAGCAATATGTAACCTGTACTAGGCGTGGTACCCGAGCCAACCGAATTTCACACAAAATTCAATCAATCAACAAATAATGAACAACGCATACTTGTAAACCAACAAACAACAAAACAAGTTTATTTCACAGGACTGATAACTGGATAAGTATACATTCATAATCTCATTCCCTAAGCATGCAAACTTACACAATACTAAGCAATAGTACATGAACACATATTCTACATTGGGAAATAATAACCATCACCTACCTCAAAATACACAAAAGCTCTACTGGATCGGAGCCTTCCCCTGTACCGAATCCTGTGCTTGTTCTGGGTTAAAAATAATTACAAGACACAAAAATTAGTCCACATGGCCTACTAATTATCCGGATTATGCAAAACCCTAATCCCCAGGCCAAACTATGATCATTCCTCCCATTCCCGGGCTTTCCCACCATTAGTTCACCTAAGTCTACTATTTTTATGGGTACATTTAGAGAATTATGGCTAATTGATCATAAATATACAAGAATAATCAAGACCCAAGAACTTCTACTCCCTAGAATCCCCATTTTCCCCGGATTCTATCATTTATAGGTTAATCCAAACCTTTTCCTAAGTCCATAACTAACAATTCTACAACATAGGAAAGATAGTATGAAGTTAGGGGAGTATAAACCTTACCTTTGGGATGAAAAATGGTGAAAAAAGAGTAAGGTTCACCCAAAATTGCTCTTGCCCTCCTCCAAAATGCTCTTGATGAAAATTGAATATTTTAGGAAAGTTTCTGCATTAAATCCTGACTCAGTCCACTATAGAAGAACCGATCGATATAGTTGTGCTGATCAAAGTTAACTTCCGCTATAGCGGATATATTACCGTTATAGCGGTAGCAGCTATGGCAGAGTGACAGTGCTCATTACAGGTAGAAACTCAGAAAATTCCAGAAAAGTGTCCATTTTATGACACACCTTAAATCCCCGACGTTCTGAAATAACTCATTCACGTCAACTTCAATACCGGGAGTTTTACTTATTCAAATTCACTTCTAAAAAGTCCCTCGGACTTCTTTATATCTTAGCTAATAGAAAAACTAGCTCATTTCAAGACACATTACCCAATCCTCACCCGGATTGCTCTAGACCATCCCTTGCTCAGAAATCGTCTGAGACCATCCTTTGCTTTCAAAAATTTATCATTTATGCTCCAAATTAGTCCTATATTACCTTCTTTCACCTTAATCACATAAAACACCTTGTATAAGTGAAATATTATGAAATCAGAATAAACCATAAGTATTAAGGTATTTATCCTAAAAAAAAGTTTGGATGTGGGGAAAAATGTAATTGAAAAAGAGTATATATTAGACCTACATCATTAGACTGGCACGAAGCTTTTGAGGAATTATAAAGATGAAAGAAATAAAATCCAAAAAGAGGGATACCCTATAGATCAAAAGGGCATAGTTCAATAAGATCCAAAAAATAAATACTCGTAGTAGAATCAGAAGACCTTTAGTATATTTATCTTAGGTCCAAGTTGTGAACTATAAATCTTCCTTATGCCTACAAGAAAGAGTCTCCTAGGATTTCTCAAGAGAAAAGTACCCAACCTGGGATATGTTGCGTCAAGGAATAGGAAGGTGCCTCTAGCAGATTTTCCTTTCGTTTCCTTTCCTGGGCTAGGTAATCATTAACAGAACATCCGAGATATTTTCTACTTTAGGGTGTCAACTCTTCTTCACCGAAGCAAAACTCACATATAAATTAGTGCATACATATGCATTATAGTTATCGATACAGAAGGCGCAAATGGAGCACTAAGATCATGGGGTGAAGGCACACTATCATTACACAATGGGTACATAGTAGGAACCTCGCTTACCTTCTCAGCCAGTTTCCCCACCTATTGGTGAATTATAAATTCCCTTTCAGAAGAAACCAATAATAGCTCTTTAGTCTCGGATCTTGAGTACTTGTTAGGATATTCTTCTTTGGTAGCAGAAGGAATCAGTCATTGCCAAATATGCGGTTACAATAAGGGAAAGCATTCAAAGCATCTTTTCGGTAAATGCTTATTCACAAATAGACCGATTGCCTCCACTCAAAACAGGAAAGAGACTCTCGTTTGATAGGAAATGCAAAACAAAAAAGAAAAAAAAGATCCCCCATTGGAAAAGAAATTATGCTCCCTATCGCCCTTTCACAGAAAATGGAGAGATGAATTGATATATTTATTGAATGCGTCGAGACTACTGGGGCTCGAACCCACAACTTTTGTCTTGACAGGGCGATGCTCTAACCGATTGAACTACAATCCTAGAAAAATTAGATGTACACCTAAAATCAATTTAGTTTTGAACCATTTAATTTCGTACCCCTTTTGATACTTAGGTTCGGCTGACCTTTCACTTGCCCAGGCCAGTACACATCTCTTTTGGGGGCTAGCTGATTCTCTTTGTTTTAGCAATTTAAGGCAGATTCATTCTTTCATAGAGTTATTTACTCGATCGCAGACATTTCTAGAACTCCTCTAACAGAAAAGTAAATAGTCAATTTTGAAAGAACTTATTGCCAACCTCTTTCAGATATGAATCTATATGATTCAGAAGGAAAGACATAGTTGCTTTATCTATCTGAACTCTTATAAACAAGAAATAAATTAACAAATATGAATCAAGACCTACTACCTCCCATCCTAGGACAGGTTGAGGGTACTCCCCGGAACAGATCCAGTGAAGATAGGGTGGGGATTGTAGCTTAGAGGGTTAGATAAAAAGTAAACCTATTTATTTTGGGATTTAAAACCAGTAGTTCTAGAGGTAGAATTCCGTAGTGTTTTCCTCATAAAAATGCATTCTTTTGGCATTAATTAGGGATAATTTTTATTAAAATTAGAGCCTAAAATCAAGGAGTACACTTATTCCCTAAAGTTGCTATAAAATGAAAAGTCTTGGTATTTGAGGTAATTATCTTGAAAGTATAAAATGCAATTAGAGCTCCTAAATCATCACGTAGTATAAAATTCTCTTTTTGAAAACTAAAATTATGTATACGAAGCTTTGAACAAGTAGGGATATTTGTCTCTTATATGTCGCACTTGGTTCTCAGGTAGCCTTCTCAGTTGCATGGTTACTTTACATAACTTTTACAGAAGCAACTTCTTTAGTTCGAACCTCACGAGTTTGTCCATCTACTATCGCTAAAGGAACTTCCTTGTACAAAAAGGTGTCATTAACTTCTATTTCTTGTATTCTTGACTTAGAGAAGTAAGCCTCGACTTACCTCTAAGCACCTGTTCAAGTTCCTTTTCAGCAATCCTTATACCACCTGCTCCAATCACTATATTTATATAGTTCAAAACTAGTAACTCAACTATACGATTCAACCCAAATTTTTGCCAAGTTTCAATTTATTACCCATTTATGCCTTTCCATCAATTTACACTTTAATTCTCATAAATTTCACAATCAGTAATCCTTATTCGTCATTAAGTTGCTAACTTTACAAATAAAAAGTAATAGGAAATACCATTAATAATGTTCTCACAATCCTTAATTAGTTTTAGGTCTTAAACAACTCTTTGATTTTTTGGTGGAAGCCTTAGATTTTGACATTAATAGGTGTTAAATAATATCGATTTCATTAATTTCAACACAATCTAAATCTTACCTTGTGGTTAGGGGGGCGTAGGTTGTTTTTTCCTTCAAAATGCTCTCAAGGATGTGCCAAAATACTATATTTTCTCTCTTATATAGTTTATGTTGTACCCTAATGCATCCAGGAGGGTAGGGTGCGCTCCAAATTTACTGGGAAAGAGTCTCAGGATTCTCCGTATTAGCAAGCATGATATTGTGCCAAAGTGCCAAAATCGAAGGAAGCTAGGGGTTTTGCGGTAAAAAATTACATTTGTTGGATTCAGTATATTTTCATAATAGACAAAGTGATGAAATAAGTTCATGGGACATATATATGATTCATGCTCTAGAATCCATAGTCCAACTCATGTTAGGATTCTCTAAGAAAAAGGAGTCTCAAGTAAAAAAATCACGAAATATGTACAAAGCATATTTAGTAAAAGAGTCCACAAATGTGCAGACTCAAGCATACAAGCAAGATGAGAGTCCTTGTCAAGCATGAGTTGTTAGTGGAAAGCATGGCCAAGAGCTATAAATATACAAGGTCTTTCACAATGAGACTCACACACTTATATTGAGAGAAAAGGCAGAATACATTCAGATAAACAAGAGTAATATTTGAGGGAGTTCTTATTGACGATCGAAGTGCACCTAATACAAAGGACCAATTTGAAGAACCTATTTTATAGTCATATATATTACAGTTTTTTAGTCTAGTTACTGTTTA
This sequence comes from Jaltomata sinuosa, assembly GCA_003996215.1. Lineage (NCBI taxonomy): Eukaryota > Viridiplantae > Streptophyta > Magnoliopsida > Solanales > Solanaceae > Jaltomata > Jaltomata sinuosa. The sequence continues at coordinate 107,402 of QJPP01003380.1, read as the reverse complement.
TTACGAAGTTCAATTCAGTTGTAATTTATTGATTCTCCTAGGCTTGTCTTTAGGGAACAATATTAAGTGTGATAACTCAAGTTGGGGATAACTTAAAGTGGGTTCGACAATTGAGTGATTATTAAATTTTAGGAATTAGAGTTAGTTCCTAGATTGCAAGAGTTGTAATCTGAATTCTATTGAGGATCATTGATTCAGTGAAGTTTGGGTGAAATCTTGCAGAGGTGTAGATCGTGATTTTTCTATTGTTGTGAGTCAGGTGATTTCCACATAAAAATATTGTATTATTAGTTTTACTTGTCTTTAATTTTAGTAAAGTTATCACATTTTAACAGATAGTTTAATATGGTCCATTAAATAGTTAAGAGTGCATAAAATATCAATTCGTACCAGAAAAGATTATCTTTCTACAAGTCTAACCACTTAAAAAAATATTAGGATGAATTCTACAACTTCACTCGGACACGATGAGGGACAACATGTCAACTGACCTCCACTGTTCAACAGATAGTACTACTCTTGGAGGAAATTTAGGATGGAAAACTTCCTCTAGGCTGAATATTACGAACTTTGAAAAAGGATCACAGATGGACCAAAGTATTCAACAAAAAAATGCTAAGAATATTTATGTACTAAAGAAAAAGAGTGAATATGATGAGTGTGACAGCACGATGTTTGGAAAAAAATACAAAGGCCAAGTACTCTTTTGTGTGGACTAGAAAATGAATACAATTAAATCTCTAGTTGTACCACTACATAAAAAAATTGGGACATTATGCATACGAAGGAATAATTAAAGTGAGAAAAATCAGAGTATAGCCATGCTTTGTATTGAATATGAGACCTTCACGATCAAGGTTGGTGAATCCCTTCAAGATATGATCACCAGGTTCACTAATATTGTGAATGAGCTAGTGTCTCTAGGAAAGACACTCTCAATTGAAGAACTGGCAGACAAGTTTCTTAGAACTCTTCCTAAGACATGGGATGTGAAAGTTATTGTCATTAGAGAAGCTAAAGATTTGACAATCATGGCTCTAGATGACTTGGTTGAAAACTAAAACATAGAAGAGTTTTAAAAGGGAGAAAGAAGCAAAAACATAACTCGCCTGCTATCGTAAGAATCCTAATGACTAGGTGACTTGACATATTGCTTCTTTGCTAGTTCTGACACTCAACGCAACTAAAAAGTAGGGTTTGACTTATAAATACATGGAAACAACTATGACAAAAAGGTCACCCCTGTAAAGGTAAGAAGCTTAGACAAGGGACACTCAGGAGGATGTTACAAGTGTAAAAAGACTGACTATCAGACTAAAGACTGTCCCATATGAAAATTGAATGGAAAAAATAAAGACATGAAAAAGAACATAAAGAAGCAATAAAAAGAAAGGCCCATCAAAAGCCATGATAACAGCCTAGGATCAAGATTTTATGACTCATATAATGAAGTTGAAGATGACACATTACTGATGACCTTTGAGGACTCAAATTATGAACTAGATAAAAACACTAATAAAAAAGAGGAGGTAAATGTTCTTAACATAAAAGATAAACTAGAACTCCTTTTAAAGAAAAGACTAATCTCTCCAATGATCACCCTGATTGATGGCTTTCATAATCTCACTAAAAAAGGGCTTAACTACTGAGTTCCTTTACTAGTCTAAAGTATGTATATATTGATTCTGAAAGTATCAAAATCAAATTAGAAAATAAGAATCATTTATAGAAAAAACAGGTTGAACAATATGATTCATCAATTTTGTCTCTCAAATATGAGATTTCAAAATTAACTTTCACTAGAAAGGAAAAAATAATAATCAGTGATGCACATGTTAAATATAGGCATGTTTAAGAAAAAACAGAGATGAACACTATGCAGAAAGAGAAAAATCCAAAAGAACTAGCCTAGAACTGTTAAGGGCTAAGTATGAGCTTAAGAGAGCTAATCGATGGACCAAGTTATCAATGATTTTTAACTTAGCTCAGTGGTAGAACACATAGTGTAACAATTGAATTAGGATTCAAAAAGAAGATATTTAAAAATGAATCTGAACTATGTTCACACTGTAGAAACACTGGTCATCTTAGATTAGAATTCTCAGTGATAATAAGGTAGAAAACAAAACATAAATGATGTTATTGAAAAAGGAAAATGGTCTAAAATGCTGCATGAAACACAAAAAAGGAACATGTTTGGGTGAAAAGGACCAAATCTTCCTACGTGCTACTAAAAGAGACTTAATTCATTCTTTTGATCAAGGAAAGAGGTCCAAGCTCTTCTAGGTTTCTAAAAAATAACATCTGATCATTTTGTAAACAACAGTGAGAGGGAGCAAGCAAAATAGATACATGGACAGCTTTTGCTCAAAATATATGACCTGGGATAAAATAAAGTTTCTCTCACTCACTGCAAGAAAAGGTGAAAAAAATTTCTTTGAAGGATGTAAGAAGGAATAGATCAGAGGAGTAGGAAATATAGGAAGATTACAAGAATACATAATCAAAAAAGTGTATTATGTTGAAGGACTGAACCACAAACTACTCAATATATCACAACTCAATGATAAAGAAAATAAAGAAACTTTTTATTCTATAGGTGTAAAAGTCATAAATCTGAAATCTGGACAAACTATTTTGACAAATAAGAGGTACAAATATGTGTACAGAGCTGGCATCTTAAGTGTTTTAGATGATAATTTTCTTTGTCTAATCTTGATGGACATTGACCCTTTCCTGTAGCATAAAACATTATGACTTGTAAGTCTCGATCAACTGAACAAACTTGCCTTCAAGAATTTAGTGATAGGTCTTCCCACTATTAAAAACTGCTTAAAAACAAGAGGCAAAATTGACGCACTACATTATTTTTTTGGTAAAAAATAATGAAAAATTGGCCATTCACATTCGTCGAATTTGGGTTCATCACTTTCGGTAATTCGATGAACAGCTTCAATTAAAATTGAGGGAGAATCGATTCTGTCTGTCAGTTTTTTTAATATTGACAAACTGACGGACAAATTTGATTTTTCAATAATTTCAAAAATATTAAAAAATAGAGCTACTTGAAATCGAACCCATGTATTTTTCGATGACTTTGGACAAGTCTATCACTCAACCGCACATGCTCTTTTATAAAATATTTTTATCTTTTTTATTTTTACTTTTCAACTGTAAATTTGCACTATAAAATCGACGAGTCCATAGATTTTTATAAAACAATAATTAAAAATTGAGGGACTACGCCAGTTTTCTTTAAAAAAAATTTAAAAACTTTTTTATAATTTTCACATATTTTTGTGCAAAAATCGACGGTGTCTATTGATTTTTTATGAATTTTTTTTAAAAAAAAATAAAAACTGACAGACTAGGTCAAATTTTGAGACCAACTTTGTCCGTTAATTTTTTTTTCATCGATATTTACATTACTTTTAGTAGTGGCCTAACATTAAATTTAAGAATGATAAGGACGGTGCAACCTGTGCAAGGAAGAAACAAGTGAAATCCTCATTCTAAACAAAGAAGGTAATTAGTACGACAAGGTCCTGGGAAATGGTCCATATGGACCTATGTGATCTCATGAGCGTAAGAAGTCGTGGAAGCAAAAGATACATATTCATTCTAGTTGATGATTACGTGAGGTTTACTTGAATTTTTTTTCTTTCTTCTTTAGAAGATGCATTTGAAACATTCAATACTTTAGTTAGAAAACTAGAAAAAAAACTAGACAATCAACTTGCATCAATTAGATCTGACCATGAAACAGAATTTGAAAATACAAAATTTATATAATATCATTCTTCTCATGGTCTTGACCACAATTTCTCTGCTTTCAGAATTGCATAACAAAATAAAGTTGTTAAAAATGAATAGAACCCTACAAGAGATAGAAAGAATCATGTTGATAACCAGTAACCTTGCTAGTCAATTCTAGGTTGAAGCCATCAATACTGGATGTTACATAATCAATAGGTGCATGACTCCACCACTCTCGAAAAAAACTTTTTATGAATTATTCAAAGGCAGAAAGCCCAACATCACTTATCTTAGAGCCTTTGATTTTAAATATTTCATTCACAACAATGAAAAGGAATCCCTAAAAAAAATTTGATGCCAAAAATATAAAGAAATATTCTTAGGCTATTCATAATATAGTAAAACTTATAGGATGTTTAATAAAAAAAACTATGTGTGTTTAAGAGAGTGTGCGTGTTATTTTTGATGAAAATAGTATTATGGTTAATAACAAATTGCAGGATAAAAAGGAGCCATAAAGGTTCTATGACTCCATCAAAGAGAAACAAGTAAAAAGAACAGGCCCTGAAAGCAGCACTGACACAAAAACAGAAAGTGAGAAACCTAAAATTCTGACTATAGAAACAACTGATAAAACTCCTCAAAAGAATGATTCACTTTATGAAACACCAAATGAAGTATATGAGGATATCCAAAACTTAGTTTTTAGAGGATAAAAATATTAAGGATCTCATCCAACTGATAATATTTTCACTGATCTAAAGTATGAATAACCACCAGATGAGTGATAAAGAATTTTTGTACTTTTAATGTATTTCTTTCTATTGTTGAACCTCAAAACAATAATGAAGCTTAGCAGGATGCAGATTAAATCATTGTTATGCAGAAGGAGCTCAATCAGTTTGAAAGGAACAAAGTGTGGCATCTTGAATCAAAATCAAAAGGAGAATAATCATTTGTACTAAATGGGGATTAAATAATCTTGATAAATATTGAACAGTTACAAGGAACAAGGCACTTTGGTGGCCTAAAGATACAGTTAAGAAGAAGGCATTAACAATGATGAAATTTTTATTTCAGTTGAAAGACTAAAAGCAATAAGACTCCTCATAGCCTTTGCTGCATTTATGAAGTTCACACTCTATCAAATGGATATAAAAAGTGCATTTTCGAATGGACTCCTGAAAGAAGAAGTATATGTTAAATAACCCTCAAGATTTGAAAATGCTAACAACCCTGATCATATGTTCAAGATAGATAAATTTTTTATGAACTTAAGCAAGCTCCAAGAGTATGGTATGAAAGACGATAAAATTTTCAGCTAGCACATGGGCACACATGTTGTAAGATTTACAACACCTTATTCCTGAAAGTCAGCAGAAAGGACATACTAATTGTGCAAATATACATGGATGATATCATCTATGGAGCAACTAAAAAATCTTGACAAAGAAGATAGCTAAGCTCATGAGAAGTGAGTATAAAATAAACATGATAAGTGAGCTGAACTTTTTCTAAGACTACAAATAAAATAAACTCCTTCATAAAAAATGATTCATTAGTTGAATTACGTGAAAGAGATACTCAAAAGGTTCAAAATGAAAGATTCAAAGGTAATAGATATTCCCATTACCACAATTATCAAACTGAACTTTGATGAAACAAGTCCATTAATTGAGCCAAAATTGTACAAAGGTATGATTGACTACCTTCTATATCTCACTGCAAGTAGACTTGACATAGTTATTAGTATGGAACTTTGTGTTAAATTTTAATCCAATCCAATGGAGTTCCACCTAAAGGTTGTCAAAAAAATACTAAGATACTTGAAAGGGACAAATAACCTAGGGTTGTGGTATCCTAAAGATATCAATTTATATTTTATTGGGTATGCTGATGCTGACTATGCAAAGTATTTGGTGGAAAAAAAGTACTATAGGTATGACACTTTTTTTGAAATATGTTTGATCGCATGGACCACAAAAAAATAAAATTTTGTGGCGTTATCCATTGTTGAGGTTGAGTATGATATTGTTGTCTCTTGTTATGCACAACTACTATAGATTAAACAACAGTTGAAAGATTTCAGAAAAATTATGGAATGTGTTTCTATCTCTTGTGATAACACAAATTCTATCAACATTACAAAGAACTTTGTGCAATATAAGAGAACAAGATAAATTGACATAAGGCATCACTTTCTAAGGGATAATGTAGAAAATGGCCTCATATCAATAATTTTTTGTACCACTAAAAAGTAGATTGCTGACATATTCACAAAGACATTAAAAAGAGACCACTTTGAAAGAAACACGTTTGAATTGAAGATGATTAAGATTATATGAGTATTCCTCAATGACTGGCTAAAGAGTCTGCTAAAAACACTGCATACTATCCATCATTCTCTTTATGTTTTACTCAATCTTGTACATTTAGTTGTATGTCATTGTACTATTATAATTCAGATGTCTCATGCAATATAATAAAATATGTGCTTATATCACGGGAATTGGCTGGATAACTAAGGAACAAGTTTAACACTAGAATATTACTTAAGGTATGTTCCTCATTTATTTTGCCAATGAACTACAATAAAAATTACTCATACTTATTACACTCATACATATTCCACTCATATCCTCAAAATTCTTTATTTAGAAAGATTGAATTTCAAAGGATCTTTATAACTGATATTTTGAATAAGAATAATTTGGGAGCAATGATGACTCTTTTTTGAAAAGTGAAAGATCATATCAAATCAACTCCCTTTACAAGTAAAAATCTTCCACATAAATTTTGCTTCCTTCTCTATACTACATTGTACCCCTACTTAAACCACATTCTTCTTCTCTCCTATCTTTACAACCCTTTTATTCACTAGTTTCTAAAACACTTCCAAATTGTCACGGGCTTCAAATCTTTTTCTTCTGTCATTCCTCAATCCTTTGTTAACCCTTCTTATCCAACAACCCACCACCTGCCTGACATTCCCACTACTATTTCCCATATCCATCCAAAATGCAACAAAGAACAAGCTAGTAGGGTTCATAAGTATAATTCAAAAGGATCTGATGCGTTTCACTCATTGGGCTGTGAGGAGAGGTCAACATATTCTTTTTGGGGGGATATTATCTGACATGAGGTCTATATAATGTACTGTCAGAGGAAATGATTACATTGGATTCTCCTAATGTTCTGACACTCCATGGAAGAACCTTCACTGATCCGCTAAAATAGGTTGTTCTTATCACAATGCCCAAAGTCATACTGATTGATGAGTCTGGGGTGATTTATATATTGAGCACACTTAAACAAGAGAAGACAGAGGAATTGTTTATGCATGATTTCACTAAGGTTGTGCGTGATTAAGAAAAAACTGAGAAATTATGTGAGGGGGAATCCTTAGTGATTGCTATCAGGGGCAATTTGTGAATGGGGGAGTCTCTGTACCCAAGGTAGTACAAGAGGATGCATCCTGTGAGGAGGAATATTTGGATGACCCCATAGTTATAACTAGTCCTTCTGATGGGTTCAACAGTATTGATGCATCACAATGGGAGGACACACTTAGAGAGCCCTCAGTAAAACTTAGTTCTCCTATTGAACTTACTATAGACAAGGAATTATGATTGGAAAATAAAGGAAGATAAATAGAGGTTAAATTTATGATATATGCACCTATAGAATAGATTGGGGCACCTAGATTCTTCTATACCATAAGCATATCCTTTGATGAGGACACTCCTTTAGCCAAGCTAATTCTTAAGAAGGTGAGATCTCATTTTTGGAAGGCTAGTGGGAAACTAGTGGCCATCCTTGTGGATGAACCTATCTCCTTTAGGCCTGCTCTTGTGGCTCTGCCTAGACCACCCTTTGTTAGGAGTAAATGAAATAAAGTTGAGGCCAACCTGGAAATGATCGCATGTTCAAGCAAAAAGTCTAGGCACCCTAAGGCCAAGGAAGTTGTTCCTGCTTATTGAGGTGCTTAATGAAAATGTTGAGACTGTTGAGAGAAAATATAAGGGTAAGGGTATTGCTAGCTTTGAAAAGTCCTCCCAAGAAATAGGTCACCTAACATGTTTCATAGAGGAATTTTGTGAGGTCAAGACTTAAGGATGAGAAGACAAACAATGAGAAAGATCAAGATGTGCTTCCATCCTTGAAATCTCTTGGAGAAGAGGATACTGAAGAGGAAATTAATAGCTATGTGGATGAGGGGGATGCTCTAATAGAAACCCATCTGGCTAGGATAGTCTAGTTTTGCAAACAAGAAGTATTAAAGGGGTGTTTGGTTACTGGTTAAGACGGGTATAGATGGGTCATTTTCTAAATCTCCTGCATACAAAGGGTAGGAACAACCTATTCCTCCTGGGTGATCGTTAGAGAAAGATGTTCAATCCTAGGATCACTCAGTTCTATATTAATTTGGAGAGAATCATTAACTTTATCATTAGCACTATATGTAACGATCAGGTCTGTCATTACGGGTAGTCCAATCATTCTAAGTTTAGAAGTTAGAAAACTCTGGGTTTGGGAGTTTGAAATTCTAGGCTAGGCTAGCCTCGACCGGATTTAGAGCGAGGTATAGTATAGGGAAATTCGGGTAGGAATTGGGTTAGATGTCTTGATTTGAGCTAGTTTTCTATTTAGACAAGATATAAAGGAGTTTGAGGGACTTTTCGAAATCAAATTCAGGTAAATAGATCTTCCGGAATCGAGATTGACGTGAAAGGGTCATTTCAGATCGTCGAGGGAAGCAAGTGTTGTAAAATGGACCAACTTTGGAGAATTCTAGACATTCTGTCCATGATGAGCGTTAAGGCTCCGCTGTGGTGACCTCCTCTATAGCAAAACAAAAGACCGCTATAGCGGAAGTCAAGGCGGTCAATCTCTGCCATAGCGATTGACTCCGCTACGGAGGTACCGCTATAGCGGAAGATGATCGCTATAGCGGAGCCCGACGGGATTTAATGCAAAAACTTTTCTAAAATAGTTTAGTTTTCTACAATTCGTTTAGGAGAAGAACTAGGGCGATTTCAGGCGTTTTTTCTCCGTTCTTCATCATTTTTCTTTCCTAAGGTAAGGTTTCAACTTCCCAAACTCCATAATACTTTTCCTATGTGGTAGAATTGCTAGGGGTGGATTTGAAAAGAGGTTTGGAATGACTTAGGGATGGTAAAATCCAGGGAAAAAGGGGGATTCTATGTGTAGAAGTTCTTGGGTGTTACTAAATTTACTGTTTTATGATCATGTGACCTTAATTTCCTAATTTTATCCATAAAAAATGATAGAACTAGGTGAATTAACGGTGGGAAAGCCCGAGGAAAGGATGGAATGATCATGGGTGGCCTGGGGTTTAGGATTCTTGCGTAATCTGGGTAAATTATAGGTCATGAGGATTAATTCTTGGTTATTGTGTGTTGTTTTAGACCAAGAACCGGCAAGAACTTTGGAGAACGGGAAAGCTCTGGTTGAGTAGAGCTTGGATCATTTTGAGGTAGGTGATGGCTTGATTTATTTATGTATTGTGTGTTTGAGTACTTTTATCTAAGTGATTATATGAGATGCATTGCTTAGGAGATGAATTGGAATGTCTTATAGTCCTGTTTGATCAGTCTGGTTATTGAACTATGCATTTTTTCTTGTTGGTTTATAAGTTAATTGTTCATTGTTGTGACTGTGGATTGTTGACATTTGATTGGCTCGGGTACCATGCCTGGTACAGGAATACTAATGGTTGGCTCGGGTACCATGCCTGGTACAGAAATACTAATGGTTGGCTCGGGTACCATGCCTGGTATGGGAAATTACTAATAGTTGGCTTGAGTATCACGCCTGATATGGGTTTACTTTACTGCATCATTTCATGGATATTTTTTGCATTGTATTGATTGATATTGGTTCCGTGAGAGGACTGGGCTGTATTATTGAGAGTGATAATTGTTTATGATCCTTGTGAGGTCGGGTTATTATTGTATCTGATTTAGAGTTGGTCTTGGTGTAGACCGGGTTGCTTGTGAACACTTAGGTGTTAATTATAGGGGATCCCATGGTGGGTCCGGGTTATATAGATATGAGGGTGTGACTTGTATTGATTCTCGTATTGGAAGCAAATTGTATGTAGAGACAAGTTAGGATGAGATTTGTAGTTAGAGGTGTTTGGTAACTGGATTACGTGTTTCCTGTACTGTTACTTGATTCTTGTATTGTTCATACTTTGTTAATGGAACTGACTGATAATCCTACCAGTACACGGTGGTTGTGTACTGATACTGCACTTTCTTGTTTTTTGTGAGTACAGAAAATCTTCTGGCGGTTGACGCACGACCTCACTTGTAGGCCTGACTGTTCTAGATATCAAGGGTGAATTGTTCAACCAAGCCATCTCAGTGTCTATATTTTGAGTTATAGCCCAATTATTTCGGGCCTAGACTGTTTCTTATTGTTTTAAGTTTTGGGGTTGAATCCACGTACTCTAGTATTTGTAGCATTTGGTACAATGACTTTCAGGTTCTAGGGGAATTTCCACAGGCTTATTTAATGATATGGTTCCTTGCGTATTCAAATTGCTAGTTTATTTTCTGTTTGCTGGTTTTAGGCTATTAGTCTAGGCTAAGAGTTGGACTCTAGGTTCGCTCATTTGGGGTTGGGTGGGTGCCACTCATGATGGTCTGGGTTGTGACAAAGATGGTATCAGAGCCCTAGGTTCATTGATCTCGTTGTACCAAACAAGTCTAGTAGAGTCTTGCGGAACAGTGCAGAGACTTCCGTACTTTTCTTTGAGAGGCTATGAGGCTCTAGGAAAAACTATCTCTTCTTTCCTTTCTTCCTTCGTGCTATAACTTGATTCCAATTGGTATCTGGTGATACATATTAGTATCTAACCTCATTCACTCTTCTGTCCGTATATGGTTAATACAAGGAATAATGGAGCGAGACCAGCTGTCCTAGCAGCGGGCTCGGCAGCTGGTGGCAGAGGTAGGGGAAGGGGCAGAAGACGAGGGAGAGTCACACCCGCCAGGGGTGGGGCTTAAGCTGCTGTAGGAGAGCGAGAGGTAACCCCTTCCCCACCTCAGTATCAGGTTGTTGAGGATGTGGAAGTTGTTGTGGAGGATGAAGGGGCACAGACGGAGGCGGAGGCAGCATCGGTTGGGGGTGCAGGCCTTCCTACTATTACACCAGAAGCCTTTCAGTAGGCTTGCAATATTTTGAGTGGGTTGGTTGGTCTTGGAGCCATACCCGCGGCATTTGCAAATCAGAATTGGGATACTCAGCCAACAGTTACTACAGTACCTAGGATGGACGCAGATTCAGGCATAAATGATTTTTTCAGGCCAATGCTAGGCCTGGTGATGACCAAAAATGAACATGATATGCTGACCAAGTTTCTTAAGCTGAAGCCTCCGACATTTCAGGGTACTGATAGTGAGGATGCTTATGAGTTCATCTTGGATTGCTATGAGAGGTTGTACAAGTTGGGTATCGTACGTCAGCATGGGGTTAAGTTTGTCACATTTCAGCTGCAGGGAGATGCTAAGCAATGGTGGAGGTCTCAGGTAGAGTGCATACCATCTACATTGCTTGCTTTGACTTGATGGGAGGAGTTTCATGCTCTCTTCCTAGAGAAGTACGTACCTCGTACCTTAAGAGACAGGAAGAAGGATGAGTTCTTGTATTTGGAACAGGGAAGCATGTCAGTCTCGGCTTATGAGGCTAAGTTCCATGCTTTATCTCTGTCACGACCCAATCCATCAGGAGTGGCACCCACCTAACCCTTGGATGAGCAAACTAATAGAGTTCAACCCTTTCCTAGACTAATAGCCTAAAACCAGCAAGCGAAAAGTAAACTAGCAATCAAAACAAATTAAAAACTAATCATAATCATTATCCAGCGAAAAATCCCTCCTAGGAACTGAAAGTCATCGTACCAAACATCAATATCAAATATATGAATACGAGAATGCAACCCTAAAAGATAAAAATGAAATAGTTTTATGTCCGAAACAAATGGACTGAAACTCTAAGGGCAACCCAAGGTAGCTCGAAACAATCCTTGAAAGTCAGAATCGTCGGTGCTAAATGCCAGGTCGTGTCTCAGTCGCTGGTAGATTTCTTGTACTCACCAAAGATAAGCAAGTACAGTATCAGTACACCACCACTGTGTACTGGTAGGATCATCAGCCAGTTTTCAAGTAAACAACATATATAACAGTACCATATGTAAGTAAATATATGGAAAACATGCAACAAGTATGCAAGCCCTAGACTACAAGTCTCTACCTACCTTGTCCCAGTATGAAATCCATCTCTTACAGTTTTATACCACGAATATGAGCCATTAACTATACCCTTCAGTCTAGCCTGGACTCACCCTGGAATCCCCTCTAGACACATACCAAAAGTAATGATTCAACCCGGCCTAAACCAAGACCAACCCAGCAGTTAAACAAAGTTCCCGTCCACTCAAGGACTACCAACAATAACACCTTTAACTAGACAACCCGATCCACTCACGGAACCAATACCAAGTATCACATTTAGTAAAACAACCTGGTCCATTCACGAAACCAATATCAAGATTCACACTCAGTAAAACAACCTGGTCCGCACACGGAACCAATATCAACCAATGCAATGCAGTAGTCAATAAAACAATGCAAGATGCAATAAAGTAAACTCGTACCAGGTGTGGTACCAGTGCCAACTGAATCTTATACCCGTACCAGGCATGGTACCCGTGCCAACCATTTGTTATATTCGTACCAGGTGTAATACCTGATTCAACTGAATGTCAACAACCACAGTCAATATATATGAACACACACAACTTGTAAAACCAACAAGTAAAACCGTTCAATCACAGACTGTAAATAGGAACCTAGACATTCCACACAACTTCCCTAAGCAATGTAATGCATACAATCACTTAGACATGAGTACATGAATATACACATTCACAGAAAATCATAAGCCATCACCTACCTCAAAATGTTCCAAGCTCTATTCGACCCGAGCTTTCCCGTGTTCCGGATTCCTTTCTCGTTCTTGGTCTAAAAACAACACACAGTACATATAATTAACACACAAGGCCCGTACCTTACTCGGATTATACCAAATCCCCAAACCCCACCCCACCCATGATCATCCCACCCATTATCCGGGCTTTTACACCATTAATTCTCCTAGTTCTATCATTTTTTACAGATAAAATAGGGAATTAAACAACCTATGATCATAATAATGTACTTTAATCCATACCCAAGAACACACATGCTTGGAATCCCCTTCTTTCCCCGAATTCCACCATCCCTAGGTTATTCTAACCTTTCCCCAAAGTCCCTCCTAGCCATTCCACCACATAGGAAACGTAATACAAATATTGGGGAACGAAAACCTTACCTTAGGGAAGAATTTGATGGAAAGAGGAAGAAAAATGCCTGGAATCGCCTAGCCCTTCTCCCAAAATGAACTTGTGAAAAATGGAATGTTTTGGGAGCTATTTCTGCATTAAAATCCCATCGGCCCACTATAGAAGTCCCCACTCCCCTATAGCGGTCCCGCTGTAATGATAGGCTGCCGCTATAGCGGTCTTAAGTAGGTTGACCGCCCTTTGATCGCCGCTATAGCAGTAATTTCCACCATTATAGAGGTGGCTGCTATCGCGTATGATCATGCTCATCACGAACAGAATGTCCAAAAATCTGCCAGTTTTGGCCTTTCACAACACACATGTTTCCCCCGAGGTCCTCAAATAACCCCTTCACGTCAAACGCGATTCCAGGAGTTCTACTTACCCAAATGTGATTTCGAAAAATCCTCCGGACTTATTTATGTCTTGGCTACATGGAAAACTAGATTAATCCAAGACACCTAAACCCACCTTTACTCAGATTTCCCTAGACTCTACCTCGCTCCAAAACTGGTCAAGGCTAGCCTAGCCCAAAAATTTAAACTCCTACACCCGGAGTTTTCTAAATCTAAAACTTGGCACAATTGGACTACCCATAATGACAAACCCGGTCATTACAATAGATACCAATTTACCCATCGTTCATCCCCAAATGATCAAGCATGAATTTACAAAAATAAAGGAAGGAAAGTGTCGTACCTGAATCCTCAAACAAATGAGGGTACTTGGAAAGCACGATATGGTAAAGGTTCAATGGAAGCATTGTCCGGTTGAGGAAGTCATTTGGAAAACCAAGAAGGACATGCGAGATAAGTACCCTCACTTGTTTGAGGATTCAGGTACTACACTTTCCTTCTTTTATTTTCGTAAATTCATGCTTTATCATTCAGGGATGAACGATGGGTAAATTGGTATCTATTGTAATGACCGGGTCCGTCGTTATGGGTAGTCCAATCGTACCAAGTTTTGGAGTTAAAAAACTTTGAGTTTGGGAGTTTGAAATTCTGGGCTAGGCTAGTCTCGACTGGATTTGAAGCAAGGTATATTCTAGGGAAATTTGGGTAAGGATTGGATTAGAAGTCTTGATTTGAGCTAGTTTCCCACATATCCAATACATAGAGGAGTTCGAGGGACTTTTCATAATCGAATTCGGGTAAATAGATTTTCCGAAATTGAGATTGATGTGAAGGGGTTATTTTGAATCATCGGGGGAAGCAAGCGTGTTGTAAAATGGACAAATTTTGGAGAATTCTGAACATTCTGTCCATGATGAGCGCTAAGGCTCCATTGTGGCGCCCTCCTCTATAGCAGAAGAAAAGACCGCTATAACGGAAGTCAAGGCGGTCAATATTTGCCATAGTGGTTGACTCCGCTACGGCGATACCGCTATAGAAAAAGCCGACCGCTATAGCGGAGCCTGATGAGATTTAATGCAGAAACTTCCCCAAAACAATTTAGTTTTTTACAATTTATTTAGGAGAAGAACTAGGGCGATTTCAGGCATTTTTCCTCCGTTCTTCATCATTTTTCTTCCCTAAGGTAAGGTTTCTACTCCCCAAACTCCGTAATACTTTTCCTATGCAGTAGAATTGCTAGGGGGTGGACTTGGGAAGAGGTTTGGAATGACTTAGGGATGGTAAAATTCAGGGATAAAGAGGGATTCTATGTGTAGAAGTTCTTGAGTGTTGCTAAATTTACTGTTTTATGATCATGTGACCTTAATTTCCTAATTTTATTCGTAAAAATGATAGAACTAGGTGAATTAACAATGGGAAAGCCTGGGGAAAGGGTGGAATGATCATGGGTGGCCTGGTGTTTAGAATTCTTGCATAATCCGGATAAATTATAGGCCATGGGGATTAATTCTTAGTTATTGTGTGTTGTTTTAGACCAAAAATTGGCAAAAACTTTGGAGAACGGGAAAGCTCCGATTGAGTAGAGCTTGGATCATTTCGAGGTAGGTGATGGCTTTATTTATTTATGCATTGTGTGTTTGAGTACTTTTATCTAAGTAATTGTATGAGATATATTGCTTATGAGATGAATTGGAATGTCTGATACTCCTGTTTGATCAGTCTGGTTATTGAACTGTGCAGATTTGCTTGTTAGTTTACTGATGTGCCATGAGTTTGCGGCACTTTCAACGCTTAAAACATGGAATTGGAGTATATTCTTTAGCAATTTTTAGTAGATTTGATGTGTTTTGGAGTCTTGTGCAGGAAAAAAGGGTTTGAAGACTAAGTGCAGAAAAGGACAGCAATTCAGGACTGAAACTGACTTCTATGACTCAGTACCACGAGTTGTCAATCATTTCACGAGTTGTTAAAGTCAGCCGTGAAAAAAATGCTGCAGACAGAGCTTGAACTGACTTCTATGACTCATTACCACGAGTCGTTGACCCTTCCATGAGTCATGGAAGTAAATTGTGAAAAGGTTACTGCGGATGCTACTGGGGCCTGAGTTCAACAAAAGGTTTCCACGAGTCGTAGACATGTTCATGAGTCGTGGGCCTTACTCGTGGAACCTGATCAGAGAAGGAGACAAAGCCTGAGTTCTATGACTCAGCCCCACGAGTCGTGATTTAAGTCACAAGTTGTAGACTGCCTTCGTGGAAAAGAACCTGCAGAAGAGGAAAATTGTTTGAGTTTCACTAGCACATGTGATGAACCGTAGAAGCTTCCACGAATCGTGGAATGATCTCGTGGAAGCTGCCGATTCCAATTTTCCTAGTTTTGTTAGGATAGGATTTTCATTGTCTATAAATACTAGTGCTACCACCATTGGATGACAGGACAAAGTTTAACATTACTAGTGCCATGATTCAACTGTTGACCATGAAAGGACTCTATTTAGGAAAGCCCACTGAAGATGCAATTCTACATGTGAATAACTTTGTGAGCGTCAGCAAATCGTATAACATGCCAGGAGTGGGTTAAGAGGCTATCAGACTGAGGCTGTTCCTATTTTCATTAACTGATGAAGCAACTGCATGGCTCTCAGAACTGCCTGATAGTTCCATATACTCGTGGTATGAGCTAAAGACTCAGTTTCTGGAGCGGTTCTTTCCTCCATCAAGGATGTTGCAGCTGAAGTAGGAGATATATAATTTCAGGCAGCTACCTACATAAGCTCTATATGAGGCATGACTGAGGTTCAAGAAGAAGATGAAGCAAGTTCGGACACACGAAATCCCTCACAGGCATCTGATAGAGATATTCTATAAGGCCCTGAATGCAAATACTAAAGTTGTAGCTAATACTGTGACTGGAGGTGTATTCATGGAAAACACATACCCTGAAGCTGCAGAGAGTTTGGATAGGGTCGCAAAGAAAAATCGAGCATGGCATACGAGAGATGCGGAAATGTAAGTAGGTACTTATGCAGTTGGCAAGTCCGTGGATCCTAATGATATAGAAGACATTAAGCAGACACATGCTGAGATGAACATGACACTTGGGTTGCTGGCAAAGAAATTCCTAGCGGAGGGAGTAGAAAAAGTTAAAGCGATAGGTTCTCAAGGCAGAGCACCAAGGCCAGACGGGTACTCATATGAAGAAGAAATTGGTTATCTGAATGATCAAGGATGGATTTTCGAGCCTCTGGCCAAGGAAATCAAGGTCAGAACAGATATAGGGATGACTACTACAATCAGTCCAGTTACAGAGATAGAGCAGATAGTGACTGAAAAAAGAAGGATGGGTACAAGAATGATAGAAGTAACCTCTACGTTTTTCCTATAACTCGCGAAGAGCGGGCTGGACAACCCACCATGAGAGAGCTAATCAATAAAGTATTCCAAAAGGTTGACTCCACGGGTGCGAGTATGAAGAAGATAAAAGCTAAAACTTTCAAGTATTAATCAGAAGGTAGAGTCCCATGCTGTCTCCATAAAACAACTTGAGAAACAGATGCATCAGTTGTTAACCACCAGAATCCATGCCAAAAAGGTACCCTCCCAAGTGACACGGTTCTAAATTTGAAAAATGATCAACATGTTATGGCGGTGACCACTCAGAGCGGAAAGCAAACTGTTTATCCTCTTGTGCCTATTGTTGTTGACGAGCCAGCCAAAGTTGAGAATGATGATGCTGAGATTGTAGTTGATTCAGAAAAGAAAGCTTGTTGTGAAGGGTCACCTGAGAGACCATCTTCCGAGTCAAAGGCAAAAAGAAAAGAAGTTGCACCGGTCCTGAAACCCATGCCATTGCCTCCTCCACTTATCCCCAGAGGTTGAAGAAGAAGGTTGAGGATGGCAAATTCCACAAGTTTATCTCAATGCTGAAGCAGTTATCAGTAAATATTCCTTTGGTCGAAGCATTGGAACAAATGCCTGGTTATAAATAATTTATGAAGGATCTAGTGACGAGGAAGAGAACGGTCAGCTTTGATCCAGTAAATAACTTGCACTACTACAGTGTAATAGCATCCCGTTCTATGGTACAGAAGAAGGAAGATCCTGGAGTCTTCACCATCCCGTGCACTATTGGAGCATTCTATTTTGCCAAAGCTTTGTGTGATCTGGGTGCTAGTATAAATCTGATTCTGCTTGCAGTATACAATCATTTGGGCTTGGGATCCCCTTCTCTGACTACAATGCAGCTACTTATGGCTTACCGGATGGTGAAGAGGCATGTGGGAATTCTGTATGATGTGTTGGTAAAGGTTGAAACTTTCATCTTTCTTGCAGATTTTGTTATCCTAGATTGTGAGGTTGACTTTGAGGTGCCTATTATCTTGGGGCGACCATTCTTGGCTACTGGGCATGCTTTGGCTGATTTGGAGACGGGTCAGATGAAATTCAGGCTAAATGATGAAGAGGTGACCTTCAATGTGTGCAAGTCGATGAAGCACCATGATGATATGAGAGTGGTATCAGTGATTGATATAGTTGATAAGGACCAGATGGTTGTACCTGTTGAGGAGTGACTTGGTGTAGAAGCCCTTGCAGCAGTCATCATGAATTTTTAGGGTGACAACATTGATGAATATGACGAGATGGTTGCAGCACTTACAGGTTTGGGATCTTACACTTATGCACCAAAGAAGCTGGATTTGGATTTGAAGAATAGGACGACACCACCGGCTCGTCCATCTATTGATGAGCCGCCAGTCTTAGAGCTCAAAGCACTGCTAGCTCATCTTCAGTATGTATTTTTGGGAGATAATGAGACTTTGCCGGTAATCATTGCTACAGATTTGGGTGAAGCGTAGGTTAAGGCTCTGGTTGCAGTATTAAGAAAGTTTAAGAGAGCTATTGAGTGGACCATCGTAGACATTATTGGGATTCTGCCTGGAATCTGTACTCACAAAATCCAGCTCGAGCCTGATTGTGTTCCATCTATTGAGCATCAACATAGGTTAAATTAGCCTATGCAATAAGTCATCAAGAAAGAGATCATAAAGTGGCTGGATGCAGGTGTGGTTTACCCAATTTCTGACAGCAAGTGGGTGAGATTGGTTCAGTGCGTACCAAAGAAAGAAGGGATTACTATTGTTCCTAATGCTAAGAATGAGCTAATTCTAATGAGGCTAGTGACAGGCTGGCGCATATGCATGGATTACAGAAAGTTGAATGCGTGGACCGAGAAGGACCATTTTTCAATGCCATTTATGTATCAGATGCTAGACCGTCTTGCAGGTAGAGGTTGGTACTATTTTCTTGATGGTTATTCGGGGTATAATCAGATCTCTATTTCCCCCAAAGACCAAGAGAAAACCACATTCACATGCCCGTATGGGACGTTTGCCTTCAAGAGGATGTCATTCGGTCTTTGCAATGCGCCAGTAACTTTTCAGCGATGTATAATGTCTATATTTTTATATATGGTGGAGGAAACTATAGAAGTATTTATGGATGACTTTTCGGTGGTAGGTGACTCATTTGAAGATTGTCTAGATCATCTGGGCTGTGTGTTGAAATGGTGTGAAGAGTGTAACCTAGTGCTGAATTGGGAAAACTGTCACTTCATGGTCAAAGAAGGCATCGTACTTGGTCACCAAATTTTGAAGAAGGGCATAGAAGTTGATAGAGCAAAGATTGAGGTGATTGAAAAATTGCCCCCACCAGTTTCTGTGAAAGGTATCCGGAGTTTCTTGGGTCATGCAGGGTTTTATCGGTGATTTATCAAGGACTTATTAAAAATTGCAAATCCATTGTGCAAGTTGTTGGAGAAAGAGGTAAAATTTGTATTTGATGATGCTTGTCTCAAGGCATTCGAGTGCCTCAAAGAGAAGTTGGTTAAAACTCCTATTATTATTGTTCCTGATTGGTCACAACCGTTTGAAGTTATGTGTGATGCTAGTGGGGTGGCGCTAAGAGCAGTCCTAGGTCAAAGGCGCGAGAAGATTCTTCATCCTATTTACTACGCTAGCAAGGCACTTAACCCAGCTCAGAAGAACTATACAGTGACTGAACAGGAACTCCTTGTTGTGGTCTTTGCCTTCGAGAAATTGAGATCTTATTTGCTTGGCACCAAGGTATTGGTGCATACTGACCATTCAGTTCTTTGCTATCTGATGGAGAAAAAGGATGCTAAACTAAGGTTGATTAGATGGGTGTTGTTGCTGCAGTAGTTTGACTTTAAAGTTAAGGACCGCAAGGGTACTGAAAATCAGGTGGCAGATCATTTGTCTAGGTTGGAAGAAGAAGCTATGTTGAAGCTGAATGATGAGTTCGAGATTGATGATTGGTTTCCTGACGAACAGGTATTGGCTACTTCTCAGGACTTGATCCCATGGTTCGCGGACATTGCTAACTACTTGGAAAGTGATTTAGTGCCTGATGATATATCTGTTCACCAAAGGAGAAAGTTCATGTCAGATGTGAAGAAATATTTTTGGTAAAAACCATTCTTGTTCCGTGTGTGTGCGGACACTATGATTCGAAGATGTGTGTCGGGAGCTGAGATGATGGAGATATTGGAAGCATGTCATTCCTCCCCTGTGGGAGGTCATCATAGTGGTATCCAGAATGCCCATAAGATCTTGCAATGCGGCTATTATTGGTCGACTATTCATAAAGATTCCCATGAGTTTGCTAAGGCGTGCAACAGATGTCAGAGGGAAGGAGGTATATCAAGGAGACATGAGTTTCCTATGAACCCCATTCTTGTGATTGAGCTGTTCGATGTTTAGGGCATTGACTTTATGGGTCCGTTCATGCTGTCTGATGGGAACCGGTATATATTGGTGGCTGTTGACTATGTGTCTAAGTGGGTGGAAGAGGTTGCGCTTCCAAGCAGTGAAGGTAAATGTGTCACAGCATTCTTGAAAAAGAACATCTTCTCCAGATTCGGTACGCCAAGGGCCATTATTAGTGATGGCGGCTCTCACTTTTGCAACAAGTTGTTTCGTTCTTTGCTTGAGAAATATGGAGTGAAACACAGAGTTTCAACCCCTTATCATCCTCAGACAAGTGGGCAAGTGGAGGTCTCCAATAGAGAAATCAAGTCAATCCTGTCCAAGACCATTAATGCAAATAGAAAGGATTGGTCGCGGAAGCTTGAGGATGCATTATGGGCGTACCGGACTGCGTACAAGACTCCAATAGGCATGTCTATATACCAGCTTGTGTTTGGTAAGGCGTGCCATCTTCCGGTTGAACTAGAGCACAAGGCCATGTGGGTCTTAAAGAAGTTGAACTTGGATTGGGGTGCAGCTTCATTGCAAAGGCTAGGGCAGCTGAATGATTTGGATGAGTTCCAACTGAATGCATACGAAAGTTCATCTCTGTACAAGGAGAGAATGAAGTTGTACCATGACCGGAATATAGAGAAGAGAGATTTTCAGCCAGGTGACTTGGTCCTACTTTTCAATTCTAGACTTCGCTTGTTTCCTGGCAAGTTGAAGTCCAAGTAGATTGGACCCTTCAAGGTGGTGCAAGTTTTCCCTCAGGGGGCTATTGAACTTGAAAACCTTGATGGAAAGAGATTCAAAGCAAACGGGCAGCGGATAAAAGCTTATTTCGGCACAACAGAGGAGATCAAGACTATTGAGTCTTGGAGCATAGATGAGTTCATCCCACCCAAGGAGCTTGATAAAGTCTGAGTAATCAAGTAGCATGCATCGTGCCGCGACGTTAAATCAGGCGTTGCATGGGAGGCAATCCATGATTTTGTAATTTACTTTATGTTAGTTGTAGTGTAAATACTGGGGAGTGTTTTGGTGAAGTCTGAGTAACCAAAACACTTGCGTTGTGCCGCGACGTTAAATCAAACACTGCTTGGGAGGCAACCCAAGGCTAATGTTTGCTATATGTGCAGAAATAGGTGGAGGAAAAGTGCTGGAGAAAATCAAACTCAGAAAATAGGTAAGTCAGGCTCCGAGAGTATGGTTCATGGATTGTGGACCGCTCCACGAGTATGGTTCACAGATCATGGACCATTCCACGAGTCATTGAACCAACTCGTGAAACTCAGGTGGTAATGTCCTAGTGCAGAACAACTTCCATGAACTGGTTCCACGAGTCTTGAACACAATCACGAATCATGATTGCCAGTCGTGGAAATCAGAGGAAATTTGGTGGCAGGACTTGTTCCACGAGACCATTCTACGAGTCGTGGTTAGTTCCACGATTCGTGAACAGGACTCATGGAACCCAGGTAAGTTTTGCCTCAGGTATATTTCTGCCTCCCTATGATTCTACTTTTCTTGATACATTGAGGGTAATGCACATTACTTTTTGGTGGGGTGGGGGCAGTAGCTGTCCATATTTTGATGGGTCTTTTGGCGAAGTCTGAGTATCCAAAAGACCCGCTTTGTGCCGCGATCGTTAAATCAGGCGCTACATGAGAGGCAACTCATGATGGTACTCAAAAGGTACCAGAGTCCTTAGGGTTTTCTTGCCTGTGTTCTTTCCCTAAGGATTTTTATTTCTGTTGAACCGGCACGTTTAGTATAGGTTGTATGTAGTAGAAGAAGAAAAGGAACTTTGCGCAGTCTGTGATATGATTTTTGGAACTGGATTTTTGAATGGAGAACCCCTCAAAATTTTATGTGACATGGTAGTATCTGTTCTTGATAGACTAACCATTATGGATCTGTGCATGACATTGTAATGTAATCGACTTGATGAATGGTTTAAGCTAGAGCATGAACCTGATAGTTAGCATGTAATTATTTGACTCTGTGCCATGAGTGTGTAAGCTTATTTTGACGTGTTATTGCATTGTGTGCCATTCTAGAACTTGCCCGGTTAGTCTTGCTTAGGTTCTAAGATGGTTGGTTAGGAAAGGATCATAGGCCATTTTGAATTAGTCCACTTTATCCAAATGACCGACCAAATGAAGTAAATATCCTTTGATCCCTAATTTTGAGCCTAAATTGACCCGTTTTGTTGTGTAGCCTAATCACCTTCCCCGTCTTTTTACAAAACCTTTAGTTTGGCCCTGGTCCCTCCTTGGATATCGTGTACCTCAACTCAGGCAAATTGCCTAAGTTGAGGGTGCTATTGTAGAGGTGAGTGAGGAGTAGGGGTATGAAAAGAGAAGGTTAGTAATGAAAAAGGGAAATAACCGGTGCGGTGGGCATGATAAAGAAAAGAAAAAGAAAGAGCAAAACAAAAAAAAAAGAAAAGAAAAGAAAGAAAGAAAAATAAAATGTGAAAAAGAGTTGAATTTGAACCAAAAGCCGCACCTGTCACTTGTTGAAAAATGAAAAGGGAGAAAAAAGGAGGAAAAGAATAGAGTTGGTCCGATAAGTGGAGAAAAAAAATAGCGTAGTGTTAAGGAGGGCTTAGTCACTGATTTTCATATCTACCATACCCGTCCCCAAGCCTATGTTACAAGCCAAGAGAAGTCCTATAGTGATCCTAATCCATGTCTGAAAGTCGAGGCAGAGAAAATAAGGGCAAGCCTATGGTATTGTGCACACATTGCTTGAATATCTATTGTGAGTGCGAGTGTCTTTGTTCAGTCCCCGAATTCTTGATTATATTATTGTGTGATTGGGACTTCTTTGTGGTGCGGGCACTAGAGCAACTTTGACTGCGGGCTGTTAGGGTGAATCTCATATGTGTATGCTAGGTCGTCTGTTGATAGTATAATGTCATCCATGGATCCTCTTGTGTTGTCTTGATAGACGGAACATATGCACTGGTTTTGCGTTGAAAAATGAGGGGGATACTTGTTATGAACTAAATTGCTAAATCATGTGACACCCATAGTTCCTAAGTTTCTTTTGCTAAAGCATCATTCTAGGATAGTTTTGTTTTGTCGCTTGAGGACAAGCAATAGTTTTAAGTTGAGGGTGTTGATGTGCCATAAGTTTGCGGCACTTTCGACGCTTAAAACTTGGAATTGGAGTATGTTCTTTAGCGATTTTTAGTAGATTTGATGTGTTTTGGAGTCTTCTGCAGGAAAACAGGTTCAAAGACTAAGTGCAGAAAAGAACTGCAATTCAGGACTGAAACTGACTTCTACGACTCAGTACCACGAGTCGTCAATCATTTCACAAGTTGTGGAAGTCAGTTGTGAAAAGAATGCTGCAGACGGAACTTGAATTGACTTCTACAACTCTTTACCACGAGTCATCGACCCTTCCAGGAGTCATGTAAGTCATTCATGGAAAGGTTACTGCAGATGCAACTGGGGCCTGAGTTCAACAAAAGGTTTCCACGAGTCGTAGACGTGTTCATGAGTCATGGGCCTTACTCGTGGAACCTGATCAGAGAAGGAGACAAAGCCTGAGTTTTATGACTCATCCCAACAAGTCATGATTCAAGTCACGAGTCGTAAACTGCCTTCGTGGAAAAGAACCTGCAAAAGAGCAAAATTGTCTGAGTTTCATGAGCACATGTGACGAACCGTAGAAGCTTCCACGAATGGTGAAATGATCTCGTGGAAGCTGTCGATTCCAGTTTTCCTAGTTTTGTTAGGACATGATTTCTATTGTCTATAAATACTTTTCCTAGGTTTTCTTTTACGTTTTATGCACGATATTTTGTTGGAAACAGATTGGTAACCTTGTGATATTGGTTTATTATTGGTTTTGAGAGTTTAATTCATTCATAGTTCGTTGTTCTTACTTTCATCTTCATCCATTCAAGATTCCGTATTTCTTTAACTCTTATTGTAAGTACATGATCATGATCACACAAATAATTCTTGATTGTTTACTTATGAGCATGAGTAACTAAGTCCACAACTAGGGTTGTCGGAACCATGAAGGATTAACGAAGTAGGCAAAGTACCTAGGTAATCTAGGAAGGTGTTTATGCATGTATTGTTCTTCCCTTCGCTTTGATTACTTTTTAACGGTGTACAATGTTAGAACTCGCCTTATCCTTACTTGCCGGACCAAGGAGGTAATGGATGGGAAAAGGGTTGTAAACAATGAGATTCGATGCTATCAATTCTCGTCTAATAGCTTGACCTTGTCCGGGAATAGATAATCTGGGATCAAAGGTAAGGGTTAATAAAGCGACACCCGCGGCCGGACCAAGGCGTGTGGTGAAATTCACCTAGTTGTTGGACCAAGGAATTAGGTGAACCTAACTTACCAATTCTGCATGCTAAGCACTAAACTAGTTAACCAAGTACAAAAGCCTTACTAAGTTATGATCTCATGGGGAATACGACCCTAGTCACTTCTCTTATTGATAGCAAATGTTGAAATTGATATCTGTTACTTGTTACTAATTCACATTATGATCTTTACTTGTTACTTTAACCCCCCCCCCCCCCCCCCTTTGTGGGAAATAATTGACTAAAAGCTTGAAGTAAACACTAATTGACCATAGTCCTTCCATATTCCTTGTGGGATCGACCCCAACCTTTAGTTGGGTTCTATATTTGAACAGCGACCGCTTTTTATAGGTGTAATTTGGGCGCATCATTTACAAGCTAATTGTTCATTGTTATGACTATGGATTGTTGACATTCGATTGGATCGGGTACCACGCCTGGTACGGGAAAACTAACAGTTGGCTCGGGTACCACATCTGATATGGAAATTACTAACGGTTGGCTTGGGTACCATGCCTGATACGAGTTTATCTTACTGCATCATTGCATGGATATTTGTTGCATTGTGTTGATTGATATTGGTTCTATGAGCAGACCAGGTTGTATTATTAAGAGTGATAATTGCTTATGGTCCTTGTGAGGCCGGGTTATTGTTGTATCTGATTTAGAGTTGGCCTTGATGTAGACCGGGTTGCTTGTGAACACTTAGGTGTTGGTTAGAGGGGATCCTAGGGTGGGTCTAGGCTATATATATATGAGGGAGTGACTTGTATTGATTCTCATATTGGAAGTGAATGGTATGTAGAGACAAGTTAGGATGAGATTTGTAGTTAGAGGTGTTTGGTAACTAGATTATGTGTTTCCTGTACTGTTACTTGATTCTTGTACTGTTCATACTTTGTTATTGGAACTGGCTGATGATCCTACCAGTACACGGTGGTTGTGTACTGATACTCCACTTGCTTATTTTTTGTGAGTATAGAAAATCTTTCGGCGGTTGACGCACGATCTCACTTGTAGGTCTGACTGTTCCAGATATCAAGGGTGAGCTGTTCGACCAAGACGCCTCGGTGTCTATCTTTTGAGTTACAGCCCAATTATTTTGGGCCTAGACTGTTTCTTATTATTTTAAGTTTTGGAGTTGTATCCCCGTACTCTAGTATTTGTAGCGTTTGGTACGATGACTTTCAAGTTCTAGGGAAATTTCTGCAGGCTTATTTAATGATATGGTTCCTTGCGTATTCGAATTGCTAGTTTATTTTCTGTTTGCTGGTTTTAAGCTGTTAGTTTAAGCTAAGAGTTGGACACTATTGGTTCGCTCATTCGAGGGTTGGGTGGGTGCCACTCACGATGGTCTGGGTCATAACACTATACGAGATGTTCATGTTGAGATAACACCCTCCCTCTCTGCTTTGGTTCTGGGAGTTCAAAATGAAGGATGGTGCTTTTATGCTAAAAAGTATAAGCCACCTCTGGATGGATTACCCTTTTTTTTTTACATCACCAGAAAGTTCTCCTATTATCCAAGCCTTCAAGAGTACGGTCTAGTGGATAAGTGGCTGATGTCCAATGTGCATAAAATGTTTTTCAATATTATTCAGAAAATAATTCTCCTTAGGCAGTAGCGGCGCACTGAGGCAACTTACCTTGACCTCGCACTGGTGGAGTTGCTAGACTCTAGGCTGTTTGTCAATCCGCCTCGACTTATGATTTATCATATGTTGCATATCAGCAACCAGGATAAAATGGTCATGATTTGGCATATTATTTTTTATTGGAAATGTCTTTGAGCACCTTGGGTTGCCTGTTATAGGCTGGCATACCCAAAATACAAAAGATGTCATTGGAATGGTGAATAAGGCAGGTGCACTTACTTCTACAAGGGGACCTCATGCCTCACTGCTGCTATTGAGGGCTGAGTTGGCTACAAAGATTGTTAAAATTGAGGCTCTGCGCAGATTTCACCAAATTCCATGACCTGCTCCACGACAAGTATACCATTAAACATGATGAGCTCAAGGTCCAAATTGCTCACCTTTAGTTTGGAAACAGGGATGAAAGGCCTAGTTTTCGGTGAGCTAGTGGAATTCAAGTATGACTTTCCATTTTCCTCGATCCGGACTTATTTCCATTATAGAGCCAATCACACTGCACTCTCTCTTTACGGCTGGTATGTAGAATCGTCGGAGCGAGCAGAGCAACGGAGCAAAGTGGGCTGTTTAGAAAGGGAAAAGGCCACAAATTTTGCCAGTCTGAAGTGCATTTATCAGCTTCTACAACAAAATCCTCCCTCTTCCTCTGCCCCCCAGCTTAACCCAAAAATTAGCCTAACTACCAAATTTTCTTTTTTGCTTAGACTATCGAGTTTTTTGCCTCTTAAATAATCTAGCTTGTTTTCTGCTTACTTAAAACTGTGGTTTCACTTATCTTTCTTAATAAAATTAGTTGGTTTTATCCCAAGTCTTGGGCTTTTCTACTTGATTTTGCACATATCTTACTATATCTAATTGAGTTATTTTGGTAGTATCTTGTTTGTATATATGATAGCCTCAGCGGCCATGAGCTTAATATTTTGTTCACTCAAGAGATGCCTGTGCAATTGACACAAACTTTTTATGATATCAAAAGGAAAAAGTGTATATACTGTGTAAAATTTATAATCCATTTCTCTGACCTAGTTAATCTAACATGTGCCTTCTGATACTATTTTTAGACTTGAACTGAATAAAATAGGTTGAGCATGGCATACAAGGAATATGAGTTTGTCATCATCAAAAAGGGATAATTCGTTGGGTTCAGTATATTTTGATAATAGACAAAGTGATGAAACAAGTTCATGAAACAGGTAGATGATACATGCTCCAGCATCCGGAGTTCAACATGTTAGGAATCTCTGAATAAAAGAAGTCTCAAGTAAAAAAGATCATGAATTCTATACAAAGCATATCTAGAAAAGGAGTCCACAAACATGCAGACTCAAGCATCCAAGTAAGATGTGAGTCCTTGTCAAGCAAGAGTTTATAGCAGACTGGAAAACATGGCTAAAAGCTATAAACATACAAGATTTTTCACAATGAGATTCACACATTTATATTGAGTGAAAAGGCAGAACCCATTTAGATAAGCAAGAACAATAGTTGAGATAGTTCTGACTGACGATCGAAGTGCACCTGATACAAAGGATCAACTTGAAGAACATGTTTCTTAGTCATATGTATTACAATCTTCTAGTCTAGTTACTGTGTATTAGGAAGTTCAATTGAGTTGTAATTTATTGCTTTAGTAGGCTTGTGTTTAAGAAACAATATTGAAATGTGTGATTAACTTGAAGTGGGTTCAGTGATCGAGTGATTGTTGAAGTTTAGGATTTAGAGTTAGTTCCTAAGTTGCAAGAGTTGTAATCTGAAATTTGTTGAAGCTAATTGATTTAGTGAAATTTGGGTAATATCCTGTAGTGGTGTAGGTCGTGACTTTCTCATCCTTGTGAATCAGGTGGTTTTCACCTAAAAATATTGTGTTATTATTTTTATTGTCTTTAATTTCAGTAAAGTTATCACGTAAAACGGATAGTGTAACTTGGCAGGGGCGGAGTTATAGTGTTATGGGGGGGGGGGGGGGGGGGGGTCGGGTGAACCCGGTAGCTTTCGCGTAGACCTTATATTTGAACTGAAAAATCAATAAGAACATATATATTTATTGCCTCCGAACCCACATCACAAGTGAAGCGGGTAGCCTAGCGGTACGCGCGCTGCTTCAGAGCTCTCAGCCTCCGTGATTGAGTGGGTTCGAAACCAACGCATAAAATATCAGGACTATATATACAAGGTTAAAATTATTTTTTATGTATATTCCTGACTTCTTTGTTAGTTTACTTCTTATATTTTTTAACCTCTTAAAAAAAATTCTGACTCCACCACTAACTAAAACCTCTCTGATTATTCACAGCGCTGCATGGTGCGACGCTCACCTGTGGAGCCCGAACCTGCAGTTTGCTATTTTATTCCGTTTTCATGTTTTTCTCTTGTCGTTTGTCCCTTGGTCCATCTTTCCGCAGTCCCTACTCAACTTAATGCAATTTAAAAGTTATTATGAATTTCCTCAATAAATTAAAAGAGAACTAATAAGTGTGAGTGTGTGAAGCTGGAAAAAGATTTGGTGGTTGAGGTTGCTATACAATTAAAATAGGATTCGTGGGCATCAATAAAATGATAAAAAAAATTCTGTGGTTCTTTTTCTTTTTGGGTCTACCAACTAACTAAATGAAATTGTTTTCAAATTTTGTGCGATGAGGTCCAATCAGATAGCCTTTCATGTTCTTCAACTATGCTATACTTAATTAATTAATACTCCCTTAGTTTACTTTTACTTATTCATTTTAGCATATTAAGAGAAAAATAATTTTATTTTATTTTACTTTAGCATTAAATACACATTTAAAACTATTTTCTAAGTCTATTAAAACTTTAATTAACACGAATATCATAATAAAATATGCACTTCATTTATTATTTATTAAGAGATGCGAAGTCCATTCTAAACAAGTAAGATTGAAGGGAGGAAGTACAATATTGCGAATTCAATTCTACAGTTATGTTGTACTCACATAGTATTAAACAAAAGAGCTTTCACTAGCTAGCTATTGTCTCTTGCAAACCGCAATTGCCAACATTAATTAAGTGGTGTCATTTGGTAAGTGAGATAAATTTGGGATATTCAAATCGGAAAAAAAAAGTCGATTAGTGATTTGGTTTGACTTGGTTTGGTATTGAAATTATTTTTGACTATAATTGATTTGGTTTGGTTTAAACTAAAAAAAGTCAAACTGAACTGAACTGAACCAACCTGATATTACATATGTACTATTTTTAAAATATTTTATACATAAAAATATTTAGTGTGATGTAATTTATAAATATTTCTTAAACTTTTTCATAGTTTTTATCTTTCAAACATATTGTTTCAACTTTAAACTTATAAATTTAAATGATTCAAAATCAATATTAATGCAAACATAAAATTATTTAATTCAACACTAGGAATGACAATCATGTTAATATCTATTCTTTAATTTTGCTTAAATACATAAACTAATTTTATTTTTCTGTTTATATTTAGTCATGTAGTTAATACTTATTAGACTTATTCAGCATGACTTAATATTTTTAAATTATGATTATTTTTATTATGACTTATTAATATACAATATTTATTTTATGCGATTTCGTTATTTTTTTAGTTGAATATTTTATTGTCATCACTCATTTTATATTTTATGTTAGTTTTTCAAGAAATACCTTAGATAGTTGTATCTTGCTAGGACTAAAGAAATATTTGAAGCACAAGTTAATCATATGTTTGTATGAAGACTTTACCAAAAAAAATCCAAAAAAACTCGAGGAAACTGAAAAAATTCGAGGTTGGGAAACCCGAGTTTTATTAATTTGGTTTGGTTTATAAATTTTAAAACTCGATACTAATGGTTTGGTTTGATATTTTGAAAAAGAAAAAACTACAGAGAATAGCAAACTTTGGCCTATAATTACGATTCATAACAACACTTTAAAATAATTACGATCTAAAGCAAAAATAGCAATATTTTGCTTGGGCCCATATACCAGTCCAAATATAATTAGAAGAGTATCAATCTCTTCATGATATCAAGTTGGGATCTGAGGGACTTCCTTTTCCCTTTTCTCTCTATCACTCCTTCTCTCGCCACTTTCTTTCCTCTCCCCCAATTTCGCTTCTCCATTCCGCCCGTCCAGACGCGGATGTGGCTACTACTAGATCTGGCTCTCTATTTGTGTATCGAAGATAACAGGGATCAGCAATTGTTCACTAGAACATTTGTATCTACTACTCTTATTCTAGACGTTGATAAGTTCACAATTTGTTTATTGTGGAGCTCTACAAAACATGTTTGTTAGTAGATGTGATGTTTGCTCGGATTGAGAAAAGGAATGTCAACTATGATAATTGGACGATCGTTGATAGTTGTACCCATCAATGGTGAAATAGAGACCAATCAATGGTGAAGTAATTTGAGACCCATCAATAGTGAAATTGGATGAAGATCTGGGTAAGTAATATTCATATCCATCAATGTGAATTGAGATCCATCAATAGTGAAGTAATTTGAGACTCGTCAATGGTAAAATTGGATGAAGATATGAGTAAGTATAGATCTGGTAAGTAATTTGAGACCCATCAATGGTGAAATTGGATGAAGATTTGACTATTAACGATGAATTTGAAGGCAAGATTTGGAATTGAAAAGAAAATTGAACTGTTGATTTGATTGAAAAAGAAATGAAAAAAATTGACAAAGAACTGTTGATTTATTTTGTATTTGTATTTTGTAGTTGACTGCATATATGTTTGTTAATTGTATATTTGTATTTGATTGCCTTTATTTTTGTATTCTTTGATACTTGTATTTGTATTCATGATACAAATTGTATTTGTTGATATATTTGTGTCAAATGATACATTCAACGATATATATTTTTTGCATTTCATTGATATGATACATTCACTTGAACACAAGTACATATGTTTAATCTCTGTATACAAAATGTATTTATCTTTTTGTAGATTTGACACTCTACAAATGTATTTTTTTAGTATAAAATATATTTGAAACACAATCTGAATACAAAACAAAAATGATTTGTATTTTTTGACTGATTTTATATATACAGTGAAAATACAAATGTATTTTGTCTTCTTAATTATATGCAATGCCAATACATATTACATGTAAATAAATGAATATAAATAAATATTACTCAAGGTCATATACATATTGTACGTAAATTAAATGAATACATATTGAACTATATATATATATATATATATATATATATATATATATATACAAATACATATATACATACAATTCAATACAAATACATATTATATGTAAATAAATAATATAAATACATATTACTCAAGGTCAAATACATAATATCTATCTTTTACAAATAATATTTGCAACACAGACTTGTAAAAAAAATACAAATTGATTCATGTTCTCAATATATTGAATTTCAGATTACAGATTTTGTTGTTGAATAGTTTTTCTTAAAGTTCTCCATTTGGAAATGGAATCTAAAAAATTCCGATCAATCGCGTGATATAAGGAGAGAAATCTGCTTATTAAAGATCCTTTCCTTTTTAATCGTAACAATCCAGCTAAAATCACTCAACACCTCTCCAATTTGTATTTGTATTTGCCCGTTAAAGCTTTAAATACAAAGAAAAGAAGCAATATTTTAGCTTACAAACTGCTATCTCTTGTAATAAGCAAAATTGTGTTATCTCCTCCTTAATTATGAACTCAAATTTGCTATTTGAGAAATTTTCTCTTTAAAAAATTCAAACCAACCCGATCAATGTACACCCCTAATTAGGCATATTAGTTAATCTTAAAATTATTTATTCCACTATTTGTACTACAATGAAATAAGTTATCTTATATATATATATGGTGAAATAACATTATATATCTCACCCATATACCAAAACAATCCCTTAATCCTTATATATCTCATCTCCCATATCAAACGACCCTGACTATAAGCCTTGATGAGCATTTTCAATACGTAATTAATTACCAAATTAGAAGTTCACTTTTTGTTAATTGTTCTTTTGATATACTTTATCATATTTGTTGTTTTCATCAATATTATAATTAAGTGCAGCAATGGTTTTTCATACATTCGCTTAGATCCTCCATTAGTTTAGATCCTCCATTAGTCACTATCTTATGCAAGGACTAATTTCATGTGTGATGACTCGATTTTTATTTTATTACGTTAAAGTTATTGAACTTTTTTACAACAAAAAAATTAGTAAATTTATTTAAATATCACAAAAAGTCATTAAATTATTTTTAAATAAAAAAGCTACTTATTTTTATAATAATAAAAAAGTCACTTATGACAGCGAAACTAACCCGACTAGACAAGGGACCAAACACGGGACCTGACTCTGTACCACGACCCAAGACACGACTCCCGACCCTGACACCCAACTCCCGACTCTCGTCACCGACTTGAGAGCCAACTCCCAACCCCAACATCCGACTCTCAACTCTTGACCCCAACCTGACCCCGACCAGGGAGCCTAGATCCGACCTCGACCCAAGATCGGACTCTTGATCCCGACCCCGACCAAAGTCCCAGCCTCAACTCGAAACGCGACTCCTGAGTTAGGACCCAACCTCGACTCCCAAAATTGACTCCTACCTCGACCCGACTCTAGCCCGAGTCCCGACCTCGCATGCCAATTGAGACTCCACTCGAGACCCCGACCAACCCCGACCCCATATGGGTCCCAATTATGTACCATGACCCAAGACCCAAATTTCAACACTGACTTGAGACCTAACTCCCAATCTCAACACTCGACTTTTGACTCTGGACCTTAACCCGAGGTCTAGAACAGACTCTCGACTCTCAACTCCCAACCTAGGACTCAACCCTGACCCCTAAACCCGACTTTCGACCTCAACTCGACTCCGGCCCAAGACTCGACCATGATCGTGAATCAGAACCTAAGCCACGACCCCGACCCAGGATCCATAGTGACTCTTGACTCAATACGGGACACGACTATATACCCTGATATGAGATCAGAGACTCAAATCGTGAGTCTCAAACCTAAATCGAGACCTAATGTCCTTACTCGAGACCTAACCCTCAACCTCAACCTCAACCTATTCTAAGACCTGACTCTCAACCTCAACCCAAGTCTCAATTCTCAATCCCGACCTAAGAGTTGGGACCTGAGATCTGACCTCGAACGGATCCCACTTCTTGACCTCGTCTCGGGTCTTAACTCCCCGCCCTAACTCAAGACTCGACTCTGGACCCCAACTAGGGACCTGACTCCCGACCCGCACCCCGATCCTCAAATCCAACTCTCGGCCCGACTCGAAACTCGACCCTGACTTAACTTTGAGACCCTAACACTCGAGACGCAACTCCTAACCCTGACAAGCCTCGGTTATCTAACCTCAATCCAAGATTCAACCTTGACCCTAGACTCGACTCCAGCCCTGACTTAAAACCTAACCTAGGACCCGACTCGTGACCTCGATTCAAGAGCCAACTCCTGACCCAAACAGGGGATTCGACCTCGATCTGAGACTTGAGGTCTGACCTCAACTCCTGACCCCGACTCAAAACCTGACTCCTAAACCCAACCCCAACCCTGATTTTCAACCGTGACCCCAGATCCTACTCCCTTTCCCCACTCTAGACTGACTCTCGACCTTAACTCCGACCCAAGACCCGAACCTGACCCTAGTTTAGGTCGAGAGTTGGACCCAGGTCGGGGTCGAGAGTCGGGATAGGGAGCCATATCCCAGGTTGGGGTTGGGAATCGGGACCGAGGACTCTGGTCGGGGTCGAGAGTCGGGACTCGAGACTCTGATTGAGGTCAAGAATCGGGTAGTGACGAGAAAGAGAGTTTTAGGAAATATTTTCCTTACTTTACGAAGGAAAGTTATTTTCCTTAAATTTGAGGAAAATAAATCTATTTGGAAAATACTTTAGCCGACCAACAAATGAGAAAATTAAAAAATATTTTTCAAAAAATATTCTCCTTCGTACCTAACACACACTTAGCCTTTAAAATTTGGGTAGGCCGTAGGTAGTATTCATAGCTCCTTTTACTTTTTACCTATTTTAGATAGGAAGAGATATAACTTCAAATACCTGAAATACATACTCATAATACTTCTGCCAGCATTCATTAGATATTTCTCTAAGTTCTTTCAAATAATGTTAAGGTAGTCAATATTTCAAGTGATATTAATTGTGTTAAGGAAACTATTAGGACTACATATCACTTTTCCATTGTAGTCAATTTCTTACTTTTTATTGTCAATTGTAGTTAATTTCTTACTTTTTTTTATTGTTAATTTTAGTACTAGACATGTTGTATACAAAAACATGCACACTAATTGAATAAGCAACAAATTTAGGATCAATCAGATAACATTGAGAATAGTTGTAATTCAACTAACCTTAAATTACTATGTAATTAAACTAGGCCTAAATTATATCACTGGCCAGTAGCCTAATTGAACACTGTTTTATGAAGTTGATTAAAGTAAAATCGATGAACCATGATTGTTTGTGAAGGTATATAACCTATACTCTTCTGGTTCATATTATATGATATTTTTAGCTTGAACATAATTTTTAAGAAATTACTCACCCTAAAAGGTAAGAAGTATTTTTATTAAATTAACCTTCATTAAATAATACCAATTTAATATGATTTCTTAGTTATGTAAAATTTTACTTATTTAAATAAGACTAAATTTTAAAAAATAATTAATACCTTTTTTTATTATGCAAAAAACTGTTTATTCAGACTACATGTAAAAGCTAAAAGCCTATAATATGGACCCGAGGAAGTAGAAGAGAAGAGTGATTAATATATCTCCTATATTTATGGGTTATTATAAAAATAAAAAAGGAATAGAAATGTGAATAATAAATAAAGCTGTTCGGGTTATGATCGGTTATTAGCTCATTTCAACTCAAGTAATTTTTGAGCAGAGCAATGATTTCTCGCTCATTTATTAACTCGGTTCATTTTGATATGTCCAAATTCAGTTCAATCCGTCTAATTAACACCCCGAATAAAGGTAATTTTTACAACTAGATCTTTTGTACTTCCATGGTTAGTTTTGCATTAATCTCACAAGAAAGCTGGTTTTTCAATGAACTAATTAATACCTTTGCCGTTTGGTGACCTAACATCTTCATTAGGGTTTTCTCCTCATGGCTTAATTAAGTTGTGAATATTGAGCTTCCTTTTTCTAACCAAAATGCAGAAACTTGTAGTGTTCACTAATGCTTTTGCTTTGATCAAAAGAGGCAAATAGACCAACTTGCTGAACCATAACTTTAAAAATTGTTTTTACTATTTATTAAAAAAGAAAATTATTCACATTTGTGTTATTGTCTTTCCATATTTTATTTGCACAGGATCATATTGTCAACAGGAAATCCGAAGGCAATAGATATTTTTTGGAACATTTCTCAATTGAGCATCTAAATACGTGATAAAGTATTTTTATTAGACATTTTTGATTCATATTTTGGAAAAGTTTCTGCTCATAATTCCAAACACCCATTACGTATATAAGTTAATCATATAAAATACTCTCCTCGATCCTTTCATTATATACATCAGTATCAATTGAAACATGCATGAGGTTTAATGGCTTATTGAGGCAAATGCATAAATTAAAGGAGGTCATGACATGTTTTACGTGATTAACAAATTTATGTAATGGGTGCTTGTGAATAGTGTGCAAAAGCTTTTCCAAAATTCTGCATCTGAAGTGTTTAACAGGAACACTTTATTATGTGTTCAAGCGCTCAATTGGAACAGATCGTAGTTTGAGTGTCTAAATCAAATTTATTGACAAATCTAAAAGATTGTCGATGTATTTAACCATATTTTTTGTATTATATTTAATTAAAGAATCTACTTTTTAGATTTGGGGCACAATAATTTAATCAACAACTTTCTAAACAAAATTCTCTTTCTAATTTTCTTAAATTGACTACTTCTCTCACCGCAATAGTTGTTAATTAGTTGAGAGTTTATATCAAAAGAAAACAAAATTCTTGCGTATCTTGCATCTAACTATTAACTTATGCTATTTGTTCTTTTGTCATTTTTTTTTCAAATTTCTAAGTCTCTCTTTTTTAATATTTTTTTTCTTGAGTCCATGTTTATTTGCGCATGTTTAATTTGACATACTCCTTAACAAGCAATAAATAAAATAATAATTTTATTATATCAATTCTAATTATTATAAGTATCTAAATGTTGAAAAATGAATTGAAAATGATTAGTTCTTAATAATAAAAGTGAATTATCTCTTAATTTTTTAAATTAAATAAATAAAATAAATATTTAGTTTTAATATATTGAAAAAGTAAAAGTGAAGGAAGCTTATAATATTGGTACAATGAAGTTCATAGTTCTGATACAATTGCCAAAAGTTTTGGTGGAAAGGAAGTTAAAAGTACTTGGTACACCTAATTTTATTTGCTCTGGGAGAATGTTTTTTCTTTCTTTAGGGAAGCAAAAATAACCTTTATAAGAAAATATTATATTATCGGATCATTTAAAAACCTATAACAAATAATATTCTCTCGCAAATATAATGTTATAGTATTCTGCAAATTATGGTGGGCAGGGAGGGTTAGATTTAGGTGGGTTAAAATAAATGGGTAACTTACATAAAATATATATTTTTGGGAGCTAATTATTCTTTTTCCCACCTCAATCTCGCTTGGATACATCGCTCACTTCGGGATACATCGCTCACCTCGTGATACATCCCCAAACTACTCGGATACATCGGAATCCCATTGGATACATCCCAAAACCACTCGGATGCATCGGCATTCTTTTAATTTTACCTTTGATACATCGGGTGGGATGTATCCGAGGTGAGGCGATGTATCACGAGGTGAGGCGATGTATCACGACCTGAGACGATGTATCCGAGTGATTTATGTGGTATATTAAGTAATTAAAATAAAGTAGTGGGAGTGTTAGTAAATATGGTAAGGAGGTATGTCTCTTTATGTAGTTTAACCAAAATAAATTAAATAATTTAATTGAATTAAAATGAGTTAGACTAAAAACCGGATCATAATTCAATTCGTTCAATTTTTGCTAAGTTTTAATTATTATTTTTTGTTTGTTTTTATAATCTTTAAGTACCTAATTTTTTTCTTTATTATGGCTATATATAACATATCAAATAAATGAAACTAACATAGTAGCCGCCCACCAAAATAATATCCAACAAATATATATATATATCTTTTGTATATTAATGTATGATATACATAATATATGTATTTTTAATACAAAATAATAAGTATATATTTTTTGTATATTTAACTAGCGAATGTAGTTATTTTTACCCGTCCGGAAAAATATATAACTTGCCTATTTAAAAAAAATATCTTTAAGTACAAGCTTTTTATGTTTGGACTAAATTCCAGCTCAATTTTAAATGAGCAGAATAAATTGAACTAAAATGAACTAAATTAATAAATAACTAAACTTAAATGAATTAAACGAGTAATGTTTTCATAGCCAATTTTATCATCCCTAATAGTAGGGGTACTTTTTTATTTTTTTTCCCTCTCCCTAGGAGCTCTCATCCATTTTGCTTCCTTGGAGTTGGTGACTCGATCAAATTCACAACTTTCGAGTTAGTTATGAGGAGTGCTTACCATCTGAGCAACTTCCCCCTGTCAATACATAACCTATTATAACATATTACATATGTATATAATTCAAAGAAAATCTCTTTTGAGCTTATGAAATTTATTGTGCCGAAAGAATATTGACTGAGAAAACTGTTTTAAGGCAGGGGAAAAGTATAGTATAATTACACGGCGAGAACGGCGTCTAAGAACTAAAAAGTAGGCTAATTGAATGTTAACATAGAATTGTTTTGGACTTTCAACTACTTGGACTTGGACCCCTCTTCTACGTACTACAACTACAAACTCATTATAATGGTTTTCCTTTCCCCCACCCCACCCTTACCCCCACCTAACTATACCCCTTACTTCTCAACATCATAATAAAGAATTTAAGTTCTATGCACTTACTATATCAGAAGCGTACCGAAGATTTAAACATGATTGATTTGATTTTTAAGACTTTTAGCATTATACTCAATGTATTTTTGAAAATTATGAATTTAAATTTAATTCTTGTTACTAGAAAGTTGCATCCACCACTATACAAAGTTTTTTTTTATGAATCAAGATAAATCGATCTATAATATATTTCCTCTGTTTCAGTTTATGTGTGTGTTTGATTGAGCACGAAGTTTAAGATTGAAAGATTTTTTTTTAAAAACTTGTGATCTGAAATAAGTCATGAATATTTGTGTGGTTATAAATCCTCTTATTATGGGTAAAAAGGAAAGTCTAGAATTAAATTATTATCCACTAAATATAAAAAATATGATATTCTTTTCGGAACTGAATAAAAGTGTAAGTTAATCTTCCTAACAAGTCTGATTTGATTGTCCAAAATTCTTTACACTACCAACATATACAACTTAATTAATATAAACACATAAATGAATAAACAAAAATGAAACACTTATTTTCAACCACATGACATATTCATGGTTAGACTTGAACAACAATAGTAACATGGCCATCCTTTCTCATGTCTTTTTAAACCCCTCCCCTCTCTTCTCTTCACATACACATAACCTCTCATTCTTCCTTTTCCCACACCCATACTTCCCTAAAACCATAATAACATAGGGAGAAAAAATGGGTGTTCTTCCCCATTTTGAACCAATCTCAAAATGTAGCAAAGAAACCAATAGATCAAATCAAACAATTGCATCTGATTTAGATGGAACTCTCTTAGTATCAACAAGTGCATTTCCATATTTCTTTCTTATTGCTTTAGAAGCTGGTAGCCTTATAAGGGCATTACTACTTCTACTATGTGTTCCAATTGTCTACTTTGTTTACATATTCATCTCAGAATCTATTGCAATTGAAACCTTAATCTTCATTTCCTTTGCTGGATTAAAGATTAAAGACATCGAAATCGTGTCTAGGGCTGTTTTACCTAAGTTTTATTCTGAGGATGTACATCCACAAACATGGAAAGTGTTCAAATCTTTTGGAAAGAGATATGTTGTTACTGCTAGTCCAAGAATTATGGTTGAACATTTTGCCAAACACTTCTTAGGTGTTGACAAAGTTCTTGGAACAGAATTACAAGTTTCTAAATCTGGACGTGCAACTGGTTTTGTAAGAAAACCAGGTCATGTTCTTGTTGGAGAACATAAAAGGGCTGCTATTCTTAAGGAATTTGGAACAAATGTACCTGATTTAGGACTTGGAGATAGAGAGACTGATCACGATTTCATGTCCATATGCAAGGTAAAATAATAATTCTTACACTATCAGTATATTTTAACATGTTATAACAAGTAATTAACATGCTTTATTATTCACGTTGCGCATAGTTATTATTCATGTCCTTTTCTATCAAAGTTGTCTAATAATATAGGCAGTACAATATCTATATTAATTTTAATTTGGTGGGGTTGGTAAGAAGTTATAGTGTTCTTGATTTTTATTCACGTGATTGCTTTAATTTTAGTTTTCGTTAAATCATTTTCCTATCTTTATTAGCAGTACAAGTAATACAACACATGCATTAACAGGGAAATAGATTAGGATACTAGTTAATATATATATATATATATTAAAACTTAGGCTTTTTCACTAAAGACTTTGTATGAGCTCAGCACCAATTTTGTATGACAAAGACCAGAAAGAAAAGGTTGATCTTATGACTTGCTCTACCTACCTAAGTAATTTGTTTGCTTGTAGTTGTTCCTTGTTTGAACATATACTATACAAAAATTTATTTTGTCACTTTATTACTCTTTTCGTCCTACTTTACGTGATATTTTTTTATTTTTGAGAGTCAATTGAATTTTTTCTTACCACAATTTTTTTTGCATGTCTTTCAAATATTTTAAATTGTTAATTATCATGATTTATAATACTTCTTATGTAGGATATGTAAATTTTAAAAAATTTAAAGATTCTATATCCGAATTTACGATTAAAATTAAGAAACTTGACTCTCAAATTTAAATTGTGCCACGTAAATTATGACATAAAGAGTATTCCTATAGACTTGGTTATATTGATGACATTTATTTCAAAAATAATAATAATGGACAAGCTACATACATCTTTTACGTTCCACCTCATTTTTCATTTAAGATGTACCTCTAAAAGGATTATTACAGCAAACCCATGAGTCTTTCTCCCAACTCTCTCCAGGGGGACCAAAGAGGATGAAGATAATTTATCTACCTATATATTGATAATGTAAAATAATTTTAACATGATTGATTAGTTCGTGCTATCAAAGGTATAATAAAACACAACTAGCTACTCATATATAATTAGTGTAAAATATTTTTTACATGATTAGGTTGTTATATTATAAAAAGTATTGGATAAACTACCTAAATACACATACCTCCTTACCATATTTACTAACTCTCCCACTACTTTATTATAATTACTAAAAATCTCACCTGTAAAAACACGGATACATCGCCCAAGGCGTGATACATCGCCTCACCTCTTGATACATCGCCTCACCTCGGATACATCCCACCCAATGTATCAAAGGTAATTATCCAGAGGTGAGGCGATGTATCATGAGGTGAGGCGATGTATCAGGCCTTGGGGCGATGTATCCGAGCGAAGGGCGATGTATCCGACCTGGGCGATGTATCCCGAGCGAGCTTGAGTGGGAAAAAGAGTAATTAGCTCCCAAACATGTGTGTTTTATGTAAGTTACCCAAAAGTATTATAATTGGACATAACTACTCATATTCAGTTAAATGAATAATCTGAAAAGTAAGCAATCTTCTACAGCATGCTAAATTACACAAATTGATAAAAAAATAAAAATATGTTTT
The DNA here is from genome assembly GCA_003996215.1 of Jaltomata sinuosa. Taxonomy (NCBI): domain Eukaryota; kingdom Viridiplantae; phylum Streptophyta; class Magnoliopsida; order Solanales; family Solanaceae; genus Jaltomata; species Jaltomata sinuosa. Next base: position 66,232 of record QJPP01003380.1, on the reverse strand, counting down.
TAGGGAATATAAGATAAATCCTTGTACTTTTTTGTACTTTACTTTTCACGACAAATTAAGCCAATTTCGACCAAAAAAAAGTATTGTATTACTCCATCTATTTCATTTTATGTAACACTATTCTTATTACTTTGTTCAAGAAAATGATACATTTCTCTATATTTGAAAGCATCTTACCCACAAACTTCTCATTTTAACCTAAACAAGAATCTTTTATAGTCACTTATAAATGTTATGGTATGTTTAAGAACAAGTTATTACAATCTTACATTGACATGTTTAAAACCTCACGTTTCAAAAGTCTCTTTTTTTTAACTTAAATTTTGTATTGAATAAAATTGTGTCACATAAATTGAAATGGATTGTACGTAACTTACTTTAAATTTCGTAAATAAGATTGTACGTGCCTTACATTTATTTTTTTAACTCACTTATGTGTATATTATTGCAGGAAGGGTACATGGTCCCAAGAACCAAAATAGAACCCTTAGCAAGAAATAAACTCTTAAGTCCAGTCATTTTCCATGAAGGTCGTTTTGTACAAAGGCCTACACCACTTATGGCACTCTTAACTTTCTTATGGATGCCAATAGGCATTATTCTCTCAATATTTAGAGTATATCTTAATATTCCTTTACCAGAAAAAATTGTCAGATATAATTATATGATCCTTGGTATTAAACTTATTGTCAAAGGTACCCCTCCACCACCCCCTAAAAATGGCCAACGTGGTGTACTTTTTGTGTGCAACCATAGAACTATACTAGACCCTGTTGTCACTGCTGTTGCACTAGGCAGAAAAATTAGTTGTGTTACATATAGTATTAGTAAATTTTCTGAGATGATTTCTCCGATAAAAGCCGTGGCGTTATCGAGGGAGAGGGAGAAAGATGCTCAACATATTAAGCAATTGCTTGAAGAAGGTGATTTGGTTATATGCCCTGAAGGGACAACATGTAGGGAACCATTTTTGTTGAGATTTAGTGCACTTTTTGCTGAATTAACTGATAGAATTGTACCAGTTGCAATTAACACAAAGCAAAGTGTGTTCAATGGGACTACTGTACGTGGGTACAAATTCTTGGATCCTTATTTTGTTTTCATGAATCCGAGGCCAACTTATGAGATCACTTTCTTGAATCAACTCCCTCCTGAGCTCAATTGTACCAACGGAGGGAAATCGGCTATTGAAGTTGCTAATTATATTCAGAAAGTTCTTGGTGGTACGTTGGGGTTCGAGTGTACTAGTTTGACAAGGAGGGACAAGTACGTTGTACTGGCTGGAACAGACGGCCGTGTTCCAGTAAGGGAGAAGGAGAAGGAGAAGGAGAAGGAGAAGAACGGAGATAATAAATAAATGGATTAGTATTATAAGTAATGGATTGTTTTTCTACTTTTTTTTTTTTTTTTTTTTTTTGCATTTTCCCCATGTGTACTATTTAAATATCAGTCTTCATCATGGAAAAAGAAAAGGAAAAGAACAAAGATTGTAAAGGAAAACCTAAAAAAAGAAACAAGGGAATTGCTTATATTGTGATCATGCATGATGATGATTTTTATCAATAATATGGTCAATATGCATATTATTTTGGTTATTGGAATGTACAAGTGATCTTAAATGCAATTTTTATCGATTGCGTGAATTAATTATAGTACAACTTCTCTATAATACTCCCTTGTTTGATTGTTCCTAAATAAGTAGTTTTTTAGTCTTTTTCATTTTGCTCCTAAATAAGTAGTGTTTTAGATAATCAAGAAGACAATAATGATGTTCTTTCAATTTTACCTTTCTGTAAATAAAGAGAGTTTTATTTAACTAAAAAAACTTCTAAAGAGTTACATCTTTTTCAAGGTAGTATTTACTAAGGGTAAGTTATTAAAAATCACTTTTTTTTAGAAATAAGTAGTTAATTTTTTAATTAAGGGATGTGTGTAAGCTAAAAAGACCACTTATTTAAGAACTGAGGAAGTAACATTCTGTAGAACTAATCTTTCTATAACAATCAAAAAAAAAATCGAGAAAAACAATATTGGTATAAATAAAATTTAACTGCAGTAGATATTAGAGTATTGGTTATATATGTCCATGCAGATTGAATGAAGTCATTTTCAATGCTTTAAGTGAAGGCATGTCACAAATACGGTGATGACTTGTGGCACATTCAATTCGGCCATCTCTTAACCTACTAATTATTTTTCATTTATTTCTAGTGGTTCAAACTAAATGAAAAAGTAAATTTCACTATTGGTTGCAATTTCATTTCCTTTCAAATTATTTTGACCCTACTATAGTATATGTGACTTCAGCCTTATAATGACATGTCCTTAATTAAAAGACAGTTGTCCAAGAATCACCAATTATTTTATAAAATCCGCACGAATATATATATATATATTTCCTCTGAATTACTTTACTTGTTGTCCTTATTAAAAATAATAATCTAAAATAGTTGTTATTTTAAAAAATTAAGGTATAATTAATTGTTTGTTTTTATTTTTACTCTTACTCATAAATATGAAGATATATTAATATAGTATAAAAGAGAGAATTATCAAATATTGAAGAGTAATAAATAAAAATAATTTAATTAAATTACACTCTAATTAATATTTTTGTTAATCAACTAATATAGGAGAGGGAGAGTAGTACTTGAATTGTTTTGATATGTCTTTTTCGGTGTTTTTCAACTGTCGATGATCCACGTAACAATAATGCCTACTTGATGAAGTGTAATAATTATCTAATATTAAATGTTCTCTTTCATTCTTGTTTTCTTTCATTAATCGTAACCCGAAAATTATATATAAAAAAACATGTTGAAGTACTTAATTAAGTTAAATGTACCAGAATAAAAGTAGAAGGTGGACCAAATTAAAAAGATAATAATGAAATCTTGAATTAAGTGACTATTAATATTCGCTCCGTACCACTTTATTTATTATCCTTATTGAAAATAAATATTTATTTATTTTTATATTATCATTAGTCATAAATATGAAAAGATATCTTAATTTTCTAAATAAGGGTAATACTTGTCATATTTATGACTAAGAGTAAGGATAATACTTATCATTTTAGAAAACTAATTAAGATATAATTAGTTATTTGTTTTCACCTTTACCATTAATCATAAATATGGAGAGATATTAATGTGGTACAAATAAAAAGAAGTATTAAACTGAGAGTAGTAATAAATAAAAATAATTTAGTCAAATTACTCTTTACTGCAAATAAAACATGACAAATAAAATAGATCGAAAAGAGTATAAAAAATGATACACTAGGTAGCTTGTTTCCAAGCAACTACATTAGATGGCCATGTAGTTATACTAGTCGGCCTAGAATGCCTTTCTTCTTTACTGCAAGGCCCTTTCTTTCGTTCTCATAGGCCATTTTTGTGAACTATAAACTAGTAGAAAAAGTTTAGAACAATTAATAAGTCACCTTTTTGTGAACTATAAAATACTATAGGAAAAGTTTAGAAGAAAATTAATAAGTCACCTTATTAGCTAAGAGATGGTGATGGATATCCTCCTAACTGTTTCCTTTAAATTATCTTCTATAGATTCTATGTCGGTAATTAATGAATATTTTCTCTTTTTTCTTCTCCTACCTAGCTAACGTACGGCTTCATTAGGTAATGTTATTGTGTTTGAAACTTAAAAGAAATATTGATTGAATTAACTTTGTTGAGTAATTGCTATGGAATAATGGAGAGGGTTATTAAGATAAGGCTTCCTATGCTTCGTATGAGGGATCAGGGCAAATCAATGTGTCACTTGAGGTTGACAATGTACATATAAGTTATAAATTATGATTACTATAGATAATTACATGTTGTATATATTTTAACCTAATGGTGTTAAAGAAATTATATTATAAGGACACATTTGGTATGATGGATAAGGGGGGGATAATTTTGGAATAAATTTTTAGTACCCCGCAATCCCTTGTTTGATTATAAAATTTAGGATAACTTATCCTAGGATTAATAATTAATATTAAGATAGGTTATTCCCGCCTTTGGGTAGAATAACAATTATGAGATACCTTATCCAAGAATAAAATAGTAAAAATGATAAAAATACCTCCTCTATCTCTTTAACAGCTAGTTGAGATTTGTTCATGCGCTATGTAACAAGAACTTCATCATTGGAATATGAGGACTTTGATTCAGCCATATCTCGCCTTCTTGAACGTGCATAGAAATTTGGAGAAATATATATTTGTTTACCCTTGATTTGGTACAGTTGAATTTGTATTTGATTTAAGAGCATGCGTTATGACTTAAAATAGTCCAATTTGTTAGTTGAATAATTACTAGAAAGTAAAAGGTACACACAATATATCAAATAAGCAAGATAAACAAGGTAAAGAGAACAAATCTAGGCGCGTTCGAGATGGATCCGAGCGTCCTCGAAAGCAACTCCTAACAATATGAACGACCAAGAACACACAGGCAAGAAATTAATAGATACTTGGAGACTAAGAAACTATTATATTGCTTGAGAGAGAGAATAGGACCGAAGGTCCCTTTACAATTGAGGAAGGAGGGTTATTTATAGGTTACAATAGCAGGCTTTGCCAATCAGAATGCGCTACTTGGGCTCTACGGTACCTAGGCCTTTGTCTAGATGCCACGCGTCCTATTCTTTGTGGGCTTGTGCCAGCTAATTCTTATACACTGTGATGTTTCGTACGAGCTCATTCGAGTTTCTGTGCAATCTAACCAGTTTGTTTCTAATTTGTCCCTAATGTCACGTCACTGTGGCAGCTAGCCTTCAGAATCCCTTCTCACATGAAAAGATGTTCTCTATCGTCGATGTTATCAAAAATGTCTCTCGAGGACATTCGCCCTTTATATTGATATAAACCTCAACGGGCTACCCGATATCTCCACGTGTCTCAGATCAATTTTACCTCATACAATATCTTATAAGGTATAACCATGAGAATGCACACATAAAGATATTTAAGCTAAATAAGGTGGAGATTTTGTGTTTAAGAATGAATAATTAAAGCTCTACAAAAAAAATATAAAAAAGCTAAATAAGGTGGAGGATAATATTATTTGTGAATAAACAACTTATTCATAAAAATTATGCAATGCATATTATTTGAAAAAAAATAGACAGAATGTCAGCCCATTAAACTTATTTACACCCAAAATAGCCTACTTTAAAAAATCACTCATTTATTACATTAATTGACCTGAAACAATATAATTTGTGAAAAGAAAAGAGTGGGAGATACTGGTGATGCTCGCGTCACTAGAGCTTCGTGTCAGAGCTAAAGATTGTTGGTGCCCACCGGAGTTATGACGTAATACTATTGTTAGAGCTCTAGTTTGTTAATTTCGATGGAGCAGCGATGTGGGTCTATCTGTCTAGGTCTCATCGCAGTCGCTGGTTGCTCTCCAGTTTGTTGGGAGCTTCATCCGAGTTCAGTAATTTATTGTGAGGGAGAAGACGGAGGTGGAAGGGACTACTTGGTTGTTGTTTGGGTGGTGATGTGGTAGAACATTGGCATTTATTTCGCCAAAAAAGGGAGAACAGTTATTTTTTGTTTGTGCGGAGCTTGGCCAAAAAATAGAAAAATGGGAGAAGTGGAGGCTGATAGTGCTAGTGGATTAATTCATTGTTGTGTGTGTGGTGGCGTGGTGGAGCATTGGCGTTTATTTTGATGAAAAATGGAGGACGATTGTTGTATGTTTGCCCGGGGCTTGGCCGGAAAAAATGGAGAAATGGGAAAGTGAAGGTTGACAGTGGTGATGGATTCGTTGCTGTGTGGATGTTGGTGTGGTGGAGAATTGGCATTTTTTTTCACCAGAAAAGGGAGAACGGTTGTTGTTTGTTTGCCCGAAGCTTGGTCAAAAAAATAAAAAAATAGGGGAAGTGGACGCTGGCAGTGATGGTGGGTTCGTTGTTGTATGGGTGGTGGTGAGGTGGAGAATCGACGTTTATTTCACCGAGAAAGGGAGAACGTTTGTTGTTTGTTTTTCCGGAGCTTGGTCAAAAAAATGGAGAAATGGAGAAGTGGAGGTTGGCAGTGATGTGGGTTCTCATCGGATTCCGGCAAGGGTGGTGGCCTGTAGAGAAAAGCTTTTTTTGTGCTAGTATTTATATAAAAAATGAATATCGATACATTACATATATATTACATAATTATTTATACAATATCGATACACGTTTAAATATCATTTATAGAATATCGATACATGTTTATACACCATTTATACAATATCGATACACGTTTATACATTATTTATATAATTTTGAAATATTATATAACTTTTATACAATATTGATACACGTTTATATACAATTTATATAATTTTGATACATTACATAACTTTTATATAATATCGATATATTACATATTAAATATACATGTGGCTATTTTTCAAAAAAAAAATTGTGGCTAGTTCATTTTTGGGCTATTTTTTTTTAAAGAAAACTTGGATATATTTGTTGTAAACTAATTACTTTATTGTACATGTTTAAAATTATCCTTATTATTTTTTATACAACAAATCAAACAATCAATAAGAAATAATACTAGGATAAATAATAATCTCAAAATAACTAATTTCAGTGTAACTAATCTCATCATAACTTATCTTCAAACCAAACGATCTCTTAATGCACAAATGTTAAGCTCCTTGTTTTATACAGTTAGGGGTCATATGGTATGATGGATAATTAAGGGATAATAATTCTGAGATAAAATGTAGGATTGTTTTATCCTGTGTTTAATTAGAGGTATTAGTAATTAGTTCTAAAATTATTTATCCATTATTTATACTACAATATAGTAAGATAAGTTATCCCATATATATAGTGAAATAACTAATTTCATGAGATATATCAATTCATGAAATGACTTTGCTTATCTCATCTTCATACCAAACAATCCCTTAGCATAAAATAACACTCACAAAACGTAATGAAACTAGAAGAATTTAAGGATGATGACCAAAAGCCACATTGAAACATATATAAATAGATTTGACATTATTTTTTGACAATCTCCATTTATGAAAATAAAGCAATAGATTAAGAGGCCATATCTGTTTTTATTAAAGTTAAAACGTTTGAATATGAATATATATTTGAATATTAAAAAGTGTATTAAAATTTGAATATTTGAATTTGAATTATATTCATATAAATTATTAAGATATTAATTAAGATCTGAATACTAAATAATTAAAATTGTATTTTAACACCTGAATGTATAGAACTTATCTTTATTTTAAAATTAATAATATACAATTCATACCAAAAGAATCTAATTAGAACTGTCTTTTAACATCTGAATATATATATATTAACAAAATATTTTTAAATGATTATATGATAGTTGATGATGGTGATGGCTAGCAGTGGTGGTTGTGGATGTCGATTGGCATGATATTGGTGGGTGTGAGTAGTAGCTAATGGTGGTGATGGTGGTATTTGATAATTGTGGTAGATGATAGTGATAGCTAATGACGATGGTGAATAATCACAGTGATTGGTGATATATAATGTGGTGACTGATGATGGTAATTGCTGGTTCTTATGGTAATGGTAGTAAGTGATGATGATTATAGTAGTAACTATCAGAGGCGAATTTAGGATTTCTAGAACATGGGTGCATCACTGCTAAAAAGAAGGAAAAATATGTATTAAATTAGAATTGATCTCAAGTTCTCAAGGTGAATAACTCAACATTCAACAATTGATCCATTTAACTCAACATTCAACAATTGATCCATTTAACCTTCTTGTAGCATTGGTGTCAAAATATAATATTATATCAATTTTAAAAAAACATATACATATAAAATTTAATTTTATGGAGAGATCATGAATTCACGTGTTTATATTTCTGTCTATAAATAGTGATAGTGATAGCTAATCATAGTGCTTTGCAGCAATGATATTGTGGCTGAGAAGGTGGTTGATATATAGTGGTGGATGATGACACGTTATTGATAATGATAGATGACAATAATGGTAGTTTATAATAGTGGATGATGGTGATACAGTATATGAATAAAATCAGTGAATCACCATTTTTGTAAAATAAATTTAAATAGACATCTTAATGATATTAAGCTTTGTTACATATCTTAACATTTAAATCTATTAAGTGATTGAAAAATAAAAAAAGAAAAAACATATTTAATAATCAAAATCTGAATAATTAAAATTAAGTCTTCACTAAATGCAAATAAATGAGGCCAAATAGGTAACTGAATCACAAGGGCGATAAAGGCATCAATCTAGCAAGCATTAATAATAATAATCGTCGCTCATATTTGTCGCACGGTGTTAACAAAAACACTGAAAAACTTAAAACAAAAATAAAATAAAATGAAAGCAACAAAAACAGTTGATCGATGACTATTTCCGTCAGAATAAGAATTGGGTGATTAATTATATTGCCCCTTTTGTTTTTCAACAGTAATAGTAGTAATTAATTTTCCAATACATTAGAACAAATAAATTCATATGTACACACTACACACAACGGAACCACATATCATAGAATAAGAAACCACAACTCGAAAATATCGAGATCGAGCTTTAGAACAGAGAAAATTCTAAAAAGAGATATTTCTCTTTTAATGAATTTACACGATGCAAATTTAAATTAGTTAAATATCATAATCTTTTTAATGAATCGAGAGAAACTTAGGTAAGTGGATTTCGAATACCCAATTTGTAGTTTTATTTTTTCAAAAAAGGTGTAAAATAGACCTAATGAAGAAAGAACCTACCCTCACTTTTACAGAAGTAATTGTGGTTTGCCCCTTTTTGTTTTCAACAATAATGGTTGCAGTTACACAAGTTAAAAACAATCCTAATAAATTTAAAGGAACAACCATACTTCACTTTTACAACAGTATCAAGACGCTCGGCCATAAGATTTGGAAGTCTAATTTTAAATTTTAATTTTAAATCAGTACTTATTTATAAAATCTGCATAAATTTTAACTTCAATTTCAAATTTTAAATACTCCAAAAGGTAGCTTGCAAAGAGGGGAAGTCCCTACGATTTAGAATTTCAAATTGTGATATTAATATTTTTTAAAATATAAGAGTTGATTCATAAATTTATATTTTATTTTACAAAATATCACGACCCAAGTCGTGCGGGCACCTACTCTAAGCACCTAGATAGGAGAACCCTTATCACTCGATCCAACAGGCAATGTGGAAATTTAAAAGTAAAACATAAGGAAAAATGCTTTTTTAGTAATGGAAAAGCTCTTAAAACTTTAATACGGAGAAATCCTTTACAAGATTTGAATACAACCCTCCCTAGGAACTAATCTAAACAGGTACAAGAGCTACTACAGGAGAAACACAAGAAAATGAAGAGAAGGCACAGCTTCCACCATGGAATGAAGAGTAGAAGCTGCTGGAGATTGCCATCGATCGTTCTGTACCTTTGAAACATCACTGATCCTGCAACCAGACTATACCCAAAAAAGTATAACAAGAGTAGTATCAGTACAAATGACACGTACTGGTAGGCATCATCGGTCGACCCAAATCCATCACATGCCATCATATAAGAGATCAAGAGAAAACATACAGTAAATTACAAGAATCCAGTCCTTTATCATCCACTTTTACTTTAGTAATATTACCATTACAACCTGCATGTTTAGCCCCCGAGCCTTCTTAATCGATTTCGCTGTCAACTCCACAACAGGGAGACTCTGTACCATCCCATCCTGGTCCAACGTAACACTAGGACTTTCCCACAATCACAGTAACACTAGGACCTCTCAGGTCACACTTATTTCTAAGACTTTTCAAGTCACACCTAACACTAGGACTTTCCAAGTCACACTTAATACTAGGACTTTCCAAGTCATCCAACTTACCAACCACTATAAGCACCTCAGTGGTTCCAGTTTCAACACTTAGGTCTACTACCAGCCTCTGCTAGTCAATTGAGAGACAACCTACAAAATCATGATTTACCACCCTGACTTAAATTAAAATCCTAAGTCAACCACTTTGACCCTTAGCCCTTAGCCAAACAATGGGTTATCTGTGAGTCCTTCATATTTAACCTCCAAGGTTTCTTACCCTTGATACCTCGTCGGTTCAGGCACTCATAAAATACTAGCCTTGTTTCACTAACTCAGTCAAATCTGACTCTCTAGGAACCTTAGGCCCTTCGAGTTCACTTGTCTTGAACCCATCAAGCAATACGCCCACAATCCCCTAGTCTTGTGACTAACTATCCCAGACATCACTGCTAACGGGCCTGTCACTCTTACATAAAATGGGAGTTAGAAGGGTACAAAACTAATCAATTATTACCAGAGGATATGAAATAACCCAGTCCATATGACTATCAATAAGATCCCCAGTCAACAACCAGACTCAACAATCATATAGGCTATGCCCGACTATGCAAGTAACCAGACCACATATAATTATGTCACAGCTTGCAAGCGACCCAGACTACCCAAGGTTTCCTAGGACATTGTTTGTGGCATTTAACATGCAATCCCGATTTACTCAAGAAATCACCTGAACACTTACACATGCTAGCCCGATCACTCAACGATCAATATACATGTCAAGTAACAATAAAATTCCGGTCCTCTCAGAAAATCAACATGTAAAGAATATCAATAGCAGATAAGCCCGGTTCACTCAAGGAACCAACAAGTAATAAACATCAATAGCAAATAAGCCCGGTTCACTCAAGAAACCAACAAGTAATGAACATCAATAACAGATAAGCCCGGTTCACTCAAGGAACCAACAAGTAATGAACAGCAATAGCAAATAAGCCCGGTTCACTCAAGGAACCAACAAGTAATGAACATCAATAGTAGATAAGTTTGATTCACTCAAGGAACCAACAAGTGATGAACATCAATAGCAAATAAGCCTGGTTCACTCAAGGAACCAACAAGTAATGAACATCAATAGCAGATAAGCCCGGTTCACTCAAGGAACCAACGCACATATAGAAATCAATTTCATACCAGATGCGGTACCCGAGCCAATCGTAATAGAACATGTATCAGATGTGGTATCCGAGCCAATCATTATAGAACCTGTATCAGGTGTGGTACTCGAGCCAACCATTATAGAACATGTACCAGGCATGGTACTCGAGCCAACCGATAAATATTCTGTACCAGGCGTGGTACCTTAGCCAACTAATTTCACACAAAGCCAATAGTCAATAATTAAGTGAACAAAAATATACTTGTAAAACCCACAAGCAATAATCAAGTTCATTTCACATAATTGATACCCTAAATACTTGGACATAACTTCATCCCCTAAGCATGCAAGCACGTACATCACTAAGCTAAACTTACATGAATACATATTTGCATTGGGAAAATAATAATCATCACCTACCGGTAACATGGCTCATAACCTCAATCTTGACAATCCGTCTGAAGACTAACTTCTGGGTTACCCTCTAGACACATATAGTCGCAACAACACATCTAGAACCCTTCTTTAAGACAAATACAGTTCAGGGAAAACATACCTTAACATTGAAACTCCCACCCTTCCTGTTTATTCCATTTCCTTATTTGAGACTCCCGAAAATTTGCTATAACCAATCACTTATTTAATTCACAATATTTTTGGTTTTTTGAACCTACCCAATAATCTAGTTTTCCTGGATTCTAACATCACACATCAATTAACAAATATAAATAGCCCGGAATGAAATACATTACTCTAACCTCCTCATTCTCATTCCAAAAATCCAATCAGACAATACAATATTTCTCCAGACTCCGTGTCCGAAGGCCTAAGCATGAATCCTCCCGTCATTATACACAATAATACACAAGAGAATACATGTCTACAACTACTCAATTAAATCTAGCCTATCTGGACGCCAAGAAGCTGCACAAAGAGGTCTGAACACCATATTCTGGCTCCGTGAAGACTATTCCTGATGGAGAATGAATCTGAAATCTATTTTTTCTCCCTTCCTTAGAAAAAATCTCCCCTCCCCATGGCTCCCAAGCTTTGGAGCAGCCTAGGAGAGTTTTTGGAGCAACTCCCATCTAATTTTAACTGAAGAAGAGAGAATGAGAATATAAAACCCATTTCTGGATTTTTTGATCCCGTTATTATGCTATAGCGGCTGGCGCCGCTACCATGGTACCTCTATAGCGCCCTAATTCCCGCTATAGCGGCCTCAACTTTTCAGTACGGACCATCTTTAGTAAAACAGTCATAACTTTTTACTCGGGAAGCGGATTAATAAACGATCAGTGACATTGGAAAGAGGACTAAGAGATCCTTAATTTGATGGATATTGGGACTTCTAACTCCTTATATTCTAGGAGGAATGCTCGTTTGAAGTTGACCCTAGTTTGAACTTAGCCCGAAACTAAATCGGTAAGGAAACTTTCAACTTAACTTTGTGCTAGGAGTATTATATGACCTTAGTACATACCAAATGTACTCTCATACTAAAGAATTAATCCTATCTCTTATTACGAATTAGAGACACTTGTCTTGGCCGCAGATATTTTCAGTAACGACGGAATATGTCATTACACAAAAAAATAATACATGCTTGATGTGAAGAGATTGTCCGTATCATGTGAGAAGATTTTATCAAATAATAGCTAGTTACTACTATTGTTGATTTATTGAATCAGTGAATCTTTGTAAAATTATGTGTACTTGAAAGTTTGTAATAACATATAATCACAAATATTTATTTATGAAAGAAACATGATGATATGTCATTTATTAATTCAACACTTTAGCATTTTTTGATACCTTGTTTATGAATTAAGATTTTCTCATTTGGTAAGATTGTATAAGAATTGAGAAGTTTTGATAGTTTTCAAATCTTACGAGACTTTTATGTTTATAAGAAAAAATACAACTTTAAAAATTAAAATTACATGTTCAAATAGAATTTCAATCAAACCAACATAATTTTAAATTATAATTTAAAATCACATCCAAACAGATCCTAAGATAATCTTTTCTTTTTTAATCTTTTTTTTTTTTTGGTGTATAGGAATATTACAGTTGGGGGATCCAAGGTTGTACGCCAGCTAGTTTGGATGAAATGAAGTAAAAGAAGCAGGCCAATTGGCCCAAGCCCACGTGATTGGAGGTTCATTAAATTGATTATTTTAAAAATTGATTGGTTTCTAATTTTTGTTGATATCATGACTTGAAAGATATTATGATACGAAAATATATATCTATGTTCAATAAAAAAAAATTATGTAAAAAACATAAATGAAAAATTAACACAAACGAATAGCATAAGTAGGGGTGTCAATGGTACGGTTCGGACGGTTATTTTATAAAATTTGTACCATACTAATTTTTTAATTATTTTATTTCATATAACCAAAATTAGACTTTTTAAAAACGTTCCATCACCTAAGTTTTTCTTCGGTATCGGTATGATTCGATTAATTTTTGATATTTGTTTCTTAAAAAAATATAAAAGTCAGAACACTCTATCATGTATACTTGTATACTTGTGTATGATTTTGATAAAAACTTTTTAGGCATTTTTATTGTTTAAAAGGTGATAAGAAAAAAAATAAAAATTCATCCCATTAATTTACAGTAGTGTAAAATAATATTAAGCATAGATAAAAAAAATATAATGTAAATTACACGAACGGGGAGAAATCAATGAAGATGAAACTCAAGAATTGAGTCGTACTAAAATTAATTATCGAATAAGAAAAATTTAAATTATAAAAGAGGGAAAATATCTAATAACATGTAGCTTGTTAGTGTTAACCAAGATCATTAGAATACCGTGTAGCTTACTAGTTACTACTCGAGAGTCAAAATCCTAGAACAAATTTAGTTTCGATCGGAGTAGTATAGTAAATTTCAATATTAGGACTTTGAGCGTTAATTATATTGCCGCTTTTCATCACTCCGGGTCCTAAGCAAAAAATTTAATATTTTACTATGTTTAAATTTAATATATAAAATATATTTACACATGTATTATTCGATACAGCTTGATATTTTTTCGGTTAATTTTTATAAAAAAAAATATTCAATTATTCGGTACGATTATAAATTTATACAAAAATTATCGATTTTACTAAAGAAACCTAAAAATCAATTCGGTACAGTTTGATTCGATTGGTTCAATCGATTTTTTTAAAATCATTAACACCCCTAAGCATAAGTGTCAATTACCCCACCAAAAATGTTGACCTAATCCAATTGTACTTGCAAACCTAATTTAAAGCTCATTACTTCCCATACACCAACAATCCAGCATATATATATCCCCACTTCTAAAAATATTGTTTTTCTTATCCAATGAAGTAGTCAGTTCATGATTTAGGATTATCCAATACCTAGGAGGAAAGTAGGGGGTAAGTCCGCAAACACCTGACGCTTGCTACGGATTTAACTTTAGACATACGTAATTGAAATTGAAAATTTGCATCTGACTTCAGACACTTTTATTTGAAGTATGGTCTTGTGAAATTAAAACATCAAAAAATTTATTTGAAGTTTGATATGGCTTGTCAAGGCTGAAATTGTGAACTTGATAAAGTCAAATTTCATATATTTTTGTGTAACGATCGGGTTCGTCATTACGGGTAAACTTTTCGTGCCAAGTTTTGAGTCAGAAAACTTTCGGGTTTGGAAGTTGAAAATTCTGGGTTAGGCTAGTCTCGGACAATTTTGGAGCGCGGATCTTGTTCTCCCGGTGTGAAACCAGTTGGTTCTGTAGTTTTAGAATTCTGCTGCGAAGTGAAGGTAGTTCCCTAACTAGCTTGAGGGTAAAGATCATAGATAGATTATCTGGACTAGATCCTAGGAAGCAAGCCTTGGTTAGAGGTTTGCAAGTAGTCAAATCTGTAGTGTATTATCCAAATTCACAGGTGTCCTTGCTTTCCCTCATCGACCAATAATGCGACTTGTAGAAGACTCTCTCCATATACCTAGCGGAGTGGTCTAGGACAATCTGGGTAAGGATTGGGCAAACTGTCTTGATTTGAGCTAGTTTTCCATTTAGCTAATACATAAAGGAGTCTGGGGACTTTTCAGAATCGAATTCGGGTACGTAGAACTCCCAGAATCGAGGTTGGCGCAAAGGGGTTATTCCAGAACGTCAAAAATTTAAGTGTGTTGTAAAATAGACCCTTTTGAGAGGATTGATGACTCTTTTTCCCGTGTCAACCGCCGTAGCAGTTGACACACTGCCATAGCGACCTCCACTATAGCGGAGAAATTATCGCTATAGCGGAAGTCAATGTAGTTCAGCCTCCGCCATAGCGGTGGACTCCTCTATGGCGGTACCGCTATAGCGGAGCGTGACGTGATTGAATGCACAATTTTTTCCAAAACAGTCAGTTTTTCATTCAAGACATTTTGGGAGAAGGGCAAGGCGATTTTGGGCGATTTTCATCAGTTTTCCATCATTGTTTGTCCTAAAGGTAAGAATTCTACTCCCCAAACTCCGTACTATCTTTCCTACGCTATAAAATTGCTAGGGGTAGACTTGGGAAAAGGTTTGGAATGACCTAGGATGGTAGAATCAGGGGGAAAAGGGGGATTCTAAGGTCTATAAGTTCTTAGGTGTTGTTAATTCCACTAGATTATGATCATGTGACCTTAATTCTCTAAATGTATCCATGAAAAAATGGTAGGAATAGGGGAATTAATGGTGGGAAATCTCTGGAAAGGGGTGGAATGATCATGGTTGGCCTGGGGTATGGGATTTTGCATAATTTGGGTAATTAGTAGGCCATAAAGATTGATTTTGTTTATTGTGTGTTGTTTTAGACTAAGAACTGGCAAGAACTTTGGGAAATGGGAAAGCTCCAATTGAGTAGAGCTTGGAATATTTTGAGGTAAGTGATGGCTATTGATTTCTAATATGCATTATGTGTTCACGTACTATTTTGTAGTAGTGTATGAGTTGATTGTTTATGAAATGAATTGAGAATGTCTAGTTGTCCGATAATCAGTCTTGTGGAATGAACTTCTTTGTTTTCTTGTTGTCTTTACAAGTATGTTTGTTCATTGATTGTGATTGATTGGACTTGTTATGACATTCGGTTGGCTCGGGTACCATGCTTGGTACGGGAATTACTAACGGTTGGCTCGGGTACCGCGCCTGTTATGGGAATTGCTAATGGTTAGCTCTGGTACCACACCTGGTATGAGTATACTAATAGTTGGCTCGGGTACCACGCGTGGTATGGAAATTCATAATGGTTTGCTCGGTTACCATGCCTAATACGGGTTGTTTGATTGTATTGTCTTGTTCTTCAATGGTTCCATGAGTGAACCGGGTTGCATTCTTGAACTGTGATATCTGCATAGGTTCCATGAGAGGCCGGGTGATTTTATGTTAAATTTGAGGTTGGTCTTAGAGTAGACCAAAATTGCATGTCTAACACTTCGGTGATGTTAGGGGGATCCTTGGTGGGTCCGGGTTATGTGAAAAAGGGTATATATTGTTGTTTTTGGGTGTGGTCAATGGTTGTTAATTGGTTCATAGGTAAATAAGTTAAGAGAGGGATTTAATATCTGGCTATTTGTTGACTTACTATATGTTCCATGTACCTTACTATGTTATGATTTACTGTTCATATTATGTTTATTGGAGCTGGCCGATTATCCTACCAGTACACGGTGTTTGTGTACTGATTCTATACTTGTTTTTTTTGTGAGTACAGGCAATCTTCCAGCTGCTGACACGCTACCTCACCTGTAGTCCCAGCGCTTCCAAACATCAAGGGTGAGCTGCTTCGATCGAGCTACCTTGGTCTCTTCATTCAGTTATAGCCCACTTATTTTGGGCTTAAACTCTTGCTTATTTTGGTGTTGCATCCCCGTATTTTCTAGACAGTTTAGGTAGAATGTTTTGATACGCTGACTTTCAGGTCCTAGGGAGGGATTTTCCACAGGTTATTTATAATAGTATTGAGATTGTTATTGAATTGCTACTTTATTTTCTTGCACACTAGTTTTGAGCTGTTAGAACTGTTAAGTTCGGGGTCGTTGATGGTTCACTTACCCGAGGGTTGGTGGGTGCCACTCATGGCAGTCTGGGTCGTGAGAAAGATGGTATCAAAGTCCTAGGTCCGTTGATCTCTGTTTTCGGGAAAAAATGGTCTACATTTGAAAATCTAGTTAAAGTTTCAAAACGTTTTCAATTTTTTAGAAGAGTCGCCACTTAGTTTTATAAAAGTAAAACCAAGAAAACTTATAAAAAATCTTTTAAAGCTAAAACAGATATAACTTTACAAAATTAAGAGATTAAGGGTAAGGGTTCAAATTAATATCCCGAGAAGGTTTTATAGACACTCGGGATATCCGCTGACTTGCGGTTATCTGAACTTGTTTGAAAATAACTTATTTTGACTAATTTTTGAAAAGATCTTGATTTGATTAATCTTGAAAAAATCATCTTGTTTTAACTTTGATTTTGGAATAAAATGATACTTATATTTTTAGAAAAAAGAAGCATATAAAGAGTTGGGGTTTAAGAGGGAAAAAGACATGCTAGTTTTTGACAGTTTAAAAAAACATGATTCATTTTCTCATAGAGGAAACAGTAAGGGACTAAATAAAATTTGAACAAGAAATATTTTACTCGTTTGGGATAACTCAACTAAGTTAAAATGTTAGAGTTTAATTAATTACAAATAATTCTAACTAAACAAAGTAGAAAGAGTTAAAGAAATGTGATTAAGCCATTGGCTCAATCTAAACATGTCATAAATCTAGTTTGTGGGCCCTCTTTAGACCCACCGCCATATCTTTTGGACTTTTAGTCCCACTTCTTCAAACTTTTGCCCATTTTGGGTTGCTGCCATTGTTGTTGTATTCATGGGGTTTGGGCCCATTTCATCATAGCTTAGTCCATCTTTGGTTGCTGCTACGCTATTGCTGCTGCTTCATTGGTCTATACGGGCTTTTGGCCCATTTTGGCATCTATCATCTTTCACCATGAGAGAGCTGAATTGGCTTAAAGGAGTTGGGTTTCGGTCCAACTCGATAAATGCAAGATATCGGAAAGAGTCCAACGGGACTCAGATGGATTGTTTATGCAAACAAAGAAAAACAAAAAATTAATATTTTCAAACGACAAATAAAACGAGAAAACTCATTATTCACTATACTCAATCACACACACAGATATGATTGATCGAAGGGAAATGTAACAGTGGCTTCCGATAAGCTTTAATGAGTTCCCAGAGGATAACCAAAAGATCATATAGAGATACATTAATTAGCTTATAAGACTTTGATGAAATAACATGGCTGGAACTATCACAAAAATGACTCTAACAAGTAATTTGCAACCAGTTAAAGGGAGGACTAATTCTAGTAAAATCACATCTCTGAAAGGGTGCTCAACATCTATGCTAGACCAAATCATCGTCATGTCTTCTCAATCAATCAA
Source organism: Jaltomata sinuosa (assembly GCA_003996215.1). Taxonomy (NCBI): domain Eukaryota; kingdom Viridiplantae; phylum Streptophyta; class Magnoliopsida; order Solanales; family Solanaceae; genus Jaltomata; species Jaltomata sinuosa. Next base: position 47,805 of record QJPP01003380.1, on the reverse strand, counting down.
ACAACGCACAAACCAGTAGAACTACCTAAATTTCTATCACTGTTCATTCCCAAAATTCATACCATTCATCACACGAAAACACACACGGACAAGACATAAAACTCACAAAAGATGCCAAGAAAGTTGAGCACTGCTAATCAAGCTAATAACAGGATGATGAATGAAATCATTTCTTTTAAAGGCTCAAACTTGACGAATTCAGTTTTTAAGCAAAGGAGAGGAAATTTCGACGTGTTTTAAACAGGGAGTAAAAAAAAATAGCTCAATTTTGGAAGCCTTATGGTGTAATCTATTATATCCTAGGTTTTGAGATCAGCAGATTCTTCTTAACAAGATCAAACAAGGCACATAGGGGAAAAGGAAAAGGGAGGAAGCATCAAGCCAATTCAAGATAAACTACAAGACACCTAGAACTTGTATGAATACACAATCATCAAGAGAAGGATGCAATCACATTTCAAATTCTTTCATACTAAAGCCTAAACGGTTAGCATTGACAGGCTACCAAAGAGACATAATAACCAAATTTTAAAACATAATTTCGAGTATATCAAAGGGATAGATCAAGGAAGGTCAATAACAAGTAAATCAAGATGAGTTTTTCAAAGTGTTGGCTAAATAACAACCCATGAACCTAACATTTCGACAATAGCAAAACAGTTTAGACTCTATCTAAACAGTGTAACATACTGACATACCAATCTCTACAAAGAAAGTAGAACAACTCTTCAAAGAGAAAGAGAAAGCGAAGACAAAAATATGATAACCTCAAATACAAGTTCCAAATGTTTACTCATAATTATCTAACACTAAATCCAACAAACACAGCCTAAAATCAACATGATAATTCCTAAAATATCATAGTTTCACATCGCGCTAAATAAACAAAAAAACAGGAAAAGAAAAGAAGAACAAAAAGAAGAGATGAGGGTTTTACCTCTTCTGGAGCAGCGAACGGGGCAACGAGACTTTGTCAAAAACTCGACTTACCACCGGAATTTAGCTCGTTTCGCCGGAAGAACACGAACTTTTTAGGGTTTATATCTATGAGACTTTCGATTTCTTCGATGGGTTTAGAGAGCGGTTCTCCAAAGAAAACCCAAGAAATCCAAAAGCCAGCCCCTAATTCCTCCATCTTAGAGGGTATTCACAGGGGGAAAAGGGTGAAACAGGGGGGAGATAGAATGGTAAATTGGGAAAACCCCTTGTGGGAAATTCGAATTTTAAAAGAGGGAATAAGGGTTGAGGTCTGCCATGAACTTTGAACGAAAACAAGGTCAAGTTCATTGGGATTTTGAGGGGGAAAACTCGAAATTCTTCCACAACCAATGATATTTGAACGAATATGTACTGTGATAGTACGATTTTGGAGAAACGGATGGAAAATCACCATGAATTTTGGGATTAGAACGTTGTGAAGGAGCCAGTTGTCTCTTCTAGAACCTTTGAGGTTGCCAGCTCATCATCTTGATGGAGAACGGACAGCATTTGGGAAAATTACGGGATTGACGCATCGTTGAAGCTATTGTTGTCGTCATTTTGCAACTTGGGACATTAGGGTTTGTTCTGTTTGATATTGGAAAAGAGATGAAGAGAGAGAGAAATGAGATAAGGGGTCATTTGGTCTAGCTGTTTAGAGAAAACAAAGAGTGAAAGAGTATAAGGGTGTGAGGAAATGCTGGACCGGGTCAGCGAGTTATGGAGTGGGCTGAGCGGGTGGAAATGTTTGCTGGCCCAAATGGTGAAGAGCAAAGCTGATGAGGGTGGTTTATAATTTGGCCACATTTCGCAAAATGTGGCCACCTTAAGTTAAGGAGATAGCCAAATTGAGAGTAAATCGATGAAATTCGGCTAGATTTTTAAGTGATTTATAGGATTTAGGCTAGAATAGGAATAAAGATGAATCAATTAAGAATAACCTTGAGCTTTAATAATTTAAAATAATTATTATATTTAACGTATAATTACCTCTTTTACAATTATGAAATTAATTTATCCAATTAATTTCTCATTTGAATTAATTTAGAGGAGAAACAAACGCTTAATTTTTTAAAAGGATTTTTCTTATGAAATCAAACTTTAAAATAGTTCTTTAAGTAAACTTATGTAACTTCCTAATAATTAAATAAGTTATTACTCAAAACTATTGTAAAGCTGATTTAGAAAATATTTTATCTCTTTTTTATGAAATAATTATTTTGAAAAATTATTTAAAAGTTCAAAAGGCTCAAGGTTAATTCGTAATGTGGAGGGTAAAAATTGGGTGTCAACAACTGTCCCTCCCTTTGGGTATGGTGGATGTAATGAAACCTGGGCAAAGGGAATTGACGTTTCCAATTTTATCCGACCACAGATTCATCTTCAGAAAGCGGTTGGTTCTAGCATGAATTTCAAGGAATCATGGCCAAACTCTGGTATCGAGTTTCCTATGTATCTCAGGTTACATGAGAATTCAGGTCACCTATAGTTTAAGATTCTTGATTTTACGCACGATTTTGAAAGAATTTCACACTATCCCAGTTTCAGAATATGGAGAGACCGAAAAGCTGGGGAGTAAGGATTGGGGGGAATTAGGAATGCAGCCGAGTTTTCAAAACAGAGCCCGCCTACATATCCCAGGACTTAGGAATCAGGCTGCTTATAGTTCGACTCAATCGGTGGAAAAGGTGATCTTTATATTAAGACAACCTTTGGCTCGGGATGAGTGACTAATAAGTTGAGCTATAGAAAAGAGGCTTGTAACCTCTTAACTATGAATGTGGTGCACTTCAAACCTATAAGTAAGATTTTACCTGGACATAATTTCCAAAGCTCGAGGTGTATCGTCACCCGAATTTGAAAAGAAGGAATATTGCTTCCAGCGTAAGTTCAGAAGATACCCTGGATGTGACACTAAGACCCCAAAGATAGGAAATACCTATATGCCTTCTGATAGAGGTGTGGTTTGATGGCAGTGGTAGTCGTTCCTCAGCTCGCGTCCAAAGAGTTTGGTATTCCTCTTAGGAATATGTCACAGTTCGCTGCTAAGAAAAGGTTCCACGTTGTGATGCATCCTTTTTGATGTAGTCTGCACCTGTGGTTTTGCTTTGAGAATTTCATCCTTCTTGGATGCCCTCGACAACATCTTAAAATAAAATTGTTAGTAGTAACATAATTCCATTTGGAGAGGTAGTCTTCTTTGTCATACCTCATCCTTGGGTTATGTCCAAATCTTAGGTTGTGACATCTTTTGATATGCTTTGTACTTGTTGTTCTTGTTTGAGATTTTCATCTTCTCGGATATTCTCGGAAATATTTTGAAACAAAACTGTTAGTAGTAAAGTGATTCAACAGAGAAATATAGCTTTGTACCTTATTTCCGCATTTGTTGCCTTTTGAAATGTATGTCGTCTTTTCCTGTTTCTGTCTTGGGAAATAGTGACTTCTATGACGAGAATATGATAGCCTTCGTAGCTATCAGATAGGATTGCCTTCATGGCGATTTTGAGTATGACGACTTTCGTAGTTGTTGCGATGTAATGATCTTCATGACCATTTACGGCATTCTCTTAAACGTGATAACCTTCGTGGTTATTGACAATAGTCCTTGCGTATGCTTTCAGGATAAGTCTTGCACATCATTCGTATTGACGCGACTAACAGATATTCCCTGAACTGTCAGGCTTTGGGTGATCTTACACATCATTCGACTTTGGATAGAGGCGACTTACATATGCTTTTAATTTGGAAACTTCGAGTAATCTTGCACATCATCTGATTTTGGATAGAGGTAGCTTATAGATGTCCTTCAAATTGCCAGTTTTTGGGTAATCCTGCACTTTTATCCGATCTTGGATGTAACGCGACTTACAGATTTTGCTTGAATTAGTAGTCTTTGGGTAGTCCTGCACAATATCAACGTGGATATGTTGTGGCTTATAGATAACCCTTGGACTATCAATTTTTTGGTAGTCTTGCACTTTATCCAATTTCGGATATTATTGCGACTTGCGCATTGCCCTTGAACTGTCAATCTTTGGGTGATCTTGCACACTATCTGATTTTAGATATCGCTGCGTCTTACAGATAACTGTTAGTTTGTCAAGTTTTGGGCAATCTTGCACACTATCCAGTTTTGGACATTGTTGTGGCTTACAGACAACCTTTGGCCTTCTAACTTTGGGAGATCCGGTTCATCGTCTGATTTGGATGGCGTCTTACAGACATCCTTCAGGCTATGTTCTTTTGACCTTAACGGCAAGCAGTGTTTGATTATCGGGGGTGACAAGGACTTTGCCACACAATCAAATATAGTTGCATCTTCTGGCGATCGACGCTTTCGAATGTATGAACATCCTTCGGTATAAGATTTCATTATCTTAATGCGATAATAAAATAAGAGTGCATAAATATCCTCAACGTCAGACTCCTCAATCTTACGCGATATCGTACATGAATATGCGAGGTGCTAGACTTGGCATAATAAGAAAGCAAATACATCCTCAACACCAGACTCCTCCATCTCACGCGATATCGGATATAAAATATTGAATGCCAGACTTGGCATAATAAAGGAGAAAATATACCCTCAATATTAGACTCCACTGTCTTACACGATATTGGATACAAATATGTTGGATGCCAGACTTAGCATAATAATAATAATATCCTCAATGTTAGACTCCGTCGTCTCACGCAATATCGGATATAAATATGCCAGGCTTGGCATAATAAGGTAGAAAATATATCATCAATGTCAGACTCAGCTGTCTTATACGATTTTGGATATAAATATGATGGATGCTAGATTTGGCATCATAAATAATAATATCCTCAATGTTAGACTCCTCTGTCTCACGCGATATCGGATATAAATATGTTGAATGCCAGACTTGGCATAATGATAAGGATGCATAAATATCTGTGGCATAAATATGCAAATGAAAATATTCTCAATATTAGACTCCTCCATCTCACACGATGTTGGATATGAATATGCTCTTGGGTCGATCCCGCGCAGCCAGTGAGACTTAAGGATGCCTCTGAATGTCATCCTCTTTGAAACCGACCGGTAGAGGGACATAATATTCGCAGCAAATGTACTGCGGTAATAATGATGATGATGGTCCTCGCGATATGGTCCTCTTGACATGGTCCTCTTGACATGCAAATATGATATGGTCCTCTTGACATGGTCCTCTTGACATGCAAATATGATATGGTCCTCTCGACATGGTCTTCTTGACATGGTCCTCTTGACATGGTCCTCTCATGCAAATATGATAATGACATGGATGATCATGCAATGATATGGGTAGCAGTTTCAGAAAACATCACCTTTGATTTTTATGTTGTCCTGTTGACTCCTTTGTGTGTACCTGTGCTCAAGGCAAACAATTAGTAGACACAACATTGCTTTTGCTAGCGACCATAGTCAAACTTGAAAAACTTTAAAGACAACATCTATAAAGCTAATCAAAACAACTTTGTTTCAAATGTGAATGAAAGTCGTGCCCATTTTTGGGGATAGCCACAAATACCATTTTTGAACATCGTCTGTTCGTGGTAATTTTTGTCTTACTGGGGATTGGCGGAGAACGTCGTTGATCTCTCATTTGATGTCCTAATTTTATAGTTGACCCAAAGTGTCCTGATCTGCTTGGGGACTTGAGGATGCTGTCAATCTCTTTTTATCTAGTAGTTTATGTGAACTACAAGAGATTTGCCCGCTCCAGGGACTTTTGCCTCTTTGGCTTCTTCCCACCGTTTTGGCTTTTATCGCCAAATTTGGATCCCCTGGTCTTGTTGCGTTTCATTGAACATGTTGGATAACGAGGGGCTTTCATCGATTTCTAACATACTTTTTAGGATAACATGCATCCACAGAAAAATTGTTAGTTTTTGGTGAAACTGATCTGTGTTGACCTCATTCGATCTTTTGCTCCTCGCTTTGTCTTTTCTGGGTGCTTTCCATTCTCGAGTGCTCATCGTCCTCGACTTTCCGGGTCATGGTAGACATAAGACAAAATCAAAATAAAGGAGTAAAACTAATCTTTTTGTAAAGATTTTTCAAAACAAGTGTTTTTGAAAAACAAAGATTTTGAAAAAGGATAGTTTTGAAAGGTCATTGCCCGTCATGTCATGTGCTAGCTCAATGAATGTCCTTTACTCGAGACCTTGGTGTTTTTGACATATTGCTAGCGGACTCTAGAGATCCTTTGTCGTTCTAGCTGGGGAAAGTTCGAATATGATCTTTCAAGAAATCTATCATAGCCGGGGATTAATCCACCTCGGACTGGGGATTTTGAAGTAGACTCTGATCTCTCGGTGTTGGGGAACTCTTCGGAGTTTAATGATGAACTCTTGAATGAATCTTGGTGGAAATTTTGAGGTCTTCCTCAAAATTTCTGCCCCAGTTAAAGGTTTCATGACGAATCTCATTCCATTGGCAAGAGACTTGAGACTCTGTGGGGATTGCGAGATTATGTCTTGATATTCATTTGGGTTTCTCTTCGGCACATTTTGTATTCCGATTTGCTGGAGAATGCTCTTCACCTTCTGAATTTTTGAGATTCCTTTCTAAAAAATTCTGCCAGTTTCCATTTCCTGGGTAATATGACCGAGTCGTTGTGGCGCCTATGTATCCCATTGAGGCAGGAATCACGTCAAACGTAGTTCTCATACTCATAGTGGGAGAATGTTGGAAATAAACAAAGGGGTGACCGAGGCCGACGAAGGCCGCCTACGTATCTCATTCTTGAAAATTTAGGTCAGACGTTGTTCAAGATAGGAAGGGGAAAGATAGATTTTTCTAAGGGGTTGACCGAAGCCGACACAGGCCACCTACGTATCTCATTCTTGAGAATTCAGGTCAAACATAGTTCGTAGATAGGAAGGGGAAAGATAGATTTTCCTAAGGGGTTGCCCAAAGCCGACACAGGCCACCTACGTATCTCATTCTTGGGAATTCAGGTCAAACATAGTTCGTAGATAGAGGATAGGGGATTTTTTTTAATGCTTTTACCAAGTGCAAAAATGATTACAAGCAAAAAATGCGATTACAGGGAAAGAAATAGAAGGAAAAGAAACTTTAGGCATAGTATCTCTTCACATCATCAGAGTTGATTGGCTTGGCCATGCTTGATTATCTATCTCAAACAAAATCAACGCTCCTGCAGATAGCACTTTTTGGACAATGTACAGTCCTTGCCAATTTGGTGCAAACTTTCCTCTGTCTCATGGGAGGGAAGGATTAATTGTCCATTCTCTGGATTGAATCCTGGATTGACCAATAAGTTTTGGGAGATGATGTTTGTGCTTATTCTCATCCTATTATTGTAGGACCAGTCAAAGATGTCGATGTATGGCTTGTGTAGACTGATAAGTTCTTTCTTTTGTGCTTTTGACAAATAAACACCGACGCTGATTTCTTTGACTTGACCGTTGCCTCCCAGATTGACCACCTCAAACTCTTTTAAATAGGTCCTTTTCTGGTCTTCGAAGTTCTTAGACTTCTTGGTCGTTCATTCAAGGACCATGATGTCTTCAACATACTCCTCGAAATCATCATCATCTAGCTCGGTTTGTTCGTTAAGCTCTTGACATGACATGACAGTGGCAAGTTTTAACTTATTGTTACTGAAACCAAAAAAAAATAGGTTAGATAATAACAAGTAAACCTAAATAATTTTAAGCAGTAAATGTTTTCAAAATAAGGAGGCTTTCATCGAAATTTAAAAATACTCGCAAACTATGGCTATAACCCACATGAATGTGGGTCTGTACCTTTTGGAAAGCAATAAAATAGTATGAGGAATTTGAAAACATAAAGGGTGGGTCACTGAGCCTCATCCATAACATCATCGATTTTTCACAAAATAGAGTCTTTGTCTACCCAGCCGAGTGAAGAGTCATGAGGGGAATTGCAACCCAATTTTGCAGCTTTTCGCCAGGCTTGGCATCCCTTATCATGGCTGTTTGGGGGATTTCATCTGTTACAGCATCGCACTCCTCAAACAGCCTTCTGATCCCGTCCTTTAACCCATCGCTTGGAGAACTAATACGCACCGAAAATGACTGATATAAGTGAGGGAGTGGCTTAGGCGGTTTTGACTACTTCTTCTCTTCGACTCTCTCCTTGTCTTTTCGGGCCACATACCATAGTCCATGCCTGGTCAACTGTCTAGGGATACTTAAGGGTTCAATCATAACGTCAGAATTCTTTCCCAACCCGAGACCTGGCTCGTACCCGCTCCTTAGCATTGTGGTTGTAAGCATTTTGTAGGTGGGTGTCCTGGGAATTTGAGGAGCAAGATCCTCTCCGGTGGCATTTACAATCTCTACTGTGTAGAAATCGCTCCCCCTCGGGACCTCTTCAATCACAGGGACACAGCCATTAGTACGGCTCAAGTGACTTCCTTCTCCATGGATCACCACTTCATGTTCCTCCCAAATGAATTTTACCATCTGGTGCAAAGTTGATGGTACAGCGTCGGCTTCATGGATCCATGGCCTTCCTAAGAGAAAGTTATAGCTGGTGGTGATATCCATGAATTGGAATTCTATACGGAACTCGGCGGGTCCTATTTGGATGTATAGGCTGGCTTCTCCGATGGTGTCCCATTAACCCCTATCTAAGGCTCTCATATTGACTCTGCTCTGGCGAATCATCCCCAGATCATACTCCAACTGGGTGAGTGTCAAGACCCAATTTCTCGGTCATGATGGCACATACAACCCCCCAGTAGGCGAATCAATCTCCGTAGCCCGGAACGGTTAGTAATGGGCTACCTTCTAATAGTTTAAGCGAAAGAACAAATAAATAAGAGAAATCAAGGGAACAAGATGAATAAACAGGATAATCGGAGTAATATAAATGCAAAGCAAAAGCTAAACCATCCCAAAACCTGGTATCATAGTGTATAAGAGCCGAACTACAACGGGAGTACAAAAGGTACAAAAGAGATATATACATAAGCTGTCTCTGAATAGTAACAGAGTGCAGAATATACAAACGATAAACTAAGTCAAGCTCTGAATGCCAAGAGCTCACCCTCAGCCTGGATGATCCAAAAATAGCTGCTCGCACGAGTCTCCGGTGCTCTAACAGCGATGGCCCACACCAGGATCTGCACCAGAAAATGCAGGGGGGTAGTATGAGCACCAAATACGAAGCATAAGGTACCTAGTAGGTATCATAGGTCGACTGGGCACATATAAGGTAAAAGAACAGTAGCAGGCAGAGTAGAAACAAGCAGTCACAGAGATCAATGATAAAGTACACAGGAACTAGCCCAGAGGGAAAACAATAGAAAACAACAAGCAAGGCTAGCACATAGAATATATACATGGCAAACATAGGTGAAAAAGAAAATGACGCACCTGGGATCCTCGCAAAAATAGTATATGTAGATAAGTTCTAGCAAGGGACGATATACCGGTAACCTCAAGTATATAGAATAGGAGGGAAGGATAAAAAAGACATGCTCGATAACAGAATGAATAAACACCTAAACCATGCCAATTCTCAAATCCATAAGCAACATTCTAGCAAGTTCAATTCCACACTTATAACCGTAGTAGAGAACAAATCCAAAATTAAGTAAAGAGAGTCTACCTACAGTCCCTCGGCCGCCCATACAATCGAGGAATGCAATCAAGTGAAAACAAACCCTCCGACATCCCATACTACCGGAGTGTACAATTAACAAATAGCAAACAAGGGTGGTATCTCAAACAATGGATGATATGATGCATGATAACCTCAGGGTAAAATAGAACCTATGTATGTACCTCCTCCGGTGCCGATCGGGCCCAGTAGGCAGGTTCCATGGAACGACTCAGCCCGTATACCTTTACTCCACCGTATACCCTTCCCCCCGGCACACACGGCCCGAAGCCCCTGGCCTGAAGCGGCAAGGTCTATGAAGGTCCCGGATCCTATATTAAATCTCAAAATCAAAATATGTCCTCCATAATCGAGTTCGGGTTCAAGCCAGTGGCTAAATCTCAAGTATGCATGCCTAGACCTTGTCTAGGACTAAATCAGTGAAACGATGTCTCAAAACCCTTCCAAGGGTGCTCGGGCATAACCGGGTCTAAAACAGTGGAAAAATATCTCAGACGCTCGACCAGGTCGAGTCCAAAGTCATTTTAAATTAGTGAGAAAACTCAGCTAGCACTCCGACCCGGTCGAGTCTAGCAATAGTAGAAAATCATGATGAAAACCACATTTTGACCTTCTTTTACCCCAAGAAGATCCACGTATCAAGTCAAATCATTTCCAAAATCATTTTCGTCGAAAATGGGCCCCTGGGGCCATGCAAGTTTAAGAAAACAGTCCCAGTGGGCCCAAAGCCCAAAACCATACCAAAAGTGTGGGAAAACCTCTTTACATGCATGGAAATGATATGATCATCACAAATAGCTGCCCGGCAGCTCACAATCAACCTATGGCCCTGCACAGGCTCCGAAGCTACTCAGCAAGCATAACCAGCCTAGAAGGATAATTCTATGTCCGGGACTCGCGGACATTCCCAATGATCCCACCGTCTATGTTCTAGAGTCAACAAGGCCTCACAGGACCACAAGGGTAATAATATCAAACAACGAGAATACTACACACAATTGAGGAAAGAACGGAATTGATCATGGAAAAGCGGTCAAGGTCTGTGGTACAAACCTAATAACCCAACCCAAGAATGCCAACTAGTATAAATTTACCCGATATATGCAAAGTCTAGAGAGTTAAGTCGTAACCTACCTTTCATTCGACAACAAGCTGCCCGAACAACCAGGTTCAAGCTCGAAATGCTCCGAGAACTCCTGAATGACAATCAAACTATCAAGACCATAAATATAACGTTAAAACGAGTCTAACGGTACCCATATTGCTATAATTGTAGTCGGGTCAATATCTGGGTCAAATATGGGCCTGCGGGGCCCATAACCCAAAACAAAAAACAAAAAGAGACATGACGACCCCAAATATGCCAAGAATCTATGCTCCAAATTTGAGCACAAATGGCCAAGGAAAAGGGCATCAAAACAGCCCGCAAAGGTTGGGGTTTAAAAAATGAAATTTCGGAAAATAAATCAAAAATTAGGCGAGAAATGCTTACCACCAAGACGGAAACTTGAGTCAAGAAGAATAATCTACCACTCCCATGCGCATGCACCAACAGGACGGGCAGAATTCACAACCAATAATTCAAGCTTAGAGAAGGGCATCAATTGAGGTTTTAAACACATCTGGGAAGTCTCTAACCACAGGAACAGACTCAGGAGACGTAGGGTTAACACTAGCATCTCGAACACATGTTAGATAAGCTAGACACCCACTGGAAATCAACTTCTTAGCTTGAAGACAAGAGATGATCCGTGATGGTGCATGGCTAACAGAACCCTGACACACAACCGGGGACACACCGATAGGGGTGGGCATTCAGTTTTTTAGTTCGGTTTTTTAAAATTTTAGTTTGGTTTTTTCGATTATGAAAAAGGGGTACCGAAAACCGAACTGAATTAGTTCAGTTCGGTTTGGTTTTTTCAAATTTGGTTCAGTTCAATTTTGTTTTTTTGGTTATGGGCCTACTTAATTGACTATTTTTCTATTTCTCGATCATGATGGAACCTACAATCCTCCAGTAGGCAAACCAATCCCCGTAGCCCAGAACGGTTAGTAATAGACTACCTTCTAATAGTTTAAGAGGAAGAACAAATAGATAAGCGGAAGAAAGGGAACAAGATGAATAAACAGGATAACCGGAGTAATATAAATGCAAAGCGGAAGCTAAACCATCCCAAAACCTGGTATCATAGTGTATAAGAGCCGAACTACAATGGGAGTACAAAAGGTACAAAAGAGATATATACATAAGCTGTCTCCGAATAGTAACAGAGTGCAGAATATACAAACGATAAACTAAGTCAAGCTTTGAACGCCAAGAGCTCACCCTTAGCCGGGATGAGCCAAAAATAGTTGCCCGCACGAGTCTCCGGCACTTTAACAGCGATGGCCCACACCAGGATCTGCACCAGAAGATGCAGGGGGGTAGGGTGAGCATCAAATACTAAGCATAAGGTACCCAGTAGGTATCATAGGCCGACTGGGCACATATAAAGTAAAAGAACAGTAGCAGGCAGAGTAGAAACAAGCAGTCACAGAGATCAATGATAAAGTACACAGGAACTAGCCCAGAGGGAAAACAATAGAAAACAACAAGCAAGGCTAGCACATAGAATATATACATGGCAAACATAGGTGAAAAAGAAAATGACGCACCTGGGATCCTCGCAAAAATAGTATATGTAGATAAGTTCTAGCAAGGGACGATATACCGGTAACCTCAAGTATATAGAATAGGAGGGAAGGATAAAAAAGACATGCTCGATAACAGAATGAATAAACACCTAAACCATGCCAATTCTCAAATCCATAAGCAACATTCTAGCAAGTCCAATTCCACACTTATAACCGTAGTAGAGAACAAATCCAAAATTAAGTAAAGAGAGTCTACCTACAGTCCCTCGGCCGCCCATACAATCGAGGAATGCAATCAAGTGAAAACAAACCCTCCGACATCCCATACTACCGGAGCGTACAATTAACAAATAGCAAACAAGGGTGGTATCTCAAACAATGGATGATATGATGCATGATAACCTCAGGGTGAAATAGAACCTATGTATGTACCTCCTCCGGCGCCGATCGGGCCCAGTAGGCAGGTTCCATGGAATGACTCAGCCCGTATACCTTTACTCCACTATCGCCCGAAGCCACTGGCCCGGAGCGGCAAGTTTCATGGAGGTCCCGGACCCCATACTAAATCTCAGAATCAAAATATGTCCTCCGGAATCGAGTCTGGGTTCAAGTCAGTGGCTAAATATCAAGCATGCATTCCTAGACCCTGTCTAGGACTAAATCAGTGAAACGATGTCTCAAAACCCTTCCAAGGATGCCCGGGCATAACTGGGTCTAAAACAGTGGAAAAATGTCTCCGACGCTTGACCCGGTCGAGTCTAAAGTCATTTTAAATCAGTGAGAAAACTCAGCTAGCACTCCGACCCAGTCAAGTCTAGCAATAGTAAAAAATCATGATGAAAACCACATTTTGACCTTCTTTTACCCCAAGAAGATCCATATTTTGACATTTTGACATTTTGACCGTAAAAAACGGACCCCCGAGGTCATGCAAGTTTAAGAAAACAGTCCTTGTGGGCCTGAAGCCCAAAACCATACCAAAAGCATGGGAAAACCTCTATACATGCATGGAAATGATATGATCATCACAAATAGCTACCTGGCAGCTCACAATCAACCTATGGCCCTGCACAGGCTCCGAAGCTACTCAGCAAGTGTAACCAGCCTAGAAGGATAATTCTATGTCCGGACCTCTCACACATTCCCAATGATCCCACCGTCTATGTTCCAGAGTCAACAAGGCCTCACAGGACCACAAGGGTAATAATATCAAACAACAAGAATACTACACGCAACGGAGGAAAGAACAGAATGGATCATGGAAAAACGCACAAGGTCTGTGGTACCAACCTAATAACCCAACCCAAGGATGCCAACTAGTACAATTTTACCCAATATATGCGAAGTCTAGGAAGTTAAGTCGTAACCTACCTGTCGTCCGATGACAAGCTACCCGAACAACCAGGTCCAAGTCTGAAATACTCTGAGAACTCCTGAACGACAATCAAACTATCAAGACCATAAATATAACATTAAAACGAGTCTAACGGTACCCATATTGCTACAATTGTAGCCGGGTCAATATCCAGGTCAAAAGCGGGCCCGTGGGGCCCACAACCCAAAATCAAAAATGAAAAGAGGCACGATGACCCCAAAGGTGCCACGAAGATATGCTCTAAATTTGAGCACAAATGGCCAAGGAAAAGGGCATCAAAACATCCCGCAAAGGTTGGGGTTTAAAGAATGAAATTTTGGAAAATAAAGCGAAAATTGGGCGAGAAATGCTTACCACCAAGACGGAAACTTGAGTCAAGAAGAATAATCTACCACTCCCACGCGCATGCACCAATTGGACGGGCAGAATTCACAACCAACAATTCAAGCTTAGAGAAGGGCATTAATGGAGGTTTTTAAGAAATTTCAAGGGAAGAGGGAGCTTACCAAATGACGAAGGAACATGGGAAATCCACAACCAACCAACTCCCCAAGGCTTAAAATCAAAATAGAGCAATTTGTAGGAGAGAAAATAGATTTTAGAGTGAGAAACAATGCTGCAATGGATGGATAAATGAAGTTGCAGCTTTATATAGTCGCTGGAAAATGGTCAGCGCCATCGGCGCTAAGCCAGCGCCAATAGCACTGAAGGGGTGGCAGGCGCCTCAGCACTATCGCGCTGGGAGGGGCGGGATCACGCTGAAGGCTGGCAGGCGCTGAGGCGCAATCGCGCTGGCCTTGGCGTGATTGCGCTGAAGGCTGTCCTGCAACTGAATTTTCTGCAATTTTCCAAAACTCCACGGGGTATTCCGGGCACAATCGAAAACCGATATTCAAAAACCAATAGTGCTAACAGAGTGGAAGCGATATTCTGGACTCAACGGAATTGATGAAACATCCATATGAGGTTATTTCGGAGAAATGTTGACCCAAGTCAACACTAACGAAAAAGAACCTAAAGGCTCAAAATGAGTCCGGCTCACCCAAAACCTGAACCAACCACCTTCCTAGCCCAAACTCAACATTTCGGAGCTGATGGAATTGTCGTATTTTGAATCCGACACTCCGATCATGGAAAGTCACCCAAAGTTATACTTTCAACTCTAAACGGCCTGAAAACTGAGAAAACCACGCAAACTCCACACCGGAGGTTCTCCGGCCTCGACTAAAGATTCAACTAGACCAAACTCATCGCTCCAGAGCAAAAGGAACTGTCAGAATTCAATTCCGAGCACGTTAGTTAAGAATGTTGACCAAAGTCAATGATATACTAAGTTTAGTCTCTAAAAAGGCAAATAGTCATAACGACCAAATGAACGGTCAAGGCACCGAACCACCGGTCCCAGCAAGCCATAGATGACTTGGAGCCACTACGAGAAAGCTCTAATAGTGTAATAAATGCGTAAACGCAATGATGACCGGAAGGGTCACCACAGTGAGCGTGGACAACGGGCAAATATTTAGTCCCCAACCATTATCAATCAAAACT
Source organism: Jaltomata sinuosa (assembly GCA_003996215.1). Lineage (NCBI taxonomy): Eukaryota > Viridiplantae > Streptophyta > Magnoliopsida > Solanales > Solanaceae > Jaltomata > Jaltomata sinuosa. Next base: position 32,641 of record QJPP01003380.1, on the reverse strand, counting down.
CCATTTATAATATTCTTTTGACATTTGACAGCGACGTGCAAGGCCTTGTTGCGCATTAACCCTTCAAAGGCTAGTTCAGCAATACTTAAAGTAGCTATAGCTTTTTCCAGCATTTCTTGCTTTTTAGGTCTAACCGGCACTATTGACTTGCTCACAACCCATTCTTCATCGACCTTTATCATGTTAACAGTGGCTCCTCCGTGATTTGGGAGCGGGTTGTTATTAACATTGACTGGTGCTGTTTGTAGTGTCACCACTCTTTGATCAATCAAATCCTGAATTTTATGCCTCCGGTTAATGCAATCTTCAGTATGATGTCCGACTCCTCCGGAATGATAGCACAATGTCAGTCAGCCCGGATGAAATGAGAGTCAGGATTTGCAGGTTGGGCTAAATAAATCCAGCAGTCTTCAATCTTTCATATAACTGATTTCTGGTTTCAGCTAACTAGGTGAAAGTGCGAGGAGCTTTCTTTTCCAAATTTGGATGAGGGAGATTTGCATTGGTGGGAGGAGATACCTGGAGATTATCCTAGTTCTTGGAAGCCTTTTGATACACTTGAAAGTTTTGGGGAGGAGCTTGGTAAATGGGCTGCATATTTGGTTGTGGAGTTTGGTAAATGGGCTGCATGTTTGGTTGTGGAGATTGGTAGATAGGCTGAGTATAGAAAATTGGTTGAGGATTTTTTGGAGCTGGGGGAGGCATTATTGAAAAAAGTGATTTTTGATTGTTGGCTCCGAAGGGTTTCTTTGGTTTCGTGCTAGGCCTGTAGGATATTGCAGATACCTCTTCCCTCTTCTTTTTGGGAAATCCTGTTGATCCTGAGGATGTCGAGGCCTTGGCAATCTTGCCACTACGAAGAACTTCTTCAACAATTTCACCAATCTTAACTAGATCGGCGAATTTTGCTTTAACTGCTGATATCATTTTGTTATAGAACTCCGACTCTTGAGAGCGCATAAACACTGCGCTTATTTCCTCTTCGGTCATGGGAGGCCGAACTCTTGCTGCCTTTTTTCTCCACCGATAGGCGTAATCTCAGAAGTCCTTATTTGATTTTTATCTGATACGACCTAGAGAGTATCGATCCGAGATAACTTTCACATTGTATGCAAACCTTTGAGCAAAGTCTCAGGCCAGATCACTCCATCTGGACCACTTCTTTAGTTCTTGAGAGGTGAACCATTCCAAAGCCTCTCCACTTAGACCTTGGAGAACAGTCTCATTCGCAGAGCGTTATTCTTCTGAGCACCGACCATTTGGTTGTAATAGCTTCTTAAATGGGCCTCGGGATTCCTAACACTATTGAAGGTCTCAAACTTGGGAATCTTGAATCCATCTGGCAGGTCCATCTCTGGATGGATACAGAGATTATCATATTCATAGCCCTCTTCATAAGACGAGCCTCGAAACTCCTTGATCTTGGGTATCTCCTCTTTCATTTGCGCCATGTCATAGTCATGCTTTTTCTCTGCGGACCTCAACTCTTTCTCCTTTTCCTTATAGTGGTCCAGCTCGGGACTTTCTGGGAGGGCGGTATATGGTTCTACCATAGCATGGAAAGCAGGAGGTGGCATATTCTGGACCGGTAGAGGCTGGACATATGGAATGGCACTTGGGTATGTGGGGGTATAGTTCTATGGGTTGGTGATGTTGGGATGGTTATTTTAGGAGTTGTAAGTGTTTAGTGGTGTATTTTAGAAATTTGGAGGGAGATTTTGTGAATTGTAGGCACTTGAGTTGTTGTTTTGGTTAGTGTGCTGGACAGGAGGAGTATGGATTTAGTACGAGGATCCGATATGAGGAGGATTATTGGAGAGATGTTTGTTGGAAGTTCTTGGTGCGGAGGCAGGAGGGATATTTCCTGGATGGTTTTCGGTTAACGGGGAATTGAGCGGAGGGATTTGGAAAGGAATATGAGAGGTGCCCAGATTTGGAGTGTTAGCGGCAATAACCGAGCTAGGCATATCATTGGATTCTGTACCACTTCTTATATTTTCTCTAGCTTTCTTGCCAGTTCGGCAATTATTTCACTCTGTTCAGTGATAACATTGTCTCTCACGGCCAAGGCGTTCTCTTTCTCACTACCAGTCATTTTACCCTTAGAAAAGCGAGGGTTAGAGGAGGAATCTACGAGTGCCTTTGAGTGGGTGAAGTAGGGATGTTCGGCCAGTTTTGTCAACACAGATCAGTTTCTATTACTTATTGAAATAAAAACAACTCAAAGGCCGATATGTTAGATTCCGTTGGTGACAAGCAATACAAGGTATTCAACTGGAAGTAAACTCATAAAAGTTGTATTTCATCAAGGCGAATTGATCTACGGGTATTTATTGACTCGAGGATTCGATGGATAGGAATTTGCCCATCAATTTCGGATAAGCAAATTCTATCAGAAAAGTTGACTTGTCGAGTCTTCTGATACTTATCTTATAGCACTTGTTGTGCCTTCTGAATTCTTTGGCATTTCCATCGAAATGGAGAAATGAAAATTTCTTAAAGATAGGGGACGGTCCCTGAAAGGATGTAGTTTGGATAAGACAAGTTCGTTTTCTGAACAAGGGTTTAAGAAGTCTTTGGACTTTTTTGGGAAATTTGAAGAACTCCAATAGCGATTTTGGTCGGACTTTGCACGGTGGGCTTTTATCCTGCCTATGGGTTTCAAGTAGGAGTGGATCAATTCACCTTCGATTTAAGCAACACACGTAAGCACGTAAGACAGTTATATCACATAACAGTTCATAGCGCGTTCTATACGGATATGTGAGCTTTTTATGCCAAAGGTAGGCCTAACAAATTGAAGGATGTGTATGTCATTTGTAAACGTTCCATTGCCCCAAAATATATTTATACATATTGATTAAATAAAAATGGGAGGTACAAAATTACGGGAAAGAAATGTACATCAAAATCAGTCCCACGCAGGGGTACAATCCTAAACTAGGCCGTCATGGTTGGTCCTTCGTTCTTGAACTTTCTATACTTCTTGCAAATTCCGAACACCTTTTAGATAACAATCTTCCAAAAATAAACAACAACAACAACATACCCAGTGTATTCCCACAGCGTGGGGTCTGGGGAGGGTAGAGTGTACGCAGACCATACCACTACCTCAGAGGCGAGGTAGAGAGGCTGTTTCCGATAGACCCCCGGCTCAAGTCAAAAGATACATGATAAAAACAAGATAAAAGAAACAAGAGACGGTAGGAAGTAATATGTAGTAACAAACAACAGGCAGACAGACAGAAACAGAGCACTGCCACACAATACTACGATTACTAGTCGGGACACTAAGGAAAAACACTCCTACCTACTAGCCTACACCCACTTCTACCTACTACTCTTCTACCCTAATTCGCGTCCTCCACACCTTCCTATCTAGGGTCATGTCCTCGGTAAGCTGCAACTGTGCCATGTCCTTTCGAATCACCTCTCCCCAATACTTTTTCGGTCTACCTCGTCCTCTCCTGTAACCATCCATAGCCAACCTCTCACACCTCCGCACTGGAGCATCCGTGCCTCTCCTCCTCACATGGCCGAACCATCTCAACCTCGCTTCCCGCATCTTATCTTCCACCGACGCCACACCCACCTTATCTCGGATATCCTCATTCCTAGTCCTATCTCTCCTAGTAAATCCGCACATCCAACGCAACATCCTCATCTCCGCCACCTTCATCTTTTGAATATGGGCGTTCTTTACTGGCCAACACTCACCTCCATACAACAAAGCTGGTCGGACCACCACTCTGTAGAATTTGCCTTTAAGTTTAGTAGGCACCTTCTTATCGCACAAGACTCCAGATGCGAGCCTCCATTTCATCCACCCCACACCAATACGATGGGTGACATCCTCATCAATCTCTCCACTTCCTTGGATAATAGACCCAAGATACTTGAAACTCCCTTTCTTTTGGATGACTTGTGTATCCAGCTTCACTTCTACGTCATCGTCCTGAGTCGCCTCACTGAACTTGCACTCCATATATTCAGTCTTGGTCCTGCTCAACCTAAACCCTTTCGACTCGAGGGTCTGTCTCCAAACCTCCAACTTAGCATTAACTCCTCCGCGAGTCTCGTCCACCAAAACTACATCATCCGCAAATAACATGCACCATGGCACCTCACCTTGTATTTGCCGCGTCAATACATCCATTACCAAGGCAAATAGAAACGGGCTAAGGGTCGATCCCTGGTGCAACCCCATCCACACGGGAAAGTGCTCCGAATCTCCTCCCACAGTCCTAACGCGAGTCTTGGCCCCCTCATACATGTCCTTAATTGATCTGGTGTACGCCACGGGTACACCTCGAGCCTCCAAGCACCTCCAAAGGACCTCCCTAGGGACTTTATCATACGCCTTTTCTAGATCGATGAACACCATGTGCAAGTCCTTCTTCCTTTTCCTGTACTGCTCCACCAGTCTTCTAAGGAGATGAATAGCTTCTGTAGTCGAGCGTCCTGGCATAAAGCCGAACTGGTTCTCTGAAATAGGCACGATTTGTCTCAACCTCAACTCCACTACCCTCTCCCAGACCTTCATAGTGTGGCTTAGCAATTTGATACCCCTATAGTTGTTGCAACTCTGAATATCGCCCTTGTTCTTGTACAAAGGAATCATCGTGCTCCATCTCCAAGCTTCAGGCATCTTTGCCGTTCTAAAAATACCATCAAACAACTCGGTTAGCCACTTCACACCTGTCTCACCCGAGCTTTTCCAAAAATCTACGGGAATCTCATCTGGCCCCGTCGCCCTACCCCTTCGCATCTTACGAATCGCAACCTTAACCTCTTCAACCTTTATACAGCTACAATAATCATAGTCCCGACGCCTCTCTGAGTGTGCCAAATCTCCCAGCTCAAAGCTTTTGTCCCCCCCTTCATTCAAGAGTCCATGAAAGTAAGACTGCCATCTCCTCCTAATGAGTACCTCATCTACTAGTATTTTGCCATCTTCGCCCTTGATGCACTTCACTAGGTCAAGGTCCTGAGTCCTCCTCTCTCTAGCCTTTGCTAACCTGTATAACTTCTTATCCCCACCTTTATCCTCTAAAGCCGCGTATAAGCTTTCAAAGGCTGCCGTTTTAGCTGCCGTTACCGCTAACTTAGCCTCCTTCCTAGCTAACTTATACGCCTCCCTATTCCTTCGCCACTCCTCCTCATCCTTACTCTCTACCAACTTCGCATATGACCCCTTTTTTGCCTCCACCTTTCCTTTTACTTCTCCGTTCCACCACCAGCCCCCTCGATGCTTGCCAGAACGACCTCTCGAGACGCCCAACACCTCTCTAGCCGTCTCCCTTATGCAACTAGCGGTCGTATCCCACATATTATCCACATCCCCCCTACTCCCCCAAGCCCCCCTAGTCAACAACTTCTCCCCTATTTCCCGTGCACTAGCCATAGTCAGGCTACCCCATTTAATCCTAGGCCGGTCATCCACAATCCTCTTCTTTTTCTCCTTCGTGATCTCTAAATCCATCACTAAGAGTCTATGTTGGGTCGATAGATTCTCACTTGGGATAACATTACAGTCTTTACAAAGACCTTTATCCCCTGTCCTAAGGAGCAAAAAGTCTATCTGAGTCTTGGCCACCGAACTACGGAAGGTAACCAAGTGCTCCTCCTTCTTCGGGAAACTAGAGTTAGCTACTCTCAACCCAAAGGCTCTAGCGAAATCTAAGAGTGCGGCACCCCCTTCATTCCTATCCCTGAAACCAAAGCCTCCATGCACATCGTCATAACCCCTCGAAGATGCCCCGATGTGCCCATTGAAATCTCCTCCAATGAAGAGCTTCTCAGTATCAGGCAAACCTCCCACTACCTCGTCCAAAACCTCCCAAAAGCGTTTCTTCTCCTCCTCATCTAAGCCCGCTTGTGGTGCGTACGCACTAATAAAAGACTATCTAAATGTATCCCAATCCCGAGGGAAAATGGTTCGTACAACTCGATATCACATCCTTCGATTGAGCACGTAGGGGATGATTATTCTTTCGGGCTGTGGGCCCTTTCAAACACAAGGTGGTCTTACTAATGGACTTAATATCCCTTGGATATTAAGCCATCTTAGGTCGATGCCTATTTCGGGATTTACTTTCGCTCTATTCTGGGTTTACTAGAATAGGTTTCGAAATTGATCGAGAACCCGGGCGCACAACCAGGGCTAAAACAACAAGTGACCGATAACCGATCGCGGGTCAAATACTTCATTCGTCTGTTTTGAAAATTATGTGTTCTGTCAAGAACAATTGCAAATACTTGCATAATCACCTTTTTACCCCTAATGCATTCTAATGCTTTGCCAAGAGAGGCGAAAAATGCCAAGAACAATTTATATTTTGCGGAAAAGTAATAAAGTAAGAAAAGCAATAAAGTTACTAATTATTACAATCCGAATAGTTAGTAAAATAAGTTAGTTTCAAATAATAAGGTTAGAACCTAGTTGAATTATCCCCAGCAGACTCGCCATTTTTGTTTTCGAGAAAAAATGGTCTATATTCGAAAATCATTTCAAAAATCTAGTTAAAGTTTCAAAACATTTTTAATGTTTTAGAAGAGTCGCCACTTAGTTTTATAAAAGTAAAACCAAGAAAACTTATAAAAAATCTTTTAAAGCTAAAACAGATATAACTTTAAAAAATTAAGAGATTAACGGTAAGGGTTCAAATTAATATCCCGAGAAGGTTTTAAAGGCACTCGGGATATCCGCTGACTTGCGGTTATCCGTACTTGTCAGAAAATAAATTATTTTTGACTAATTTTTGAAAAGATCTTGATTTGATTAATCTTGAGAAAATCATCTTGTTTTAACTTTGATTTAGGAAGAAAATCATACTTATATTTTTAGAAAAAAGAAGCACATAAAGAGTTGGTTTAAGAGGAAAAAAGACATGCTAGTTTTTGACAGTTTAAAAAAAACATGATTCATTTTCTCATAGAGAAAACAGTAAGGGACTAAAGAAAATTTGAACAAGAAATGTTTTACTCGTTTGGGGTAACTCAACTAAGTTAAAATGTTAGAGTTCAATTAACTACAAATAATTCTAACTAAACAAAGTAGAAAGAGTTAAAGAAATGTGATTAAGCCATTGGCTCAATCTAAACTTGTCCTAAATCTAGTTTGTGGACCCTCTTTAGGCCCACCGTCGTTTCTTTTGGACTTTTAGTCCCACTTCTTCAAACTTTTGCCCATTTTGGGTTGCTGCCATTGTTGTTGTATTCATGGGGTTTGGGCCCATTTCATCATAGCTTAGTCCATCTTGGGCTGCTGCTATGCTATTGTTGTTGCTTCACTGGTTTATACGGGCTTTAGGCCCATTTTGGCATCTATCATCTTTCACCATGAGAGAGCTGAATTGGCTCAAAGGAGTTGGGTTTCGGCCCAACTCGAGAAATGCAAGATATCGGAAAGAGTCCAACGGGACTCAAAGGAATTGTTCATGCAAACAAAGAAAAACAAAAAAATTAATATTTTCAAACGACAAATAAAACGAGAAAACTCATTATTCACAATACTCAATCACACACACAGATATGACTAATCGAAGGGAAATGTAACAGTGGCTTCCGATAGGCCTTAATGTGTTCCCAGAGGATAACCAAAAGATCATATAGAGATACATTAATTAGCTTATAAGACTTTGATGAAATAACATGGCTGGAACTATCACAAAAATGAATCTAACAAGTAATTTGCAACCAGTTAAAGGGAGGACTAATTCTAGTAAAATCATATCTCTGAAAGGGTGCTCAACATCTATGCTAGACCAAATCATCGTTATTTCTTCTAAATCAAGCAAACTACGCACAAACAAGTAGAACTACCTAAATTTGTATCACTGTTCATTCCCAAAATTCATACCATTCATCACATGAAAACACACAGGGACAAGACATGAAACTCACAAAAGTTGCCAAGGAAGTTGAGCACTGCTAATCAAGCTAATAACAGGATGATGAATGAAATTATTTCTTTTAAAGGCTCAAACTTGATGAATTCAGTTTTTAAGCAAAGGAGAGGAAATTTCGACGTGTTTTAAACAGGGAGTAAAAAAAATAGCTCAATTTTGGAAGCCTTATGGTGTAATCTATTATATCCTAGGTTTTGAGATCAGCAGATTCTTCTTAACAAGATCAAACAGGGGAAAAGGAAAAGGGGGGAAGCATCAAGCCAATTCAAGATAAACTACAAGACACCTAGAACTTGTATGAATACACAATCATCAAGAGAAGGATGCAATCAAATTTCAAATTCTTTCATACTAAAGCCTAAACGGTTAGCATTGACAGGCTACAAAACAGACATAATAACCATATTTTGAAACATAATTTCGAGTATATCAAAGGGATAGAGCAAGGAAGGTCAACAACAAGTAAATCAAGACGAGTTTTCCAAAGTGTTGGCTAAATAACAACCCATGAACCTAACATTTAGACAATAGCAAAACAGTTTAGACTCTATCTAAACAGTGTCACATACTCGCATACCAATCTCTACAAAGAAAGTAGAACAACTCTTCAAAGAGAAAAAGAAAGCGAAAACGAAAATACGATAACCTCAAATACAGGTTCCAAATGTTTACTCATAATTATCTAACACTAAATCCAATAAACACAGCCTAAAATCAACATGATAATTCCTAAAATATCATAGTTTCACATCGCGCTAAATAAACAAAAAAATAGGAAAAGAAAACAAGAATGAAAAGAAGAGATGAGGGTTTGCTGGCCCAAATGGTGAAGAGCGGGTGGAAATGTTTGCTGGCCCAAATGGTGAAGAGCAAAGCTGATGAGGGTGGTTTATAATTTGACCATATTTCGCAAAATGTGGCCACCTTAAGTTAAGGAGATAGCCAAATTGAGAGTAAATCGATGAAATTCGGCTAGATTTTTAAGTGTTTTAAAGGATTTAGACTAGAATAGGAATAGAGATGAATCAATTAAGAATAACCTTGAGCTTTAATAAATTAAAATAACTCAAAATAATTATTGTATTTAACGTATAATTTCCTCTTTTACAATTATGAAATTAATTTATCCAATTAATCTCTCATTTGAATTAATTTGGAGAAGAAACAAACGCTCAATTTTTTTAAAGGATTTTTCTTATGAAATAAAACTTTAAAATAGTTCTTTAAGTAAAGTTATATAACTTCCTCATAATTAAATAACTTATTACTCAAAACTATTATAAAGCTGATTTAGAAAATATTTTATCCCTTTTTTATGAAATAATTATTTTGAAAAATTATTTAAAAGTTCAAAAGGCTCAAGGTTAATTCGTAATGTGGAGGGTAAAAATTGGGTGTCAACAATCTCGTTGTACCAAAACAGGTCTAGTAGAGTCTTGCAGAACGGTGCGGAGACGTTCATACTTTTCTTCGAGAGGCTATAGGACTTTAGGAAATTATCTCTTCTTTCTCCCTTCGTGCTATAACTTGATTCCAATTGGTATCTGGTGATACAAATTAGTATCTGACTTCGTTCACTCTTCTGTCTACAGATGGCTAACATAAGGAACAATGGAGTAAGAGCAGTGGGCCCAGCAGCAGGACTGACTATCAGAGGTAAAGGGAGGGGCAGGGGCAGGGGCCGAGGTAGGGCAACACCCGCCAGGAGTGGAGCTCAAGCGGCTGCAGGAGCACGTGAGGCGACCCCTTCCCCACCCCAGGATTAGGTTGAAGAAGATTTTGAGGGCGTTGTTGAGGAGGGTGTAGAGCAGGAGGAGGCAGCACCGGCTGGAGGTGCAGGTCTTCCCCTATCACAATCAAAGCATTTTAGAAAATATGGTCCTTCTTGAGTGGGCTGGTTGGTGTTGGATCCAACCCCACGGGGACTGCAGATCAGATTTCGAGTAAGGATAGGCTAGAGTGAGAAGGTGTGTACAGGCCTAAGCCGGTTAAGATCATATCTTTTGTTCGGGCTAGGAAGCTAGTGGGGAGAGAGTGTTTACCCATTTTGGCTCATCTCCAGGATGATAGTGTGGAGTCCCCATCTATTAAGTCAGTTTCGGTTGTTTTAGAGTTTCAGGAGGTGTTTCTGGCGTATTTGCCTGGTATGCCTCCGGACATGGATATTAATTTCTATATTGACTTGGAGCCGGGAACTCGCCCAATTTCTAATCCTCCATATCGTATGGCTCTGGCAGAGTTAAGGGAACTTAAGACTCAGCTCCAAGAATTCCTAGATAAAGTATTTATCCATCCCAGTATTTCTCCTTGGGTGCTCCGGTCTTGTTTGTAAAGAAAAAGGATGTATATGGATGTGCATAGATTACAGGCAGTTGAATAAGGTGATCATCCAGAATAAGTACCCTTTACCCCATATAGATGGCCTATTTGACCAGTTACAGGGTGCATCTGTGTTCTCAAAAATCGACTTGAGGTCAGGGTATCATCAATTGAAGATTAGGCCCAAGGACATTCCTAAGACTTCTTTTCAAACTCGGTATGGGCATTACGAGTTCTTAGTTATGTCATTTGGATTGACTAATGTGCCGGCAACATTCATGAGTTGATGAATGGGGTATTTAAGTCTTATTTAGACTCGTTCATCATCATTTTTATTGATGATATTTTGATCTACTCCAATAGTAGGGGGGAGCATGTTGAACATCTTTGTATTGTGTTGGAATTATTGAGTCACTAAAAGCTTTATGCGAAGTTCTCCAAGTGTGAATTTTGGTTGACTTCAATCGCATTCTTGGGGTATGTAGTGTCAGAAAAAAGGGTGATGGTGGATCCCCAGAAGTTTGAGGCAGTCAAGAATTGGGCCCGGCCTAGATCTGTGACTAAGGTGAGGAGTTTTGTGGGACTTGCAGGTTACTACCGTAGATTTGTCAAGGACTTTGCATTTATCGCTACTCACTTGACAAGGTTGACTCAGAAGGAGGTACCATTTGTGTGGTCATACAAGTGTGAGGAGAGCTTACAAAAGCTCAAGACACTCCTTACCATGGCTCCCATCCTTTCATTGCCGGTGGAAGGTAAGGATTTTATTATTTATTGTGATGTTTCACATTCAGGTTTGGGTGCTGTGTTAATGCAGGACAGGAATGTGATAGGCTATGCATCCAGGCAGTTGAAAGTTCATGAGAGGAATTACCCAACCCACGACTTAGAGTTGGCAGTAGTGGTGTTTGCACTCAAGATTTGAAGACACTATCTCTATAGTGTCAAGTGTGAGGTGTTCACAGATCATTGCAGTCTGCATCATGTTTTTACTTAAACAAACTTGAATCTGAGGCAGAGAAGGTGGATGGAGTTGTTAAAAGACTATGATGTGACCATTCAGTATCATCTGGATAAGGCTAATATGGTGGCAGATGCATTGAGCCAGAAGAGAGTTAGCATGGGCAGTTTGGCTTGTTTGGGGGTGTCCAAATGACCATTGGCAAGGGAGATTCAGGCATTGAAATCTAAGTTCATGCACTTGGGTATTTTAGAACAGGGTGGGGTGTTGGCCAGTATTGAGGTCAAATTCACGTTCCTATAGGAGATAAAGGCCAAGAAGCTTCAGGATTCGCAGTTGAGCAAGCTTCGAAGCAAGGTAATATCCGGAGAGTCCGAGGATGCCACATTGGACGCTGGCGGGGTGTTGAATTTCAGAGGAAGGATTTGTGTTCCTCAAGTTGATGACATCATTCAGAAAGTGTTGGCAGAGGCTCATGGCTCGCGGTATTTGATTCATCCGGGTATAACCAAGATGTACAGGGACTTGAGGCAGTTTTACTGGTGGCCCGAGATGAAAAGGAACATAGCTGATTTTGTGTCCAAATGTCAAAATTGCCAGCAGGTAAAGTATGACCACCAAAGACCTGCAGGACTACTTCAGAGGATGCACATTCCAGAGTAGAAGTGGGAAAGGATAGCCATGGACTTCGTGGTGGATCTTTCCAAGACCTTGGGAGAGTATGACTCTATTTGGGTCATTGTGGATAGGATGACCAAGTCAGCTCAATTTATTCCGGTCAGGGTGGACTATAATTCACAGGAATTGGCTAAGATTTATGTGAAAGAGATTGTAAGATTACACGGGGTACCACTGTTCATCATTTCAGATAGGGGTACGCAATTTACCTCTAAGTTTTGGGGTAAGTTGCATGAAGAGTTGGGCACTCAACCTACCTTCAATTATAGCCTTCCATCCTCAGACTGATGGTCAGTCAGAGAGGACAATCCAGGTATTGGAGGACATGCTGAGAGCATGTGTGATTGACTTCGAGGGCCATTTGGACCAGTTTCTACCATTGTATGAGTTCTCATACAACAATAGCTACCACTCTATTATCGACATGGCACTATTTGAGGCACTGTATGGGAGGATTTGTAGGTCACCTATAGGGTGGTTTGAGAAAGGCGATGTAAAGCCTTTGAGCATGGACTTGGTAAGGGAGACAAAAAAAAGTGTAAGAGGCATTCAGACCAAGTTGTTAGCGGCCCAAAGAAGGCAGAAAGAATATGCGGATCGCAAGGTAAGGGACATGGATTTTTAGATTAGTGAACAAGTGCTATTTAAAGTGTCACCAATGAAGGGAGTTATGCATTTTGGTAAGAAGGGCAAGCTCAACCCTCGATTCATCAGACTGTTTGAAGTTCTTGAGATTGTAGGGCCAGTGGCTTATAGGTTAGAACTGCCACCCATTTTGTCGAGTATCCATCCAGTATTCCATGTATCCATTCTAAAGAGATACCATAGGGATGGAGACTACATCATCAAGTGGGATGAGGTGTTACTAGATAAGGATTTTTGCTACGAAGAGGAACCGACTGTGATTCTTGATCGAGATGTCTGAAAATTGAGGACAAAGGTAATCAGTATGGTAAAGGTTCAGCGGAAGCATCATCCGGTTGAGAAAGCCACTTGGAAAACTGAGAAGGACATGCGGGACAAGTACTCTCATTTATTTGAAGATTCAGGTGCTACACTTCCCTTTCTTTATTTCCATAATTTTAGGTTGGATCATTCGGGGATGAACGATGGGTAAATTAGTATCTGTTGTAATAACTGGTTTCGTTGTTATGGGTAAACTTTTCATGCCAAGTTTCGAGTCATAAAACTTCCAGGTTTGGGAGTTGAAAATTCTGAGCTAGGCTAGTCTCGACTGATTTTGGAGTGAGGTATGGTCTAGGGAAATCTGGGTAAGGATTGGATAAAATGTCTTAATTTGAGCTAGTTTTCCATTTAGCTAAGACATAAAGGAGTCTGGAGGACTTTTCAGAATTGAATTCGGGTACGTAGAACTCCCAGAATCGAAGTTGACGCAAAGGGGTTATTCTGAAATGTCAGGAATTTAAGTGTGTTATAAAATAGACCCTTTTGAGAGGATTTACAACTTTCTATCCCGTGTCAACTACCATAGCGGTTAACACACCATCATAGCAACCTCCGCTATAGTGGAGAAATTACCGCTATAGCATAAGTCAACATCGATCAGCCTCCGCCATAGCGGTGAACTCCGCTACGGTGGTACCGATATAGCATAGCGGACCGCTATAGCAGAGCATGATAGAATTTAATGCAGAAACTTCTCCAAAATAGTCAGTTTTGCATCCAAGATGTTTTAGGAAAAGGACAAGGCGATTTTGGGCGATTTTCATCAGTTTTTCACCATTTTTCATCCTAAAGGTAAGAATTTTACTCCTCAAACTCCATACTATCTTTCCTATTCTATAAAATTGCTAGGTGTAGACTTGGAAAAAGGTTTGGAATGACCTAGGATGGTAGAATCTGGGTAAAAAGGGAGATTCTAAGGCGTAGAAGTTCTTGGGTGTTGTTAATTCCACTAGATTATGATCATGTGACCTTAATTCTCTAAATGTATCCATGAAAAATGGTAGGAATAGGGGAATTAATGGTGGGAAATCTTGAAAAAAGGGTGGAATGATCATGGTTGGTCTGGGGTTTGGGATTTTGCATAATCCGGGTAATTACTAGGCCATAAAAATTGATTTTGGTTATTGTGTGTTGTTTTAGATCAAGAACCGGCAAGAACTTTGGAAAATGGGAAAGCTTCGGTTGAGTAGAGCTTGGAATATTTTGAGGTAGGTGATGGCTATTGATTTCTAATATGCATTATGTGTTCACGTACTATTTTGTAGTAGTGTATGAGTTGCATGTTTATGAAATGAATTGTGAATGTCTAGTTGTCTGGTAATCAGTCTTGTGGAATGAACTTCTTTGTTTGCTTGTTGGATTTACAAGTATGTTTGTTCATTGATTGTGATTGATTGGACTTGCTATGATATTCGGTTGGCTCGGGTACCATGCTTGGTACGGAAATTACTAACGGTTGGCTCGGGTACCACGTCTGGTATGGAAATTACTAATGGTTGGCTTGGATACCATGTCTGGTATGGGTATACTAACGGTTGGCTCGGGTACCACGCTTGTTACAGAAATTCATAATGGTTGGCTCGGGTACCACGCCTGGTATGAGTTGTTTGATTGTATTGTCTTTTTCTTTGATGGTTTTATGAGTGAACCGGGTTGCATTCTTGAACTGTGATATCTGCATAGGGTCCATGAGAGGCCGGGTGATTTTATGTTAAATGTGAGGTTGGTATTATAGTAGATCGGAATTGCATGTCTAACACTTAGGTGATGTTAGGGGAATCTTTGTTGAGTCCGGGTTATGTGAAAAAGGGTATATGTTGTTGTTTTTGGGTGTGGTCAATGGTTGTTAATTGGTTCATGGGTACATCAGCTAAGAGAGGGATTTAATATATGTCTATTTGTTGACTTACTACATGTTTCATGTACCTTACTATGTTATGGTTTACTGTTCATATTATATTTATTGGAGCTGGCCGATGATCCTACCAGTACACGGTGTTTGTGTACTGATTCTATACTTGTTTTTTTTTGTGAGTACAGGCAATCTTCCAGCTGCTGACACGCTACCTCACCTGTAGTCCCAGCGCTTCCAAACATCAAGGGTGAGCTGTTTCGATCGAGCTACCTTGGTCTCTTCATTCAGTTATAGCCCACTTATTTTGGGCTTAGACTCTTATTTATTTTGGGGTTGCATCCCCGTATTTTCTAGATAGTTTTAGGTAGAATATTTTGGTATGATGACTTTCAGGTCCTAGGGAGGGATTTTCCGTAAGTTATTTATAATAGTATTGATATTGTTATTGAATTGCTAGTTTATTTTCTTGCACACTGGTTTTGAGCTGTTAGAACGGTTAAGTTCGGAATCGTTGATAGTTCGCTCACCCGAGGGTTGGGTGGGTGTCACTCACGATGATCTAGGTCGTGATATTTTGCCAGAAGTTATGACTTTAGTAAGGCTTCAAAAAATATAATGTCTTATCAATGTCAACTTCAAACATTTTGAACTGAATCTTTGGTCTTAAAAAGGCCAAACTTCAAACATTTTAACTGAAGTTATGATCTTCTAAAGAAAATTGAAAGGGTCAAGCCAGTTACAGCACAAAAGACTAAAGCAAACACAAGAAAACAAATAAGATTTCGTTTAAAAAATTTCTACAGAAAAGTGAGAGGATTCAACGAAAGTTATAGTGGTTAGGCATATCAAAGTAAGAAACATACTTGAATAAAAAGGCTTCAGATGGTCAACTTATGATTATTTTTTTTGAAGTTACGGCTTTAGCAAAGTCTAATTTCTGATATTCTTTTTTGAAGTTGTGGTGTTGTTAAGATCAAACTTCAGACATATTCGCATGATGTCACGAAATTTAATTGGCTAAATTTTAGGCATTTTGCATAAAGTTTAGGTGAATAATTTTTTTCAAAACTAATAACTTGTTCATAGAATTACAATAATAAAATGCACAATTCAATATCCAAATCTACCTCAAATAAACTCAAATTTAAAACATATGCTCCATATATTATAAAGAACAAATTTCAATCATTAATTTTTCAAAATAACAATAAATCTAACAAACTCATTTTGCAACAATGGTGGACTGTCATTGTTTTCAAGTTCAATGATTATGAACTTACTATTTCATGTAAAAGAAATAAAATCAATTCAAATCTGGGATCAATTGATAGAAAATATTTGATAATCTCAAATCCTAAATAAGAGAAGAAAATGAAAAGAAGCGGAAGCATAATCTTTTATCTAAAGTAACCTTATAAAATATTTTTAAAGATAGTGCAAGTTAAATGATAGTGACCAAATAGGATACATCCATAAAACTTTTAGTGGATTATTATTGTTCAGCCCAACTATACAAAGTGTTTGGTCCAATCTTAAGTTTGTGGAGGTCAGGAGATAACCTCCCAACTCCACTTTCTGTAGTGGTGGATCATTATGATTTAGAACATTAGTATATATATACAAGCGCTAACATTTATTAACAGGGTTTTAGCCAAAGATTAGCCTTGATAATTGTAATAAAAAGTGACAACATATAGTCAAATTTGATTTTTTTTTTATAAAATACTTCACGATTTATGCATCCTCCACCAATTGGACTGATTTCTTTGATCCTTTATTGCCTCGTCGCTTATGAAATTATCGAATTTCTATTACCACGAAGGTCCTCTCTATTTGTTAATGTCAAAATATCACCAAAATTCTAAATTTTAAATCATAATTAAACTCGAATTTAAAAATTTAATACTCCTTTTTGTGTGGGATATGAATAGGATTTATTAGAACATCTGGATTAAGTTATATTCAAATTTGAAAAATGTTTGAACTGAATTTAGTCAAAAATCAAACCTGAAATGCATCATATGATATGTGTATATCACATAGTCGATCGCACAAATCAGTGTATATCACATAGAGATTCTCCTTAAATATATATTATATAAAGAATGATATACATTGGTATATATATTAATGTACACGAATATACATCAAAATACATGAAAAAAATCTTTTTCGATCTCAAGATTTTAATCTGAAATTCATCTCAAATTATCTCCCTTACCTCCAAAATTGATATTCAAGTTTCTTAAGATGTTCCTAAGAAAATTCAATATCATCTAATTAAAACATCTTAAGATGTTTCTTAAGATGTTCCTAAGAATCATGAGCACCGTACATGAACTTAGATTTTTTTTTTATTAAAAAAAAAATTCACTCGTTTTTGCAATTTTTTAGTATCTTGAGGGTTGCTTCTAGTTAGGTAGTGGAGAATTCGCTACAAAGTCAATTTTAATGCTTTATTTAAGGAGAAAATTCACTATTTTTTTTCAAATTTCTTTTGTCATAATCTTGCAACAAAAAAAAGAAATAATATTTGACAAAAATAAAGAGATTAGTTCGTTATTAGAAAGCAAAGAATAATTTTTAGGTTTAATAAGTATGACTTGAATATCATCTTTAATGTTCAGCTCTTTTACGCTCTCTTGATTTTGCAAAATCATGCACATCTTTTCTCTTTTTTTGATTTTAAGTTGATTTTCTTTTTTTGTGATAACTTATTCTCACTTGAACTTTCAACTTCTCCTTTTTCTTATTTCTTGAGTTATCATGTTTTACTCCCTTACTCTTCTTTTTCTTTACTCTCTCAAATTTTTCTTTCAACTCTCTCATTTTTTTTTATATTTCTCGCTCATTTGAAAAGAAAAAAAGAGAATTAAGAATTGTGTGTTTTTTTAATCATTTTTAAAAAATATATATTTATTGGTTCTTCCATCATTTCTAGCCCCCTCATATTTTGATGAGCTTTTCAATAATAAGTGACAAGCTTACATTGATACAATATCACAAAGCACTTTATCATGATAATTCTCAATCTTGAATTTTATCAACATTTTCTTGATCACTTTGAGTTCATAATATTCATTAAGCTATTGCAATTTATAAAATGTTAAATGTCTTATTATTAAAAGTTTCAAGTGTTTCATCATAGATATGCTAGTAATATTTGTACAACTTTCACTATCAATAATAAAAAATATATATAATTGCTCTTGAACTGAATATTAATTATAAAACAAGTTTTTCTTTTGATCAAGATCTTTCCTCGCTTGAGCACTCATACTTTTTCTTTTAACAAAAATAAGATTTTCATCATCAATTTTTTCTTCATTTCCTTCAACTATAAACTCATCACATCACTACTATCATCCTTCTTATGATCATTTTTAGATTTATCTTTCGTTTGATAATCACCATCATTCAATGCAATAATGCTTTATGTCCATATTATTAATATTTAAAATTTTATTTTAGATTGCAACTTCAAGTTAGTTTGGTCACATTATTATAGTTCATTTTTAATTTGTCTTTGTTAAAAGTTGAATTTAAAGTCTTTCTTTTGTACTTTGAAATTTATCCCAAATAAGAAATTATCATGATTTTTAATTTTTTATTTATTTAAGCCCAAGATAAATTTTGTAGCAAGACTTACCTCTCCATCATTGACATTAGCTAGAAGCTTAGTAATGCTTTAGCTCCTCATAATACTTTTGCACACTCTTGCTTTCTTGTTGAAGATTGTTATTTTTTTAAAGTGTATTTTATTTATTATTTTAACCCACAAATATTTATTTTCATGTCTTTTTATGTCATTTCAACTTGTAATAAAATTTTATTTCACCAAAGTATCTCTTTCAATTTTCTCCCACCATGTAGAAGTAAAATCCTCAAAGTAATTTATAGTATAATTTATTTTTTTATATATTACTAACATTGTTAAGAGTATATTGCCTTTCAAACTTCACTATCCAATCAAGGTATTCATTTGGATTACTACTTCTTTTGAAGAACGAAAGTGTAAGTTAAATCTTCAATCTTCATCATTATTATTTTTATTATATTTCTTACCATCAATCGGATACTAACCTTCATTCCATCCTCTTCTTTCTTTCCTACCTAATCTCTCTTGTTGAGCTTGATCATCTACTCCATAGTCATAATTATCACTATCAAAAGAAGAAAATTTTAGGAAAAGACATCAAAATTATTCTAAATTATATCTCAAAAGTCGAAGACACACTTAAACTATTGAAATGATATATTACATACTTATCTTTAATTTTTGTGGAACTAATATCATCCTACCAGCTCATGTGGTAAATAAATAAACAAAAATAAATAAAAGCGAATGGAGTCAAAATTTAAGGCCAAAATAATAACAAAATCAAAAAAAAGAGAAAAAGAAAATGTCTTTCCCCACGCAACTGCTTCAGATCTGGAGTCTTCTCCCCCACCCCCTCTTTATTTCACTGATATTTTAGTCAAAAAAATAGAGGTGATCGGTTGTCCCTCTTCATACTCCTTCTTCAACCCCTCTTCTTGTCCTTGTCTTTTCAAAATCTAGAAGCTTTTAATTTTCTCTGTTTAAAATTTTGAAGAATCAACAATGGAGGTCTTATAAAAAAATTCATCTTTCATCCTTCAATCAATAGTTGAATAAATTTTGAACTCTAATTAGGCCGTAAGAAATTAGACTCGATAAATTTTGTAAGAAAAGTTTGTGATGACTGTTATAATTTTGAGTGGTGAAAGATGTGAATTTGTGTTCTGGGTGAGTGAAATTAACAATGATAATATAATGAGTTTAGTGGTAGTGTGGCAAACTCCATGATGGATAACAAATGCGATTGTGGTTATGATTATTGGTGGTGGAAGATGTGAGTATGATAATAGTACGGTGGTAATGGTAGTGATATTGTGGCAGTTGGTGGTGATTTATCAAGAAAAAATAAAATGATGACATAAAAAAAAAATTAAATTTGACATAGTATTAATGTGGTAGTAACATGAAAATGACATGAAGCCGAGTGTAAAACGCTCTCCATTATATAGCTGGTGATATCGATGATAGGGTGGTATTAATTTCACAAAAAATAAAGATAAGAGTGTAATAGATCACTTCAATAGTTTAGGTGTGTCTTTGATTTTTGGGGTATAGTTTAGGGTGATTTTGATGTCTTTTTCCATCAAAAGAATCATGTTCTTCAAAGTTATGTTGAGTTCTCATTTGAGGTTAAATAGCTTATGGTGAAAGATTTGCTTATTGATCTCCCTCTTTTAAAAGTGTAGCTTGATTGCAAGTTCTCATTGGTAAAGTAGCATTAAGGGAGAAGATATATTGCACAATCAAGTGTGAATCTTGATCTCTCATCATGTTAATCAAGGAGATTAAAGATTTCAAGTGATTGTTTTGCTATATCTTGACCTCTCATCCTTCTATTTACATCTTTCAATTTTTCCTTTATACCTTTCATTTCTTTTAATAATGTTTGAAACATCATTTTCATTTTGTGAGAGGGTTCTCCCTCCAATTGAACCATTGTACTTGTAAAAATTAATAAAAAGTTAGTAAGGAAAAACTTTTTCACCATTCACTCACTTAATGTATCCTTTTATTAGTCACTCACACTCATGTGTCACTCTAAGGCCAAACACTTTTGAGGTCACCTTCGAATGAATTCAATTCATTCTTGTTTTTTACCACTCTTAAATAACCCAAGATTGAGAATCAATACTGTCAAATAATTTACAAGTGGTATTACTTTTTCAGTATGGAGTGGAGTTTATATAAATTAAGAAAGGATAAGAAAACAAATAAACATACAATAAAATGAAAAAAAATGAAGAAATAATTTGACACAATTAAATTTAAACGAACAAGAACTAGTTTAACATTAAGCATGAACTAACAGTCAAAGTAAATTAGCTAAAATTAACAAGAAAAGAAGAGAAAACAAGTTGAAAAGACTATATTTTAAATGGGGCTAGGAATGATTGTTGAAAAAATAATTGCGTAATTGTGATAGATTTTCGACTATTTTTGAAATTTTTAGATTCATCTTCTTTTTTAAGAAGAATATTTTTAAAACTAGTCTCTTTCAATATTCAGTCAAATGATATCAAATTTGAGATATAACTTCTCCACATCTCTATCAACAAATTTCAATCAATAATTTCTTCAAACAAACACCAAATCAACAAAATTTATTTTTAAATTTCTTCTTCAAAGCTTCAAATTCTGACAATAGCTTTTAATTTTGTTAAGCCATATATTCTTTAACTTTTAGTTAGAAAACAACAATATATATCTCAAGAAACAATATCAAACAACTCTTATATTCCACCAATCAAATTCGAATTCAATAATTTATTTTTTTATTGAATTTTCAAAAAATAATAAAATCAAAGATTAAAAATTAGAGGAATAATTTTTTAGTCTTACTCTGATACCAATTTGATGTGAAACAAGAAGATAAATACAAAATAAAAATTAAAAAATAAAAAATAAAGAGAGATCGATATAACTATATTCAACCAAATACTAGTGAAAATTTGATAGATATCAACTATCACTCTCTGATAATGGCTCTCAACGCACGTAAGTCTAACGTGCACTTGTGGTATCCGTCATGGCTAGAGGACGTAGACGAGATCGCGAAAGAGAACGGGGGCGAGGACAACCTAGAACAAATTCGATTACTACTATTGGGAGCTCCGACGGTGCTCGAGCTCAATCCGGAGATACTAGAAATTGAACTTCTATTGTTACGCCTGATGGGACACATGGTCAAGTTGTGATGCAAGAGGAAGGTGGGAAATTAGGGCAAAGTGGAGTAGTGGAGTATCTAAGCGATTGATGCTAACCCCTTCCCCATTAGTGGGTAGTGGTTCACTCTCCATTGATCCTATACCAAAGGTACCAGCTAATGAAACAGTTCAATCAAGAGTGAGATCTGGAGCTACAGTAAGCAATGGAATAGTAATTCCTGATACTGTTTTCATCAAATCAACTGACGAGCAAGAGGAAAGGACTACAGCACCATGGACAATCTTATTCACTAAAAATAGGGCATCTACTCATGGCATGTCATTAGCCTATATCCCCCCTCAGCTGATTGAAGGCCAAGCAGTGGTCAAGCTTGAGAAGGAGGAGGTCGATAAAGAGGCTGCTAAATGGAAGTGTGCACTTATAGCGTATTTTGTGGGGGAGACATCAGGGTATAATGCTTTGCGTAAATATATGAGACAATACCAGGCAAATGTTGCTAGTCCAGAATTGTACTACCATGAAGAAGGTTATTATGTGATAAGGTTTGCATCTGAGGAAGACATGAAGGAGGTATTATATTCAGGACCCTGCACTATTAATAATAGGCCTATTATACTGAAGTCTTGGTCTAGATATGTCACGATCCAGACCGCCATGAGTGGCACTCACCCAACCCCCAGGTGAGCAAACCAAATCGATCCCACACTTAGCATAATCTAACAACTCAAAACTAGTGTGCATAAAGTAAAACTAGCAATAATCAACCAAATCAACACTAATATAAATAAACATGCGGAAATCCCTCCTTAGAACCTGAAAGTCACCGTACCAAAATACTACCAAAAATCTAGAATATGGGGATGCAACCCTAATATATGAGTTTAAGCCCGAAACAAGTGGGCTACAACTAGTATGAAAGAAACCAAGGCAGCCCCACCGAAATAGCTCACCCTTGATGTCTTGATGTGTTAGGCCTACATGTGAGGTCATGCGTCAACCGCCAAAAGATTTCCTGTACTCATAAAAAAATATAAGTGCAGAATCAATACACAACCATCATGTACTGGTAGAATCATCAGTCAGTTCCAAATAAGCAATATATGAACAGTACAATAGCCAAGTAAAAGTACAGTAAACATGTAAACAAGCCAACAGGTATCCCTAGACTACAAGTCTCTTCCTAGCTTGTCCCCCACATGTACCCCACTTTCATAACCATGATCAACAATCAACAATAACCAATAAATATGCCATTTTATATAGCTCATACCCACCATGGGATCCCCCTAAATAACACTTAAGTGTTAAACATGTAACTTGGTCTACACCAAGACCAAACTCACAGACCAATAATAATAACATGGCCTCTCAAGGACCATATGCAATATTACAATCATAAACACAAGCTGGTCCACTCATGGAACCAAAATCAAATGCACAATACAAAAAAGTAAATCCATACCAAACGTGGTACCCGAGACAACTAGTTAATATCCCGTACCAGACGTGGTACTCGAGCCAACTATTTTTTATCCCGTACCAAGTGTGGTACCCGAGCCAACCGAATGTCACACAAAATCCACAGTCACAAACAATGAACAATCTAACTTGTAAGCCAACAAGTAATAACACCTAGTTCATTTCACAAGACCAATAATAGGACCCTTAGACATTCCTAAATCATTCCCTAGGCATGCAACTCATACAACACTTAGATAAAAGTATACAAATATACAATGCATACAGGAATCAATAACCATCACCTACCTTGAAATATTTCAAGCTCTATTGAATCAGAGTTTTTTCCTTTTCAGGATCCCTTGCTTGTTCTTGGTCTAGAAACAAACGCACAAGAACTATAGTCAATTAACTGGCCTAAAAGTACCTGGATTATACAAAATCCCAATTCCCAGGCCAATTTATGATCATTCCATCCATTCCCGGGCTTTTCCACCATTAATTCACCTAAATTCATCATTTTTACGGATACCTTTAGAGAATTATGGCTAAGTGATCATCACCCATCATCAATAATCAAGACCTAAGAACTCTAGCACCCTAGAATCTCCCTTTTCCCTGAATTCTTCCATCCTAGGTCATTCCAAAACTTTCTCCAAGTCTACCCCTAGCAATTCTATAGCGTAGGAAAGATAGTACAAAGAGTCGGAAGTAGAAACCTTACCTTTAGGATAAAAAATGGTGTAAAACTGATGGAAATCGCCCAAAATTGCCCTCTTCTTCTCCCAAAACGTCTTTGTTGAAAACGGGCTATTTTGTGGAAGTTTCTGTATTAAATCCCATCACACTCTACTATAGAGGTCTGCTCCGCTATAGCGGTACCACCGTAGCGAAGTCGACCGCTATGATAGAGGTTGATCGACGTTGACTTCCGTTGTAGCGATATTTTCTCCGCTGCAGCAGAGGTCACTATGGCAGTGTGTCAATCGATACGGCGGTTGACACAGGACAGAAAGTCATAAAGTCTCTCAAATTGTCCTATTTTACAACACACTTATTTTCTCGACATCCCGGAATAACCTCTTCACGTCAACTTCGAAGTTCTACTTGTCGCGCCCTATTTTTTCTCGCAAAAAGCGAGTCATCAACGTGACAACTCTTTTTAAAATAAAAGAGGGTGAAGAGTCGCCACCTAACGAATTAAGGCGTGATAAGGCACCATTCTACACTAATTACGATTAAATTAAATTAAAGGGTCTATGTCACCAGAAATCGGGTAACGGTTCAAGTTACCTCAAAAGAAAGGCGTTAAGTACCTTTCGAGGTCCACAAATGTGGGTCCCTGCCAGATTCATTATTTATGTGAGAAATCCGTGATAAATAAAAGAGTCAACTTATTTTATTAAGCTAGAATGACTAAGTGATGAGCAGATAAACTTTATTTAAAATAAATTATTAAATTAAGTAAAAATCAATTATTATTCAATTAATATGAATTTAGGTGATAAAGTGATTAAACATGCGAAATTTAACAAGTGACGCATATGAGGCTAGGGAAATCACAAAGTTCATGAATTCAGTTAATCAAAGTATGCTCTCAGAAAACCAAATAGAGAAAATAAAATATATGTAGTATTAACAATCAAGATAAAGAGAGATTGACTTGGTCGTTTTCAATAAAATGTTTAAAGTATTCAAATAACGGATCCAAATAAGAAAAACTAGAACAGAATATCAGAAAAGTATAGGAGAGAGGAACTGACCTGATCGCTTCCAAACATAATAACTAAAGCACTTGAATGGCATAAAATATGATAATAACAAATAAAGCTAATTTACCAAACAACTACGTATTCGGAGATAAAAAGATCGTGAAGACCAAAAGACTAACTTTGTTGGCGAAATATCGAATTAATAAAGAATACCTTTAGTTATTCCTCATTCAACACAGTGTGTCCTAACTGATCATATAAATCACAAAATCTCGCAAAAGAAAAAAAATGGTTAGTAAAGCATATGCCACCTTAATTTTGGTGGAAAAAATAATATAATAGACTAAAATAAATAACAAAGTAACAACGCATACAGTAAAGTTAAGATAGGGAGTGAGAGAGAGAGAGAGAGAGTGAGATCAGGTACCGCGAGGCTAAAAATGGGCCAATGCGATGTTGCTCCCTCTATTCTATTTTCGTATGATCGACTCTTTTAAACATCTTAAAACAAGACTTTAAAAAATTTATAAAAATATTCTAGAGAACTAAATAAATATTTCAGTATTTCAAAGTCATGTAAAGCTTTAAAAAATATTTGAATGTTCAGATTATAAAAAATAGTAATATATATTTAAGATTTGACACAAAGGTAAAAAGTTGTCAAGTCTAGGGGAACTTGGGGGAAGGTTGGAATAACCTAGGGATGGTAGAATCCGGGGAAAGAAGGAAATTCAAAGCATGAATGTTCTTGGGTATTGTTAAAAGTAAGATATTATGATCATAGGTTGTTAAATTCTCTATTTTTATCCATAAAAATGATAGAACTAGAGAAATTAACGGTGGGAAAGCCCGAAAAAAGGGTGGAATGATCATGGGTGGCCTGGGGTTTTGGGATTTGGTGTAATCCGGGTAATGTGCAGGCCTTGTTGGTTAATTTCATGTACTTGTGTGTTATTTTAGACCAAGAACGAGAAAGGAATCCGGAACACGGGCAAGCTCGGGTTGAGTAGAGCTTGAATCATTTCGAGGTAGGTGATGGCTTACGATTCCGGTGAATGTTGTATAATTTTGTACTCTTATCTAAGTGTTTGTATGAATTACATTGCTTAGGAAAGTTGTGTAGAATGTCTAAGGTTCCTGTTTTACAGTCTCTGAGTTGAACAGTGTATTTACTTGTTGGTTTACAAGTTGTTTGTTTATCTATTTGACTGTGAATTATTGACATTCGATTGACTCGGGTACCACGCCTGGTACGGAATACTAACGGTTGGCTTGGGTACCACGCCTGGTACGGGAATACTAATGATTGGCTCGGGTACCACACCTGGTACGAGTTTATTTTACTGCATCATTGCATTTATATTGTTGTGTTGCATTGATTGATATTGGTTCCATGAGTGGACTGGGTTGTTTATTGAAATGTGTTACTTGTTTGGTAGTCCTTTAGTGACCGGGAAATTTGGTTATATCGTTGAGTCGGTCTTAGATTAGGTCGGGTTGTTCATTGACACTTAGGTGTTGTCTAGAGGGGATCCCAGGGTGTGTCCGGGCTAGACGGAAAGGTATGTGTTATGGCCATGTGATGGTGGGTTAGAGTATAAGAGGTGGATTTCATGCGGGAACAAGCTAAGTAGAGACTTGTAGTCTAGGTATGCCTGTTAACATTGTTGCATGTCTTCCGTACTATTTACTTGATATTGTTGTACTGTTTATACACTGTTTATTTAGAAACTGGCTGATGATCCTACTAGTACACAGTGGTGGTATACTGATACTGCACTTGCTTTTCTTTTGGTGAGTACAGGAAATCTTCCAGCGGCTGAGACGCGACCTCATCTATAGCACTAGCGATTTCGGACTTCAAGGGTGAGCTGCTCGATCAGGCTACCTTGGATCTATCTTTAGAGTTTCAGCCCACTTATTTCGGGCTTAAAACTACTTCCGTGTTTTACTTTTGGGGTTGCATATCCGTGCTCTAGATATTAGTAGATGTTTGATACTGCGACATTCAGATTCTAGGGGGTATTTTACGCAGGTTTATGTTAATGGAATAGTTATTTCGTTGCTAGTTTACTTTTTGCACTTGGTTTTGAGTTGTTAGAACGGTTAAGTTCGGGGAAGTGATGGTTCGCTCATCTGGGGGTTGGGTGAGTGCCACTCACGGCGGTCTGGGTCGTGACAGTTAAGATAGGGAGTGAGAGAGAGAGAGAGTGAGATCAGGTACGGCGAGGCTAGAAACGGGCCCAATGCGATGTTGCTCCCTCTATTCTATTTTCGTATGATTGACTCTTTTAAACATCTTAAAACAAGACTTTAAAAAAATCATTAAAAAAATCCAGAGAACTAAATAAATATTTCAGTATTTCAAAGTCATGTAAAGCTTTAAAAAATATTTGGATATTCAGATTATAAAAAATAGTAATATATATTTAAGATTTGACACAAAGGTAAAAAGTTGTCAAGTCTTTGAGATTTTTAAAAGAGTGATATTAAAATTAGAAGAGAAGGGAGTAACGAGTTGTTTTATTTTCATAATAAAGTTATGTGCTTCATACAAGAAGTCAGCTATAGCCTTTTCTTTTTTTTTTCCATCATTTCCCAGAACGTACTTGATCCCCACTTGAGGGCGACGATTTCATTTGAGCTCGATTTCGAGCGTTGACTCCTCGACTCACCGTGGTTGAACTCCAAGCAACACCATTTCATTGTAGTGTACATGTAAAAATATTCAAAGAGGTGAGAGTATGTTTGTTCTTAACATTTAACTAATCGAAAGAAAAAGTTAAAATAATAAAGCAATAACGATTCTTGGTTGAAGTAAGCACATAAAAAGTAAAAGAATTTGTCAAAATGGTGTTGTTCATGGATGGAGAAAATAGAGGTGCTCGATGAATGTGGTTAAGCCAAAATTAGGAAGGAAGCACTTTGCAACCAATATTTTGTATATCTCCTCTCCCCTTTTCTGGAGCGTGCAAATGTGTTTTTATGGGGATCAAGAGGGAGAGCCGTTGGTAGAGGGAGAAATCAAAGGAATTTTTAATTTTTTGAACCAAAATAAATAAGATGAATCCATGTGACAATATAGGAAGGTGCTCACAGTCCAAAATGATAAGAGAAATTAGAGTGAATTTTGGGATTTCTCTATGTTTGTCATCGGAGATAGAGAGTGAAAGATCTTGTAATAGATGGAGGAGGGAAATTAACAAGTGGTGGGAAAGGATATAAATTATAAAAGTAAGAGAAAAAAGAAAAAATTGTTATGGAAGAAAAAAAATTAAAGTAGGTTGAAAAATAAGGAAAAGGAACGTTGGGGAGGGTCCTATTATTGAAGGGGATTAACTCTTTGGTAAGAGTATATTTTGTTAAGAAAAAATAAAGATTTTCATAATATGCAAGATGATGAAGAATTTTGGAAAAGATTTGATCCAGTTTAATTTTAGAATTTGTACTCAATAATGACATTTGAGGATAAATAAACTTCTACTAAAATATATAAAATGAATAACTATTAAATTACTAAGTAAAAAAAATTATTAAATATAATAACTCAACAATTATATTTTATAATAAAAAATGATTCACCAATTTTTTTTAACGATAAAACGAATAATAACTTTAAAACATTTGCTCAAGTATTTATAGAAAAATAGATAAATGCAAAAAAGTAAGAAAATAAAATAAAATACCTTTGTAAGTGAAGAATGTAATAATAATAATAATAATAACAATAAGAAATCATAATATGATATTAAAATAATGTGAATAATATTTAATAACATAAAATCTTATAAAAATAAGTAAAAAATAGCATTTTTACCCTTGTTGACAAAATAATGCTCGAATGAGTAAAATAACAAAAAAGAGGGACAAAATTGGGTGTCAACACTACTTATCCGAATTTGATTCCGAAAAGTATCCCGGACTCCTTTATGTCTTAGCTAAATGGAAAATTAGCTCAAATCAAAACACTTAACCCAATCCTTACTCGGATTGCCCTAGACCATACCTCGCTCCAAAACCGACCGAGACTAGCCTAGCCCAAAATTTTAAACTCTCAAACTCAAAGTTTTCTAACTCTAAAAATTATCACGAATGGTTTACCCATAACAACAGCCCCGATTGTTACAAGAGACTTTGATTTTAACACTGAGTGCCTTATTGAGATATCACTATGGGTTAAATTCCCAAAGCTTCCCATGTCTTGTTGGGGAAGAGATTCACTAAGTAGAATTGCTAGTGTCATTGGTGTTCCTGTTTATGCAGAAGAATGCACAACTAAGCAAACTCGCATATCCTTCGCTAGAATGCTTATTGAAGTAAATGTTACCAAGGATTTGCCAAATGAAGTAACAGTGGTGGAGCCAAATGGTAGGACTTTTAAGCAGCCAGTTGTGTATGACTGGAAACCAAGATTCTGTACTACATGTAAAGTGGTGGGTCATAGTTGCTTGCCAAACATCAAGGAACCTACCAAAATGAGAGAGCCTCCTAAGAGAGTAGTTCAGGAGTGGCATTATAAGGGAAAAATGACTGTTGGCCTAGGGGTTAAACCTAATGAAACTGCAGGTGAGCAAGAAATAGGAGAAACCAGTGATATGCAGAAGGGCCAGCTATCAGCTAGCAATGATCAACACACAGAAGAAAACTACTTCACCCCAAAGCCCTCAAACCAGGGAAGCATGTAGTCCAGTGTTTGATATGAATAATTTTCCCCTCCTAAGGTCTGTGTATGCAAAAAGTAGCTTTGGTGGATCACAAAAGTGGACTAATAGTAAGGGTATTCCTCCATATAAGGGAGGGCTATCAAGATCTATATAATGAGTTGGTTAGTGTGAAATGTTAGAGAGATAAATAAGAGCTATAAGCAGAAAGAGCTCAGGAATTATGTTAGATCTAAACAAATAAAGATGGTTGGATTAGTTGAAATAAGGGTGAAACAGCATACGGCAGACAAAGTAGTTAACACTATTTTTAATAGGTGGAGTTATATCAACAAGTATCAATATGCTGAGAATAGTCGAATATGGATTTTCTGGGATCCAACAGTTTATACAATCTACAGTATTAAATCAACCTATCAAGTGATTCATTGTCAAGTTA
Source organism: Jaltomata sinuosa (assembly GCA_003996215.1). Lineage (NCBI taxonomy): Eukaryota > Viridiplantae > Streptophyta > Magnoliopsida > Solanales > Solanaceae > Jaltomata > Jaltomata sinuosa. Next base: position 2,916 of record QJPP01003380.1, on the reverse strand, counting down.
ATACTCCTGCAGGGGAATTCATTAGCCTACTTACAGTAGTTTATGGCTTTAATTCAGTGGAGACCAGGAGAGGATTTGGGATAAGCTGGAGGAGCTAGGACAGGTGATTGATCAACCTTGAGTGATAGGGGAAGACTTTAATGCAAATTGTGTATCCAGCTGATAGAATATGTGGTGCACCAGTTACAACAGCTGAAACCAAAGACCTTATTGAGTGCATGCAGAAGTTATATTTGAATGGACTTCCTTGGAAGGGCTCTTATTAAATATGGTCTAACAAGCAGCAGGGAGCTAATATAATCTGTAGTAGGATTGATAGGATGCTTGGTAATGCTGAGTGGATGATGAAATAGGGACAAGGTGCAGTACATTATGACATACCTCTTGTCTCTGATCATTCCCTCATGGTAATTGTACTGCAGAATACCCAAATAAACATGAAATATCCTTTTAGATACTTCAACGTCTGGGCTGATCATCTAACTTTTCAGAGTATTGTAGCTACAGGCTGGTCAAAACAGGTGCATGGAGGGAAAATAGCCAGTGTTTGGAAGAAGCTTAAAGATTTAAAACCTCAACTAAGGACTGCTGAATTTAAGAATGTCTCTCACAAGGTGGAAGTGATGAGAGAAGAACTAGTATGTATTCAGGATCAAATAGCAGCAAAGTGCACAGATGAACTACTGCTCCTTGAACATCAGTGGATTCAAAACTTGGAAAAATGGTCTAACATTGAAGAAAGTATACTTAAGCAAAAGTCAAGAGCACAATAGATTAGTCTAGGAGATACAAATAATAAGTATTTCTTTGCTATGATTAAAGAGAACTTACAGAAAATAGATTTTGGAGCTTACATCTTTAACTGGTAAACATCTTACTGCTACTGAAGACATACAGGAGGATATTATGAAGTTTTATAAAGTCTTGATGGGCACTGCATCTCAGATGCTACCAGCTGTTAGTGAAGTTACTATGAAGAAGGGGAAAACTCTAACACATGATCAAGGCATTGCACTAAGTAAAGAGGTAACAACTGAAGAGATTATAGAGGCACTGAAGAATATAGAGAATGAAAAAGCACCTGGTATAGATGGTTACAATGCTTAGTATTACAAAAAAGTATGAAACACTGTCCAGCATGAGATTGCGGCAGTTGTTAAAGAGTTCTTCCACTCTTGCAGAATGTATAAACCTGTGAATTGTACACTGATTACTTTGGTGCCAAAAACAGCTTGCCCTGCAACTGTGAAGGAGTTTAGGCTAATTGCATGTTGCTCTATCCTTTATAAGATAATTGCCAAGATCCTAACTGCTAGACTATAAACAGTCATAGATTCTGTAATCAATGAAGCCCAATCAGGCTTTGTTCCAGGAAGGAAAATTGTGAATAATATCATCATAGCTAGTGAATTAGCTAAGGCTTATACTAGGAAGCATATATCGCCTAGGTGCATACTAAAGATTGACCTACAGAAGGTCTATGACTCTGTGGAATGGGTGTACTTAAAGCAGATCATTAAAGCCCTTTGCTTCCCTTAGATGTTTGTGCAATGGGTAATGGAGTGCATACAAACTGTCAGCTATTCCATCATGATCAATGGAGAACCTACTAAATCGTTTGAGGCTGCTAAAGGTTTGAGGCAGGGAGATCCTATTTCTCCTTTTATGTTTGCTATTGTAATGGAATATCTAAGCAGATATTTGGCAGAACTGAAGGAGGGGAGACAGTTTAAATTTCACCCAAAATGTGCCAGACTTGGAGTGACTCATTTAATGTTTGTTGATGATCTTTTATTATTCTCTAGAGGAGATATTCCATCAATAAAGGCATTATATCAGAGGTTTCAAAAATTCTCTAATGCATTTGGACTTATAGCAAATGTAGAAAAGAGCTCCTGCTACATGGGTGGTATGAAGGCAGAGAAGAAACAGGACTTACTCAAGCAGCTTGATTTTAAGTCTGGTGAGCTTTCACTTATGTATCTTGGCATTCCCCTTTCTACAAAGAAGTTGACTATTATGCAGTGGACTCCTGTTATTGATAAGATAATTGCTAGAATCTCCTCTTGGACTGCAAAGAAATTATCTTATGCTGAGAGGGTGCAACTTATTCAGTCAATGCTATTTGGTGTTCAAGCCTACTTGTCCCAGATATTTCATATTCCTTCGAAGGTGTTGCAAGTAATTGATGCTTATTGTCGAAGTTACCTGTGGAGTGGCACTAATACAATTACTCACAGAGCTCTTGTAGCATGGGAAAGCTTGTGTACTCCTAGGTCAGTAGGGAGGTTGAATCTTATTAATATCACATGGTGGAATAAAGCTGCTTTGGCCAAGACATGCTAGGATCTAGCCCATAAAAGTGAATAACTAAGGATCAGATGGATCCATAGCTACTATCTTAAGACTGAATTGGCTGGCCTTCAAGGTGTGCCTAAGCAAGCATCATAGGTAGTGAGGAAAATTCTGGAGGCAAGAAGATATCTTGAGTAGATACAATTGCTGAATGTACATAACACTACTATCAGTCTTATATACCTCAAGCTACTAGTAGATGGAGACAGAGTGTTGTGGAAAAATCTGATCCTAGCTAATTAGGCTAGATTAAGGCTGCCCGCCGGACCGGTACGGACCGGTACCATTCTGGTACCGGTACTGGTCCGTACCGGTCCGGTACGTACCGGGATGGAACGGTATGGTACCGGCAGTTGATCGGAACGGACCGGGTTTGACATTTCATACCGGCAAACCGATACCGGTTCGTACCGGTTACAAATCGGTTCTGGTCCGGTCCGGTCAACCGGTCAACGCGGGATTTTCGATTTATTTTATTTTTTTTAATGAAAATAGTCGTTGGCAGCCGTTGGGTAACGGCTATTTCAGCCACCCAACGGCTATTTTAGCCCCCCCACCCCA